>OX442434.1:5167923-5345808 GCA_949361645.1 Spongilla lacustris | reverse complement strand
GTTTCTATCTTGCTTCAGTTGTATACAAGTGTCATGTGATGTAATGCTGATCATCTCCATGTGATGTAATGCTGATCATCGCCATGTTTCATATACACGTATTGTACTACTGATGCTAACACATTGGCTCCCATCTAGCTCCCAGCCATAACTTACCGATTAGCATTAGCTCCCAGCCATAACTTACTGATTAGCTCCCAGCCATAACTTACTGATTAGCTACCCAGCCATAACTTACTGATTAGCTTCCCTGCTTTCTCCCTGTTTTTCCTCGTCTCCTTGGGATGTCTGTAGATGAGCATCACTGCCTTACCAAGTCTGCTAGACTTCAGGAGGCTACTGTCCAGTGGAGGAAGCTGTGGTGTGTGTGTGTGTGTGTGTGTGTGTGTGTGTGTGTGTGTGTGTGTGTGTGTGTGTGTGTGTGTAAGTAAATGTAGCCAACATCACATATCATCAGTTACAGAGCATACAGTACATGTACAATACAGCAGTACAATACATGTACAATACACCAGTACAATACACCAGTACAATACACCAGTACAATACACCAGTACAATACAGCAGTACAATACAGCAGTACAATACAGCAGTACAATACAGCAGTACAATACAGCAGTACAATACAGCAGTACAATACAGCAGTACAATACAGCAGTACAATACAGCAGTACAATACAGCAGTACAATACAGCAGTACAATACAGCAGTACAATACAGCAGTACAATACAGCAGTACAGTACACGTACAATACAGCAGTACAATACAGCAGTACAATACATGTACAATACGGCAGTACAGTGCATGGTATTATACAATTTTTCTACTTACAGTTCCCAGGATATCAAGTATGCTCTCTCTGATCTTGAGGTTGGGAAGGGAGTGGTCAGGTAGGGGTGTAAGCCAGTCCTAACAGACAGGTGTGTGTGTGTGTGTGTGTGTGTGTGTGTGTGTGTGTGTGTGTGTGTGTGTGTGTGTGTGTGTGTGTGTGTGTGTGTGTGTGTGTGTGTGTATGTGTGTGTGTGTGTGTGTGTGTGTGTGCATGTGTGTGCACATAGGGTGGAGAGATGAAGGCCAGCAAAGAGTGGAAAGTTGCACACACACGAGGTGCAAACAGCAAACCCAACTCACTGCTAGGGCCGACAGAATGCCACACTCAATAAACGATGACAGGAGTTCAGCTCTACGCACAAAAAAATAAACAAATAAATTAAGAAAATAAAAATAAAATAAAATAATTAGCCTCTTTAACCCCTTATACCCATAGCATGTTCCAATCAAATAATACAAACCCTTAACCCCTTGTTACTCTTTGACTGCTTACTTCTTCAAGTGTGAAGTCACAACAGGTAGCAACTGAAGCTTCTTTGTAGCTGCCTTCCTCTCCAAATTCAGCTTACGATCTTCCTGCAGTGGCAGAATACACACCCCATGAGCACAAGTAATTCATAAGGTTATCCTTCAAGCGAGTCTACAACCTCCACTTCAGCAAGGAGTGGATAATTGTCCCTAATATTACACCCAGCATTAGTATCTCTAGTTGCAGCCCATAAAACCCATATTTTTATATTAGGTATGTGTGCTAAACTAAAACAGGACTAAGTTAAGTAGACAGGTCTGGCACTTTGGTCAGCGTAGGGTAACCATGGTACGCATGTGTATGTGTGACTAACAAGTCGTGGGCCATATTGAAGTTGCTTACCTGATATAACCAAGGCACCAGATGCAGGTATATAACGGTTTGAGTGCAAAAGTACGTGGAAAATCCACCACACTACTTGTAATTGTCAAAACTAACAGCGCTCCAAATTAAGAAAACAACGCAAGCTAAAATCAAGTAACTTCTATTATTACAAAACAAAGTGGATAAGGCAGCCAATGGCAAGACCCACTATCCCACCTACATGTGCACCTACCATTTTTCTACTAACCGCTCTCTAAATTACAAAATAAGTTATTGGAAACAACACAATTGCCACGTAATTCATATTTTGGTCCTTGCAATGTGTAACAGTATTACACATCTTCTCCTCTGTTTTAATTGGCAAGATGATTGGCTGGTACCTGACCATATACTATTGCTGCAGCATAATGAAACAAAGCTTTTGACAGGTCGACAAACCTTCACAAAGAATAAGTAGTATTTAGAGGTTGGTGTAAAAAGTATGTCAATAGCATGTACAGATACCCTTACCATTCATATATTTTCATTAACTTGTTTGTTAAGTCTTTCTGCTTCAAAAATATGCAGCATGGTCCCTTATTAGGGTGAGTGTGTGTGTGTGCGTGCGGGGGGGGGGGGGGGGGGTATACCAGAATGGGAGGAGGAGGAGAAACTGGGCAGAGAGAACGGCCCCACAAATACCTCTGCAGCCTGCTTCATCTGCCTCAACATGGCAGCAATGTGGTCGTCGTTGGCTGTGATGTAGACATCCTTCTTACGTCTCCTTCGTGCCTTGGACATGGCCTCCTTTCTCTTCTGCATCATCTGGTCAAAGTCTGAGACATTGCTATTGCTGGGGGTGGTGATTGGGGTAAATGCACAGTACATATTCCATTGGGTGGTGATTGGGAGTACATGTACAGTAAATATTCCATTGCTATTGCTGGGGGTGGTGATTGGGAGTACATGTACAATACATATTCCATTGCTATTGCTGGGGATGGTGATTGCGGTACATGTACAGTACATTTTCCATTGCTATTGCTGGGGGTGGTGATTGCGGTACATGTACAGTACATATTCCATTGCTATTGCTGGGGGTGGTGATTGGAGTACACATGTACAGTACAGATCACACAACACAACACACAACACACTTATGCAACACACACTTACACACAATAATTACCTACATACATACAGAGCTGGGGGAAAAACCACGTTATTCACAGTGATGACATACCTGGTCCCCGGTCCATCTTCCAGTTCATCATCATCCTCATCCCTGCCTGTTGCAGGTCGTGCAGTTGAACTGCCCTCTGCCTCATCCCCAGCCTCTTCCACGTCCTCTTCCTGCACATTGTGTGGCTCAGAAGGCTCTTGGTCCAGCTCTACAACCTCCTCCTCACCCTCACTACCAGTATCTTTCACTACAAGATGGATAGCTCTAAATAAAGTTACTGTCACCTACGACCCTTGGTATTGTTACGTGAAGATTCAAAGTCACATACCCTGCTTTGTTTTCTTCTTAGGGGAAAACTCGTCCTTGTCTTCAGACAAACGCCTTCTCTTGCGTCCAGAAGAACCCTGTCATAATGTACGCATCAGTTGGGTTGCCATGGTTGCAACACGGTTACCTCTCCGCTATCCGCATCGTTGTTTCCGTCTTCGTCGCTCTCCCCGAACACGTCAGCCATGGAGGTACTGAAAACATGACAAGCTTTCATCATTCAACAGTAGATGATAACAGAGCTGTGCCTACTCTGTTTTGTCCAGGGGTGGTTCCTGAGTCCCTTCGGCAGGCTCCGTGCTGCCCTTCCTTATTCTGGGACTACCCTGCTCTGAATCAGAACTGAGGTAGGAAGAGGTTACTTTAGTGGCAGCCGCGGTAACCGCCTTAATCGTCTCCCCATCAGAATCATTATCGTCATCGGAGTTCTTCCGGATGGTAGCGTGTGGTGTCACTGGTGTAGTATCACCATCAAAATTGCCGTCCTGATATTCCGCTTTAGCAGGGTTTTCTGACTCTTCTTCTTCACCATCACGTCTCGCAACTTCGTCGTCAGAAAGTTGCGCTAAAGCACCCTGTGCTTCTTCGTTACGATCAGTTTCGACGTTGTCTTCTACGGACGACGCAGAACTATCGAACTCTGGGTCCGACATTTCTATTCAAGCACACCAACAATTCGCGCATGCGTGGTTCCATGCGCTCGCTCAATTATAATAAGCACCGACAGAGATGGAGCAAGTGTGCCCACGGTGCAAGACAAGTTCGTACCAGAATCCAAGCATGAAGCTGATGGTCAATACCTGTGGGCATAGGTTGTGTGATGCTTGTGTCGATTCGGTTTTCTCCAAGCCTTCCGCTCCGTGCCCAGAGTGTGGTATTGCGTTGCGAAGGAACCAATTCAGGCAGCAACAGTTTGAAAACTCCTTAGTAGAGAAGGAGGTAGACATTAGGAAAAAAATTCTCAAGGACTATAACAAGACGGAAAATGAGTTTCCAACTCTGCGTAGCTTCAACGATTACTTAGAAGAGGTCGAGACAATCATTTATAATTTGACCAATGGTATTGATGTAGAAGAAACGAAAGAAAAAATTGAACTTTACAGAAAGGAAAATCAGGCATTGATTCTGAAGAACCGTGTCAGACAGCAAAGGGAAGAGCAAGCGATAAAGGATGAACTCGAACGAGAAAGACAGGAGTCGGAATTTCGCAGCAAGAGAACGCTGGCCGAGGTGGAGGAAGCGGACAGGGAGCGGAAGAGGCAGAAGCAGAACATCATTAGCGAGCTGATGACGTCTGACTCTCCTGCCAGTGAAGTCCTTGCCAAGTGCGCGGCTGCCATTAAGGTATCTGCTGCGCCCGAGCCCGCCAAAGTGACGGGACCAACGTACCACGCTCAGAAGGGTCAAGCTGTGTTCAACCCTCTGCCCCAACAGAGGGAAGATGTGCTGTATGTGTACCAGCCATTATTCTTCGAGTCGTACGGACCACTTGTTCCTGACCTCGACGATTTGCAAAACTATGGTTACCTGGCGCACGTGAAGCCGTTGGACTCAAGTCAACTTGGCGGAGGGTTCTGCTCAGCGTATGCATGTCAGCGACAGCTGCAAGAAGCTTTCTCCTGTCTACTTTATTTTCCTAATGAGCAGTAAAGTACTAAGCCAGGGATTACGAGGAGTGAAGAAACGCACGAAGTTTTTGTGTTAGCACGGTCGGCCACGTCGTCAATGGGCAGAGAGCGCACTCAGACCAGATCAATCATCGGGAAGAGAATTTGGGGCCACAGACAAGTATGTCAATGCAAAATTCTAATATTCAGACCTGTGTGTACATACATACATGCACGTGTACAGAATCAATGTTGTTGATTTATGGAAGGTTGTGTTGATTAAAAAGCCATCAGCAGTCAGGACCAAATTTTCCTTCTTCTGGAAATGGGGCTGTCAGAGCAAACGGTTCAAGAGAATTTGGTAGCCAGACAACCATTGGCGTTGTCTTGGTAGATTTGACAGGTGTGCTTCCATAACCTAAGAAGCAATTGTGCGCACACAGAGTCATGTAGACATGAGCAGGCTAACATGCACAGCATACCACTTTTGCTTCTCCTGCCCTCAGCGGTGCTCCTCCTTGGGCCACTACCCACTGAAGACCCCCTCCAACCTGTGCAGCTTTCTCTGTGGTCTGTCTTCCAGCTGTTCTCCCTGCATGAGAGGCTACAGTAGCAGACAGCCTTGCACATGGGACACTTGGTCAAGTGCACACCACTTGACCGTCCACACTCATAGCAGAACGAGAAGAAATTCCACTGGCTATGTGGAGCCCTGGTGACTTGCTGTGGAGCGGGAGTGGTGGTGGTGAGTGGGTAGGTGAAGGCAGTGATGGGCCTCTTCTCAAGCAGGGAGCCCTGCCTATGGGGTCTAGAGAGCTGCCTTTGCATGGTGGCTGGCTCACTGCTGGCCTTCAAGGGAAGCAGCGTGGTGTAAGCCGGAACAGTGGGCAGCTGGCCGTCCACTGTGGAGGAGGTTCTGTTTGCAGGTAGGGCACTGCAGGCCTTCCTCCTAGGCCTAGGGGCTGGGTTGACCTGGAGATTGGGGGGCTCAGCCGAGGTGGATCGCTTACGGCCGGCATTTTGGTTGACAGTCCCACTGACAACTGGCAGAGAGTGTTGCAAGTCTTCTCCTACACAATGTAGCACAATTAATAACAAAAAATTAAAAAGGGGGAGGGGGAGGGGACAACACCAGTTGGCGTGGCTGCTGTTCTTACCAGAGGTGATGTTCTCCAAGGCTCTAGTCCTGAGGAGCTGTATCATGTGCTGGGTAACTTTTTTTGCTGCCTTGTAGCGTAGTCGCTCAGACTTGTTGAGTGAACCATACTTTATGTTAGCAAGCCGCTTATCCTGGAAGAGGGAGTGATTGTCATAGCACCTTTGTCGGGTGGGGTACCTGCTTAAATGCCTCATGGGCAAAGTCCACCGCTGTCCCAGGTGGCCAGTTGTCCAAGACCCTTACAGGGAGCAGGATGTCTGCCTTGTGTGCAATGAGCTTACCATGCTATGTAGGGACGAGAGAGGTGTTGGATTGGGTGCTTTGCAAAGGAGAAGGGGGGTGGGGGGTGTGGTGCTTACCAGGGCCAAAGTGGACTGGAGATCCCTCTTCTTGAGTGCCGCGTGTAGAGTAAGGCAGCACATTGCACTGCCCACACCTTTCCCAAGGGGCAAGTTGGGATTAGCCCCACCCTTCAGAAGAACATCAACAACCTAGATTGTAAGGATACTGATACACTGCACATACACACACACACAAACACACACACACACCTGATCATATCCTCGTATAATGGCCAGGGACAGTGGTGAATGACCACCTGCCACCTTGTTCACATCAGCACCATGACCTAGGAGCATCTTAACCTTCTCCACAATCACATCCTGGAGATGGGGATGCACACAGTGTCAATATTAAAGCATACCGGACATACACATGTACACCACATAAATACATGTAGCTGTGATTGACTTCTAGCGTGTCAAGATTTAAAACCATGATTACAATTCTGGTATTACCTGATTGGAGTCTTCTGTAGAACATAGCAGATGCAGTGGGGAGGGCACTGTGGTTCCTTGGTTCTCCCCAGCCACCAGATCCATACCACCTGGTATTTTCCCTTGATCACTGGCCTCGCACTGCCTTGCAGAGAGGTTTGGGTTTGCTCCATATTTAAGGAGTGCTTCAACAATGCTAGAGCTGTTAGAGTCATATGACATGAGGGCCAGTTCCAGCAATGAACTGCCTCCCAGCTGTGGAGATGAATAAGAAAGTAGTTTGCCTCCTATTCCTTCCCGTCCTTACTCCCCATCTCTCCCATATCGTCTCTTTCTCTCTCCCTATTTTTCCATCCATGTCTACCTCCCATACCTCACTCCTCCCTCTCTGCCATCTAGTCCTCTGTCTTTCCCTATCCTCCCTCGATTCCTCCTTCCTCCTCCCCCTTCCTCTCCCTCTTCCTCCTTCCCTCCAATTGACAAAAAGGCTTACCTCAAGAGGGAGGGTGCTGTGGACTCTTGCTCCCTTTGTCAGTAATCTAATGACGCCCTTCACATCTCCTGCACATATTGCATACACAATAGGTGGCAAGGGACATCCCGAGACATTAGGGTCTGCACCACGTTGCAGCAGCACTTCAATAGAGCCTTCCACAGACAGGGACTGGGGACTAGAAATGAATATCATAATGCACATTGTAGCATGGGTGATGGTAGCATGGTAGGGGGATGGTGATGGTTGCATGGTAGGGGGATGGTGATGGTAGCATGGTAGGGGGATGGTGATGGTAGCATGGTAGGGGGATGGTGATGGTTGCATGGTAGGGGGATGGTGATGGTAGCATGGTAGGGGGATGGTGATGGTAGCATGGTAGGGGGATGGTGATGGTAGCATGGAGGAGGATGGTGATGGTAGCATGGTAGGGGGATGGTGATGGTAGCATGGTATGGGGATGGTGATGGTAGCATGGTAGGGGGATGGTGATGGTAGCATGTGAGGGTGGGGTGTTATAAATAAATAGGGCCTAGACATAAGAATGGTAGGATGCTGGATGACATAGGAGATGACGGTATTCATGGGTGATGTGTAATGTGAATGAGACCAAAGAATTGAGGTAGTAGTGGTGGTGTGCCCAAATAACAATCTAAAATTCTATTTGCCCATGTAGAGCTGCACAAATCACTGCAGTAAAAGTAAGCATTTATGGAGCAGAATGCAATGTTATCTTTGTCATATATGTGACAAAGATGACATTTCAGGGCTAAGGAAAGCTAGAGGCTGCTGTACTGGTGGTACCTTCCAGCAGGTCCATTCTCTTGAGATGGGGTCACAGGGTGCAAGCTGACTACGCTGGAGCCCAGCAGTGTGGTACTCTGGGCAGCACTGAAGATAGGGCCGTACGCGGTCGAGGAGAACACACTGGAGGAGTGGAGGTCTGTCTTCTTCAACATCAGGACATTCTTGTCTTGGAGCACAGGGAAGTGGATGGCCCCGCTGTGGGGAATGCTGTGCTGTGATGGGGACCCAGCATTAGGCACACGCGTCCCTCTAACAGGAGGCTGCATCAGCTCATGTTTGATATAGCTGTCACCCTCCTTCAAGCCAGAGGGGAGCTCCAGTGAGGGAGGTGGCTCCTGGCCATGCTCCAGTGAATCGTTCATGTCAATGCCACTCCCAGTGGGCGTGACTTCAGTGGTACTCCAGGCGACCACTCCCTTCACAGTCCTAGTGAGAGCAAGGGGGCTCCCCTCACTGCTTTTGACGTCCATCTTACCAGCAGGTGGGAGTGGCACCTTGGCGGCAAGGTTCCGGAGGCTGGCCTTCCGGCATACGGCTGAAGTGTCCCCCTGGAGGCTGTTGCCCACCTCACTGCTGCCCTCCTCCCCCTCCCCCTCCTCCTCGTCATGCACAAAGCGGACCTTCCTTTCCTGCCACGCCTCCACAAAGGGGTAGGAGCTGGTCCTGCCCAGCGGCTCTGGGGAAAGGGCCGTGCTGCTGCTCCTGCAAGGCTTGAAGGCAGGGGGGCAGGAGGGGCAGGTGGGGCCCTCCTCTCTTCCGTTGCTGCCCTCCTTGTACGCCTCCAAGTCTTTCCCATCCCTCCCAAGCTCCTCCTCCTCATCCTCCAATATGGCGATGGAGTCATCAGGTATGGTGGAGAGGAGGGACGAGCTGTGGAGGGAGTGGTCAGACCCAGTGGGCGAGTCCTCGGTGAATGTGCCTCCCCTTCCTCCCGGGGCAAAGAGGGATTGGGGGAGGAGCTTCAGGAGGGCCTGGACACGGGGGTGGTGGGAGTAGAGGAGGTGGTGGCAGGCGGTTAGGACAGACACGCCCATCGCATTCACGGCGTTAACATCAGCGCCGCTGTGCAGGAGTAGGTGTATTATATCAGGGTGGCAGTGGATCTAGGGAAGGAGGGAGGGAGGAGGGATATAAAATGCTCGGGTGCGTCACACTGTCACCAATGGCAGGCTTACAGCAGCCGCAAACAGTGGTGTGTGGCCACCCCTTTCACAGACGTCTACATGCACAGCCCCGCCCTTCAGTATCGACATGGCCTTGTGCGTGTCATTGGTGACTGCTGCCTGCATGAGTTCTTCCGAGGCCATCTGTAAGAGCTTAATGAAGCCGTGCAAAATGGGAGGCAGGGCTCGAGTACCTCAAGAAAGCCTTTAGAATTACTCCTGCGTTTTGTGTCTGGAAGGCTGATGTCTGAGATGTCGTTAAATAACTGTTTCAGCCTGGGAATGAATACAGCATCACTGATGACACAGGTCAGTCGCACAAGCTTTGTTCCTTTCCACGTGCCAACGTCTTGACGTCCACCACAGTAGGTGAGGACACCCTCCCCATCACGAATGTCATTGTGATAGATGCCCTGGTAGGGGATAAGAATAAGGAACAAGGATCCATAGCTTTGATGTATACATTTTATGCATGCACATGTGTTACTAGTACCCGAAGTACTAATGTATTTTTGTCACAATATCAAAAATGTTTGTGCCAACTATTAAGTTATCGTCTATATAGGAATGACGAGCGTTTTAAAAATATCTTTTAAACCACCAAAACAGTAAACGGATACATAGCTTACTTCAAACCTGTTCCCCTCAGTATCAAAGTACGTTCCTTGTCCTTCTCTTGCGTCTTCTTTGAACTCTCCTGTGAAGATAGCACCGTTGGGCCATTTGTAAGAACCTTTGCCGTGTTTAAGGTCGTTGCAGTATTCCCCTTCGTAGCACTAGAAAGGTCGGCGCTATCGATTAGCTGAGATTATTGTAATGCATGCAGGAACGTGTTACCTCGCCGTTCTTCCACTCATGCCTTCCATTGCCGTGTCTTAGATCCTTCCTGAACTTCCCCTCGTAGCGGCTCCCATCTGGCCACACCTGCTGACCGTAACCATGGCGCTGGTTGTTTTTTAACTCGCCATTGTAATAAAGCCCGGAAGGCCAGGTGAATGCCCCTTGACCGCTTCTTTTGCCTCTCGCAACAGCTCCCTGGTATGTAGCTCCGCTTTTGAACTCTATGGAGCAAACGAGGGGCTCGGAGAGCGACGAATTTGAGTTTGTAGCGGATTCCATACGTTTGGCTGTACCAAGATAGGCGGGGCTCGCTTAATTATTACACCCACATGGATTTTCAACAAGAGCTGGTACGAGTCTGGTCTCCGTCGCTCTCACCTTACCCAACTCTATGCCATTAGATACTAGCAGCCAAGTAAACCTATGGGCGACGGAGGCGTCCTTTGGACACGCCCCATAGTACGTCGTAGTGATGCGCGTTGTTTAGAAGTTGACATCCCGTGCACGACAGTATGTGCGCCAGTCGCTCGCTCGCTGTAATTCTTATATGGCTTGTCCTGAAAGGTTATAGCATTAACTCACAGAATGAAAGACTCGGTAACAGCACGTTCACCTGTCAAAGTATGACACTAATGCTACGCAAGTCCAGCGGGATACAGATCACGCTACAGAAACAGTTAGATAGCGGCAGGTCAAAACCGCCCTTGTCAGATGCGGAGACGTTTAAGCTAAAACTGATGGAGCTGTACTTAAAGGAGTTGAGGACCGCCGAAAAAACATTGATAGGCTTCCTACACGACTTTAACGAGTCGCTCTCGAGCGAGTACGGTATACTCTCGCGGTTAGAGAAGAACTGCCAGGACCGGCTTAATAGCATGCGCAGTGCAGCCATATCCCTGGAAGAGGACTACAACTACATCATAGAGCTGGAGAAGGAGATGGCGGCCGTGCTCAAAGTCAACGTGAGCCAGCTGGCCGACCGACCCCGCATCGTCAAAGGCATCTTTAACGAAATTTCCCACGCCGCAGACGACCTGGAAAAGAAGTTCCAGGGCGACGCCTTCCAACTCTCCAAGAAGCTGGACGGAGCCGCGCTGGAGACGGTAGTCAAGGTCGCCGATAGCAACGAAAACCCGGCCAAGACGAGGGACTCTACTGGTGTGCACCACCACTCGGACGAAGACGGAAGGACCATCCTCATTGACTCGCTCAGCAATCAGTATGTTCTATCCCGTCCAAGGGACATAACTGTTCCCGTAGAAGACGTCCATTTCCTCTATGACCTCTCTTACCTCCTCCTCCTCTCCTTCCTCATCGGGACTGTCTGCTGCACGTTCAAGGTGCCCACCCTCCTTGGGTACACCATCGCTGGTATGGTACTGGGACCAGTGGGGTTCGACCAGATCCGGTCTCTGGTCCAGGTGGAGACAGTCGGAGAGCTTGGAGTGGTGTTCATTGTGTTCATGATAGGGCTGGAGTTCTCTCCAGAGAAGCTGAAAAGGGTAAGGGGCAGTGGTGTGGTTGTGGTCTTGCATAGGGGGATGAGGGTGGCCCTGTGTAGGGAGATGAGGTGACTTGTGTGGTCTTGCATAGGGTGATTGTGTTCAGCAATGAGGGCATTACCGCCCACATGCATGTAGACCCATAGTGAATGAAACATTTCACCACATATAAACACCCATTCATGTACATGCACACACACACACACACACCTGCACTTACTTAACAGGTGTGGGAGGTCTCTGTGAAGGGGGGAAACCTCCTCTTTGTTGTCACCATCATGTTTGTAACTCTCCTGGGCCTGCTGGTCAGCATACACCCAAAGCACAGCATGTTCTTTGCTGCCTGCATCGCCCACTCCAGCACTACTCTCACCTTCCGATTCTTAGAAGGTGCGTTGAATGTTGTTTCGATGCTTACAAGGTTACTACAAAGAACTCTGGATCAATTTTACCAACTGTGATTTTTCACAACAGGCACTTATCCCACTTCAGAATGCATTGTACTGTTCATCTTAGAACACCTCAATGTTTAGCCACTGCAGTACATAACTGTAACTATATAGGAATCAGTCATAGGCGTAGTTAGTAATGAGGTCCAAGATTGACAGAAGAGTGATTGCTCAAAACTATAGACCAGCTCGTGACAGGTCACCTTTGCCCCTGCACTAAATCTTTTTTCCTGTACTGCTAAATATTCATCCACCAGCTGATTCATCTTGGTCTAGATCGTTGCCACATGGTGTTTCTTGACTTTCTATTTTAACATGCCAGAGCGCTTAATGACCCACTGAGATAATTCACATGTAACCTTCTTTTGTTATTCTAGAGCACATCATGTTTCTTCAGTATCACTGTTCTATTTACATCGTGGTATCATATTTCTTCAGTATCACTGTTCTATTTACATCGTGGTATCCTTTCTATCAATGTTCTATTTACATCGTGGTATCGATTTCTTCAGTATCGCTGTTCTATTTACATCGTGGTATCATATTATCTTCCTGTTAGAGCACACATAGTGTCATAACCTTCCTATTAGAGCACACCTTGGTACTAAGTCCTTTTAACAAATCCATTGCTTCCACTTGACCGTGTGTACAGTATAATGAATGCTACCACTTTCACTCAAGCATTCCTTTTTCTTTTTTTTTTGTGTAGGTGCCCACCTCATGCCTAAGCAGCTGCTGATATCTGCTTCTGAGGATGAACAGCTTGCATTGACAAGAGGTTATTTAGCACTTGTACAATTGATTTTGAATTGTGGGCCCTTAATTTCATAGCTCTCACCCTTGCCTGGAGATTGAGTGACTTGTCCCTATTAATACTGGCATAACCACCTTCTATTTGATTCAGCTTGGTTGTCACTGACATCACACATCCTTCCAATTATTGCTCTACCTATTCCAGGAGTGATAAAGTATGTGTGATGTCATTGACAAGTGGTACAGACCTACTTTGGTACCCTTACAGACCTACTTATTAGGCAGTATATAATAATAATAATAATAATAATAATAATAGATTCATAAACATGTTAGTCACCTTACAACTTCTCCTGTAGTCATGTGTGTGTGTGTGTGTGTGTGTGTGTGTGTGTGTGTGTGTGTGTGTGTGTTGCACGTGTGAGTGTGAGTGTGACTGACGTTGCATGTCTGCTCACTACACGGTCTTCTCCTCCATCTTCAGAGGCTGAGCCAGACATAGCCGGAGCCCTCATAGGGATCATAGTGATGCAGGACCTCCAGCGAGGACTTCTTATGAGCCTCATGCCCTTCTTTGCCGAAAGTCACCCAGAGACTTCTTGGGCATACACACTATTCCTTTTTGTCAAGTTGGTGCTTGGGTTCATTGTCCTCCTGGTGATAGTGCGAGTGCTTACTACTAGGGTGCTGGACGGCTTGTACCGGTAGCCAGTGTGGTGTGGTGTGGTGTGGGGTGTGTGTATTATGTGTGTGGTGGTGTGTGTATTATGTGTGTGGTGGTATGTGTGTGGTGTGTGTGGTGGTATGTGTGTGGTGTATGTGTGTGGTGTGTGTGGTGTGTGTGTATGTGTGTGTGTTGTGTGTGTGTGTGGATGTGTGTGTGTTGTGTGGTGTGGATGTGTGTGTGTGTGTGTGTGTGCATGTACATGTACTCTAGCCTGTGTATGTACGTGCATGTGGGGCAGGTGTATGTGCAAGCATGTGCTTGTGTGTGTTCACACAAATAATTTCTTAAAACTGCCCTTCTTCAGCTTGCTTGAAGTGTTGATCAACAAGACAGAAGCCATCCTGCTGTGTTCTCTGGCTGTGTGCTTCCTTCTGCTGGTGGTAGGTTTGCATGGGCAGGTAATAATCACCATGGTTACTAATATTTTGATTCCTAGGCAGCCAATGCATTGGGAGCACCAATAGAGCTAGGGTCCTTCTTTGCTGGCATAGCAATAGGAGCACAGAGAACACAGGTCGTGGACCAGGTATGTTGTAAATGCTCTTGTACAGGTGGGAGCATGTGCTGTCATCTCTCTAACATCACTGGAATGCACATATTAAAAAACAAATGCCCACCTCCCCCTCCTGGTGCACCCACTTACATACTAGTACTTTAATGCACACCAGCAGCACTGAGGATACTCCAAATAATGCACACAAGCAGCACTGAGGATACTCCAAATAATGCACACCAGCAGCACTGAGAATACACCAAATAATGCACACCAGCAGCACTGAGAATACACCAAATAATGCACACCAGCAGCACTGAGTATACTCCAAATAATGCACACCAGCAGCACTGAGGATACTCCAAATAATGCACTTTCCTGCACACTAAGGATTGTTGCTCAATATAACGTCTTTGTGTTGATGGTATGTACCTTATGTCACTCTAGGTTCGTGGTTTTGTGGAACCTCTTCGTGACTTCTTCTCAATATTTTTCTTTGCTTCAATTGGTAAGTGAAAGACCTCTTGATAACAACACTTGATGTTGCAAATTTATAAGGTCAAAATGTGCCCTATTCCATACTCCTATCCTCCCATTCCAACCTAGGGTTCCACGTGTTCCCGACCTTCATGTCAGAGTTCTCCATGATATTTGTGTTCACTTTCATCATCGTAGTACTGAAGGTGGGTGAACCTTTTGTACCTGTCCCAGGGAGCCCGCAGCCTGTAATTTGAACTGGATGGTTGGCTCCCTGTGTAGCTGGTGATCGCTGTGGCAGTCCTGGGACTGTACTTTGGGCACACCCACACCGCCACATGGATTGTTGGAGTGGGTCTGGCCCATGTCAGCGACTTCTCATTTGTACTGGCAAGTCGAGCAAGAAGAATGGACATCATCTCACGCGAGGTGTGATTTCATCATAGGGAGGGTGCAGTGTACTCATGCATTCACCCCTCCTCCCCAGGTCTACTTGGTCATCCTCAGCGTCTCTGCCCTCAGCATACTGCTCTCCCCTCTCCTCTGGCAGCTGGTACTCCTCAGCGTCAAGTCCCACTACTGGCTCCATTTACAGATGTCACTCACCAGACTGAAGTCGCATTTTATGAAATCCTCATAGCATATAATAGTGTATCATATTGGCAGACATATTTCAAGCTTGCTTTTGTGCGCTGGCCAGGGCATTCTAGGGGGCAATTTTATGTATACAAAGGTCGCCATCCCCCCCCCCCCCCCCCCCCCCCCCCCCACCCTCGAATGTTGCTGTCTTGCCCCTTTAAAAACCTCAAGTAAATACATACATAGGGAAAAGCTCATTCAAAGCCAAAAAAGGGGGGGGGGGGGGGGGGGGGGGGGGAGACATGTAAATATTATAGAACTGATAATGAGCACACAACAAGGTAGCTTGTTCAAACCAACAAACTTCCTTTGCTGTCAGGTCAGTGTGTCTCACAATACCAGGTTCAATGAAGGTATACAGCAGTTCACAGCAATAGAACACGTGGGCGAGGAGGGTGGTGATATCAGGTGGACGAGGTAGCCGAGTCAGCTGCACCAGCAACGGCATCTACACCAGCATAGTGAGGCTGGGAATGTTGTGCCTGACTACAGCACGTCTGGAACCCAAGGAACCACCACTTGGCCTCTCCCGCTGACGACTGGCTCAGCTGGAACACCTGTGGTAGGCGATGAAGAAGAGACTCCAAGTAGTAGCTGTTGCACACCGGGTTGAACGTCTGGAAATACTGGGTAATCTCATTAATGGTGGCCCCCAGTGGGTGCACTGTGAGAAAAGTGGCCAATACCGTCACCATGGCAACTTCTACCTCAGTAAGATCAAGCCCTGAGGTGGGTTCAGTAGTGCCAACAGCTGCCCTCATCTTAGCATAGGCGGCAGCAGCAGCAGCAAGAGAGCTTTCTCCCTCCTCATTCATGGCTGCCGTGAGGTCGTCAAGGGATACTCCATTGATGACTTCAGTCTTGAGGTCAGTGTCCATCTCCTCCTGGGCCTGTGGCTTTTTGGGACCTCTCCTGTCCTTGCTATCACCCTGAAGTGTGGTGGGTTAACATCATACAGTACTGGCCAGAGAGGAAATAGCTTTACCTGCGCGGAAGATTTAGTTCCAAGAGCTTTCTCCCATTCTTCAGGACAAGTCTGAAGGAAGCAGAACACCCATATGAATATACATGTAACATACACGTACATGTTGGCTGCATATCATACACATGTACATCACACACCTGTTTGAAACGAGCCAATAGTGTCTTCAACTGAAGGATCTGTGCATGTGTACATACAAGGAGACACATAAGGACAATTATACACCTGTGAGCTGAGAGATTTCACACACACACACGCACACACACACACACACACACACACACACACACACACACACACACACACACACACACACACACACACACACACACACACTTGTTTATCCTTCTTCTCCAATGCCTCTTCGCTCTCAGACTTTAGGTACTCTATCTCTTTCCTGGCCATCGCCAGTTCTGACTCCACCGCTATGCAGCAGACAAACCAGATAAATAACGACACTGAAAAGGTATCCATTCTTACATGGGTCACTTCGTGGTCTTTTTGTTGCTGGTTCACCTGACGCCTCTTCTGTGCTCTCTTTCTTCGGCTCAGACCCTGCAATGTTCGCT
The DNA here is from genome assembly GCA_949361645.1 of Spongilla lacustris. NCBI lineage: Eukaryota > Metazoa > Porifera > Demospongiae > Spongillida > Spongillidae > Spongilla > Spongilla lacustris. The sequence continues at coordinate 5,329,198 of OX442434.1, read as the reverse complement.
GCTATCTCCTTACTGACGTCCTGGTGAGCAATGTGCATCACTACAGCACCAGATGTCCACACACCACACACCACACAAATACACGAACACACACTAATATACACACACACACACACACACACTAATACACACTAATACACACACACACACACACTAATACACACACACACACTAATACACATTAATACACACACACACACACACACACACACACACACACACACACACACACACACACACACACACACACACACACACACACACACACACACACACACACACACACACACAATCTGTCAGCAACCAACCGTGGTATGGTCCTTCCATTGCGAGATGTACTTCCTCTGTGGCTTGGTGAAGTGGTCCCATGCCTTCTGTTGAGTGGCTGCAGAGAACAGCTCTTCCACAGTGTGACCTGTGATGGGGAGGAGGTAGATATGACTACAGCCTAGACTTGACCACACACAAGTAAAGGTTAGTACAGTACATTAAAAAAACAGTGGCCATAGAAGAAGACAACATATATATAGGTCCTTTGTCATGTGTACGGCATTCTCCCCATTCACCCTCACACAAGTCCTCTTTGACCAAACACGACACATTGTACCAGCGTTGCCACGCCTACTAAATTATTTGGGGTTGAAGCTCATAAGTTAGTGTACCCCATGGGTCCTGGCAAATGATAAATGTCAACTCTAATTACATTCTATTCATATTAACCTGCAAGCTAATACATAATCAACTAATCACATCTAAACATTGCAATCTTTCATTGTTTGGAATTTTTCAACCATAATTTCTTTTTTTAAAATAATACTGTATTATTCTATACATGCATGTGTATGTATCATGATGCTATGAAGGATTTAGTGTCTTTAAGAAAACACAAGTTTTTATCCTCTCTCCCAAGATTAGGAATTGGCATGGAGAGGTGGGAGGGACTAAATGTGGATTGGATGGGGATAGTGAGAGGGACTAAATGTGGATTGGAAGGGGATAGTGAGAGGGACTAAATGTGGATTGGAAGGGGATAGTGAGAGGGACTAAATGTGGATTGGAAGGGGATAGTGAGAGGGACTAAATGTGGATTGGAAGGGGATAGTGAGAGGGACTAAATGTGGATTGGATGGGGATAGTGAGAGGGACTAAATGTGGATTGGAAGGGGATAGTGAGAGGGACTAAATGTGGATTGGAAGGGGATAGTGAGAGGGACTAAACGTGGATTGGAAGGGGATAGTGAGAGGGACTAAATGTGGATTGGAAGGGGATAGTGAGAGGGACTAAATGTGGATTGGAAGGGGATAGTGAGAGGGACTAAATGTGGGAGTGGGAAGGATATGTCGAGATGTTGCACTGAGCATAATTGTTTCCTCCCCCACATTCTTAGTTCTTCCTTCACCCCAGTAACATTATTCTCTGTGGTGTACCACACTAATAATTCCTAATGTTGCTCCTCCCCATCCCTCCTCCAGTATTTTCTTTTATTCATCTGCTGCCATAAGGTTAACTTACATTCTGTGCTGAAGGTAAAGTATGCAATCCTTATCGAGGATTAACTCACACCCTGTGCTGAGAATTGATGGTTCACTTACCCTCTTTACCGAATTAACTCAAACCCTTGTTGAAGATTAACTTACACCCTGTGCTGAAGATTAACTTACACCCTGTGCTGAAGATTAACTTACACCCTAAAGCTGGGATTGACTTACACTCTTTGGCGAGGGACTCCATGAAAGCCTTCTTCTTCTTCACCACCTCCTCAAACTCCTCCTGCTTGGTCTTCAGACTCTTGGCCAGCTTGCGGGAGTGTGAATGGATGGAGGTGATGAGTCCAAAGAAGGTGTTGGAGGTACTCTGGGTGCAGTTCCCCCTCTCAAGCCAGTAGATCACATTCTTGGCTGCGTTCATGAAGCTGTCGTCGCGGTGAAGGTCAGAGGACACCAGAGTTGCATTCTGAGCATTGAAACTGACAACTTCGCCATCTTGGAGCTTCTTCTGACCTTCGCTTTCACCTTTGGGGTGGGCAAAGTCAACGTAGATCTTGCCAACATCGCTGGGACTTGACCCGATCTTGACCCGGGCCCCGCTGAACTCAACGGCCTTGTCCACAGCATCCTCACTGGAGAACTGCACGTGGCCAAAGTTCCTGCCCCGGGAGAGCCTGACAGCAGTGATCCTGCCGCAGTCCATGAAGAGGTCCTGGAGGTGCTTGTCCTGCATGTTGTCGGGCAGGCTCCCCACAAAGACGGTGTTGCAGTTCGGCGGCTTGTCACGCTTCTTGGGCCTGGGCTCAAACGACGGGGAAAGACACACCATCACAGACCCGTACGGAGCAAACCCCGGTTCCACATCAAGGGGGCTATGGATGGCCTGGGGAAGAGGAGGTAGCTCCGTCCTCCTGTAGTAAGGGTCATCAGTTGGAGGTGTCAGACGGTACGAGCTGCGGCGATTGTCCTGGGCATCATACGAGGTGCGGCGATTGTCCTGGGTATCATACGAGCTGCGGCGATTGTCCTGGGTATCATAAGAGCTGCGATGGTGGTCCTGGGTAGTGTATGTGCTGCGATGGTGGTCCTGGCTATTGCGATGGTGGTCTTGACTGTCATATGTGCTGTGACCATGGTCCTGACTGTCAAAATTGTACCCCCTCTCCCTTTCTCTGGGTGCTGGCGCGTCATCAAAATAGGGGTCCCTCACATCCCTTGTGCTTGGGTACGTGGGGTGGGACTGGTCGTAGCTTCTGTCGTACTCGTCCCTATAACCGTCACGGTACATTCGTGGTCTGGGAACGAGAAGAGCGGCAACTTACGGGCGTGTACCACGGTGTGGCACAGAATCACGTGACGCACCCTAGACGTTCAAGCGCCAGCTGCTATCAAATGGGGACGCATGGCAATAACCACCTACGCCAATACTCACATTAGTGCACCATTTTGGGTGAACGAACTGCCTTCAAATGACACACTGTTTATTCCCTTCACTACGGACCACTTACTTTGGTTGCTGACTCGCTGAAACCTCGTAACATACTAGCACGTTATAACTCAAAACTAACGCATCCTCAAAACGAGCCCCCGGTTGAAAGCTAGGGCACATGTATGTCAATGTTAAGGTCTCTACACGTAAGTCATGCCGTTGCTCCGAGGAAGCATCGTTCTGACGAAAGCCATCCCGTCTTACAATACCTATACGATACTTTTGCTTACCTGGTATGAACCTTTTCGAGATGTAATGTATATTATCTATATTAAAGCAGATCACACATGGCAGACGTATTGCGCATGCCCAAATGTATGTAGTCAAGGTTACACCATATAACTCTCTCTCGTCCAACGTCTTCTTTCCCTTTCTCCCTTTTCTAATTCACTCTACCCAGATAGGCTTTTTTAAAATCACCCCTTTAATTTATTTGGTTTCGTATAGCTGTACTTAAATTGCGTACCCTACTACATGTATCAGCAAAACATCAATATGTGCAGCTCTCCAATTGGAAGTTCGGCTGGCGCGGGCTTTTCGAAATACAGCGTAACTCATGAACTTCACATGTTTAGTAGATGCCGTCGGCTTTCTTACTGGCCAAACAGGTACTAAATAATACAGCTATGCGGTGTTTCTACCCCTTCGTTGCTCGATCGCTTGTTTCGTTTCACAATAGCGGGTAGACACCAGCAGACAGTAGTCGACGAAGCTGTGCTAATGGTAGAGAAGGCAGCAAAGCGAGATGGACTGGACCCAACTACGCTTATCACTCTTGTAGGCTACGTCGCGGGGAAGTATGGTGGCAGTTAAGTGCGTAAATAAGCGTCATAGGCCTAGGCCTACTTGATATTGATCTGCTAATCCGCAATCCTCACCTGCTTGTTTATAAATTAGTAAACCTTCCGCTTGTATCTAGATGAACAGACAAGAGCTAGAGTTATATCATGTTTGGTTCCAAGGACACGGGTGCCATATTTGGCTGTGCTCAGGGTGCTAGGCTGCATGGGCGCCCTCCAGCCTTCTCTGCAGCAGCTGCTGTTCAAATGGATGGTGGATGTGTATTACCTTGTTGACAGCCATGCACCTCTGTATGCCGTGTACAATGCAGTCTTCTTCTTCATTGACTATGATTATTTGGTAAGTGTATGTTACACACAAATACACACACACACACACACACACACACACACACACACACACACACACACACACACACACACACAACACACACACACATGCACACACAACCTTTTTATGACTGGGGAGGCAGCAATTTAAGGCACTTGTTTGAAAATGTTCTCTTTGAGTTGTCCTGCATGTTCACCATGGCGATTCTTTTGATAACTATAACTACTTCTGGGGTGGGTATACAAACTATATCAATATGTACTAGTGAAGGTGTGTACATATCTTCATTATTAACCTTTTCCTATGTATATGTAGAGACCGATTGTGTGCCAGTTTCTCTGCTACCTGACGAGAAGGCTTGATGGTGTGTGTGTGTGCTGCTCACTTGAGCCGTACCTAACTCCTTCCCTTTTAGTCACTGAGTACAGGGCACACAAGTTGCTACAGCTGTACCACCAACTATTGGCCTCCAGTGTAGGTGGAGCATGTGCGTGCATGAAATGGGATGTCATCACTCAGGGTGATGTCATCACTGGGTGTTGTCATCACTGGGTGATGTCATCACTCATCACTTAGGGTATAGATGCTTCACTGCTTGAACTGCTCAGCATCTACAAGTTGTACTGTCCCCACCTCATCACAACCGCTGTACCACCAGTCAAGGTAGGTGGGCACATATCAATAATATCCTATCACATTGTCACCACAGTAACCTTTAATACCTTATCAGTTATGTGATCATGACTAGTTGTGTGATCATGTGATCATGACTACTTATGTAATCATGACTGAGTATGTGATCATGTGATCATGTCTAGTTGTGTGATCATGGCTATTTAGTGACTTGACTGATTATTGTTTGTGGAGGGTGAAAAGAGGGAAGGAGCAATTTTACAGCAAAAAAATAGCATTTTTTTTGCAGCCCAAATTACCTTGTACAAATGAGCCTTACATAGATAATCCAGTGGGAAAGGAGAGGCATTTCGTGGCACTAACAGGCTTTTGTAGCATAGTCAAGGTCCTTGGTCACTTTGTTTCTACGACTACCTGCACCTTGCTTGTGGCCACAGGTATTGTATTCTCAGCATTTCGACACTCTGCTGATGGAAAAGATCCAACACAAACAGGTATGGACCAGTTGTGTAGCTTGTTGTCACGGAGACCATAGTAAAGCCCACCTAGACCACTGAGGCTACGTGCAGCCCATTGGAGCACTCCCTTCAACAAGAAGACATCGGCCCACCAGTAAGACATGGGAGGGGGAGGGGGCTCCCCATACTGCCACACTTGGACCTTTTGCCTACTTCAGGCTGCTAAGTGTGCCAGAACAACAGCAGATGTTCCCTCCGTGGAGGCCGTCAGTGGTGCTGGTCAGCCCACCTCTGTCCCAGCCACCACTCAGCCAAGGTCCATTGAAGAACTCTGTGCCAACATTGGCCACACAGTGGTAATGACCAGATTCCTTATATGGTTCTGTGGCTGTCACTGCCCTTATATGGTAGCTGCCAGCTCGAGTGGGATTGATCCTGAAGTCGGACCTTTTGAAGCTTGCCTTCTCCGTTGATGTGGACGCCACAGCTGCTGTCCACTTGATGCAGTGGCTTCAGCTGTCCCTGGGATATGGTGGGTTTCATATGGGTAGGAGATTTTATTTTATTTTATTTATTTTATTTTTGTTTTGGGCTCCCTTGTCTTCAAGAGGTCAGCAGATATGTGCCTGGAGAGCCGTGCTGCCATCTTGGTCACCTCATGACCTGGCTTGTAGAACTTGGAGAGTTCCTTTGTGTGAGCTTTTGTGATGTGCAAGTTAGTTAGCCAGTTACCTTTTTATCTTTATTGTTAGGAGCCGATCCCCATTGTTGAAGGCTTCCTGGAGGCATTCCTAAAAGTTTGGGATGGAAAGACTCACCAGAAGGCAGTGCTGGACCTGGTACCCTTCCTGCCACTGAAGCCTTTTAAAGGTAGGTAATGTTCGAATTTTGATGATGATCAAAACGTAGAATGATTAGTCAGCTACACTGAGGGGGGCATGAGGTAGATATAAAGAGGGTATGAAGAATTTAGTTTCGGTGCATGTGTTGAGCTAGTTAATAGTGATCTCCCCATACCTTCTGCCTGCATACCCCCCACCCTCCTCCCTCCCCCCCTCATGCCTGTGTAGACTTGCATTCCACTGTTCTGGGTCCTCTTGAAGCATTTTTCAGGAAAGAAGGAATTGATTTTAAAGTAAGCAGCCCACTTTTGTGCATGTAACTCTGCTTGATATATATGTACATATCTGTCTGTATATCTGCGCATGTGTGTGTTTGTATGTACGTGTGTGGATGTGTGTGTAGTATGACTGTTTGGTGTCCTTGATTGAACTCTTGAGAAAAATGGCCACACTGGAGTGGAGCAGATGGAGAAGATTATGTGATGGTGGTGATCACAGGTGTGTAATAGCCTAGAGGTGATGCAATGATGATGTAATGGCCTAGTGTGATGTAATGGTGATGAAATGGCCTAGTGTGATGTTATTATAAGTGTGTCTGGTTTAGAGTTGCTCTCAAGTTGTTGTCCCATATGTAGGATCTCTGCTGTGTTTCCAGTGTGGTACCACGGAAACGTTATTGATGCACAGTTTGATGCTGCTGAAAGCATTAAGAGATTTGCAAACTATGCTGGCAGACTGGCAGTACTTGGACTGCAGGTACCATTGGAGAATGTGGGGCACTGGCCTATGTACATATACCCTGGTCCCCTTCCCTACCACAGGATGAGAATGATTCCCCACTGCTGCAGCATGCTGCACTTTCCTTGTGTGAATTGGTACAACCATTTATTCAATGGTAGATGTATGACAACTGGTCTTCTGTCCCCTAGCTCTGTGGATTGGCTGACGAATACAAAGTTCCTGTTCTCATTTTGCCACAAGTTCCTTTGGTGTACAGAAGCCTCCTAAGTGCCAATGTTGTCCCTCTGTCCAGGATGTGTGGATGTCTTATTAGGTACACAGGCCCCACATCACATGTCTGACTCCTAACCCCCCCCCCCCCCCCCCCCCCCACACCTTACCTGTTGTAGGTATAAGGAGGCTATGTCAAAGCTATCACAAGTGTGTACCTTCTCTCTAGCTATAGTTGAGGCTAATGACTCTCTTTGTCCCTTCAGTCAGAGCGGGACCACCAGCTCACTGTGATATTTAACACCATTGTGTTGGACTTCTGCGATGCCCTATGGAGGAATCTTGCCTTCATTAATAGCCAGAGGCCGTACCCAACCCAGCTGTTTACATTGCCAAGGTGACACGCATAGCAGCTATTCTGCATGTGGGCATCCATCTTTCCTTCTTTGCAGAGATGTTCTTACCTCCTGTGGCCTGGTTGCCACTCATGAAAAGCTTAGCATCACTCACCATCCTGCCTTGATTGGTGTTGTGAAACAGTTTTTCCAAACGGTACATTAAAAATACATGTGAATGATGTACGTGTATATGACTTAATTTTAATTTACAACACACACACACACACCAACACACACACACACAAACACACACACACATACACACACACACACACACACTCCTTTGTCTACACAAATAGCTTGAAAAGTGTCCCAAACATCCACATCCTGCAAACATTTTCTCTGAGGTAGGCCAATGTGTGTCCTTACTGACCAGTTTCATTTTCGCTATTATATCCTCCTCCCTAGGCCCATCTGAGGAAAGCTTACTTACAGTACCTCATGTCTCACCAGCTGGCCAGCTTAGTTAGGTTCATTAGAGCTTTTGTGCTGACAAGATTTAGCGAGTCCACTTAAAATGTTTTGTGCTCACTTGCATGCTATGCTTTGTATTTAAAAAAATTACAAGTTATAATCAGAATGATATCATTCCAACAAAGTAAAAGTTACAGTAGTCACACTTTCAAGAGGATTCTTCCACTTTCATGGCTATTGTCTCTTGTTATATGGTGCAACACTGTTCCTATATAATCCATTTGAGGGTTCCAAGGGTTCCTATCTGTCTGAGTATCCCTGTTAAGCTGAGGCATAAATTCATCACAATCATCACACTTTGCACAACCATTCCTGCAGTACAAGCCTTCTTGAAATATCATATTTGTATGCTCTTTGCATTTTTTTACATCATGAAATAGATAAACTTCTAACTTACAACTTATTAACAAAGAGAAACCACTGTTGCATGATGTGAGCTCCAGTGCTTAGAACAGACACAAAATTAAAACCAAGCCTTGTGAGTTCCTCCATGACTTCATCACTTACTATGCAGCTGTATGTATGTTTGAATACCTGTTCTATTCCAGTCGTTTCAAACGAGGTACAGACATATGTTAAGACCAAACTGTAAAGAACAAATACAATTAAACATACAAGAAGAAATTAGAAAGTAATTAGCACTGAAAGTTATTTACAGACACACCAGTTTAATCTAGCTAGTGTGCAGCTTTATATTGCATAAAAGCAGTTCTCTGTATTACAGCTGTACGAACTATGATAATTCACAATTATCATTATGTCAGAGTTTTTTTAAGAATCTTATCACATATGGGGGGGGGGGGGGGGGGGTGGGGGTAATCATAATCATAAAGGGGACACAAACTATATAAAAACAAATGGTTCTTATCACCACAACTTCAGCAGTATGACGCTGTTCTTAAACAATTATGTGCAATACCTTCAATATCCACATCTCCAATGATCATTCTGCATGGACTCAAGCTGTTCTTCCAGTAAGGCATGGTGGTCTCGGAATTCAGAGTGCTGTGCAGCTGGCACCTTCTGCCTTCTTGGCTTCTGCTGCTGCCTCCTCCACTCTAGTCCATCAAATTCTTCCCCCACAGTTCAGTGATACTGATTTACACAGTTTTCAGGTAGCTCTTGCCTTATGGACCAACAGCTGTAACCAATCTCCTCCAGAAGGTATTACTTCCTATCACCAAAAGTCATGGGACATACCAACAATCCTAGCCATCAAGAGAATTTATTGAACTTGGCAACAAATGAGACATCCAAAAGTCGCCTTCTAGCAGCTTTTGCTGAAGTATCAGGCCTTTGGCTTAATGCATTGCCATTGTCTTCATTGGGTCTCCGAATGGATGACTCCACCTTTCAGATTGCTATCAGCCTCCGTCTTGGCTTGGCATTTTGTAAACCACATTGTTGACATCACTGTGGTTGTGAGGTCACTGCCTTTGCCACCCATGGCCTTAGTTGTGTCCGAAGCCAAAGTTTTATCACCGTCATAGTTCTTTGAATGATATCATCCACAGGGCCTTAGGGGCTCTCTAATTCCATCACGACTTGAACCCAGTGGAATCTCTCGTTCTGATGGTAAGAGGCCAGATGGTACTACCTTGGTTCCATGGAAATGTGGAAAACTTCTTGTATGGGATGCAACATGTGTGGACACCTATGCACCTTCTTATAGCAGAGTTGCATCACAGGAGACAGGGGCAGGGGCAGTGCTGAGAGAAGGAAATCTGACAAATATTCAAATATGGACCCCAATATGTATCTGTTTGCTCCAGTTGTCATAGAAACATCGGGTGTGTTTGGAAAACAGACTCTTTCATTCTTGCTTGTCGTGTTCGTAAGGTGTCATAGTAAGTGCAGCCCTTCTCCTATCTACTTCAACACCTCACTCTGTCTCAGTCCTGGGCACCTTTGCTAGCAATGACTGCCTTGTTTTTGAGGACAGTGACAATTAATTAAGTATTATTTTACATTTATTGCACATAACCATTAAAAAAAAAAACAAAAGCAAATGGTAATTAATTTAGTGGTCACACTTTTGTAATGTACTCCATCAACAGTGGCAGCAACTGGAGAAACGTAGGCATTCTGAGCTGAAACTGTCAACTATTGTAATAATTGTACTGTTGACTATGTCTAGTCTCTCTGTCCTTCTCTGTCTGTCATTGTGCATGCTCTATAGATGACGTCATAGTTGCCAGTCAGTCTGTCCATCTGTGAATTCCTATATAAGTGTATTGCTTGTGTGAGTACGCAGTTCTTGAATATAGCCTGCTGCCCGTGATTGGGCTGCACCATCCAGTCTACTGATAATACGCGTGTAACGTGTACATTGGCGACACTACATTGGCGACGAGGGCAAAAACACATGGCAGTCCACGGCGCGGTGGGTCAGTTCAATGAAGATGCGGAAGAATGGCCGGCATACTGCGAGCGGCTGATGCACTACTTCACTGCAAACGACGTCAAGACGGACGAGAAACGTCGCGCTATCTTGCTCAGCGTCTGTGGAGCTCACATATATCAGCTGGTTCGCAGCCTGGTGTCTCCCGAAAAGCCGGCCGACAAGACTTTCGAAGAAATTGTGAAGTTGGTTCGTGACCATTTGACACCACCATCTTCGTGTATCGTGCGACGGTTTTATTTCAACTCTCGTTTCCAAAAAGAGACTGAGACAGTGGGGCAGTTTGTCGCTGAGCTTCGCCGTCTCTCCGAGTACTGTGAGTTTGGGGGTTCACTAGACGAGATGTTACGGGATAGGTTGGTGTGCGGGTTACGTGATGTTCGAGTCCAACGCAGGCTTTTCGCCGAACCGAAGCTAACATTCACGAAAGCGTTCGAGCTGGCGCAGGCGGCCGAGCTCGCCGAGAAAAGTTCACAAGATATTTCAAGGGCGGGTACATCAGTCAACGCTCTGGAACCAAGGAGGGCGACAGCTGATCAGAAGGCCGACCATCCTACTCCTTGTTTCCGTTGCGGAGGTAGGCACAGTGCTTCAAAATGTCGTTTCAGGTCTGTGGAGTGCCACAAATGCGGTGAAAAGGGGCATCTGGCAAGAACGTGCCGCAGCAAGGAACAAACAGTTAAAAAACAGTTCGGTAATAGAGCTGGAAAACAGTCGACAAATCTGCTCGCAGAGCCGTTAGAGAAAGACGAGGACGTGGAAGACATGTATACCTTGTTCAACGTGAGCGATGTTTCCTTAGCGCCGTTCAGAGTTCCAATGGAGATTAATAAGGCTAGTCTTGAAATGGAAGTTGATACAGGTGCGGCCGCGTCGGTTATCAGCGAGGTCACCTACAAGACGCTTTGGAAAGAAAAATGCAACGAGAGACCTCCCTTGAAACACACCAATGCGTTGCTCCGTACCTATACTGGTGAAAGACTGCGAATTCTGGGACGAATTTCAGTGCAGGTGCGTTACCAGAAACAAGAAGCCAATCTGGGCTTACTGGTAATTGGGGGAGATGGGCCGTCCCTCCTGGGGAGAGATTGGATTGGTAAGTTTCGGTTTTCATCTTGTCTAAATCGCGGAATTTTCCATACCAGCAGTCAAAGCACATTGCAGGAGATACTGGGCAAGCATAAAGAGCTATTCAAGGATGAGTTGGGTCTGCTGAAGGGCACTCTGGTCAAGATCCATGTAAACGAGACCGCTACTCCCCTCTTTTTCAAGCCGCGAGCTGTTCCATATGCTGTCAGGGAGAAGGTGGAAAAGGAGCTGGAGAGGCTCGAGAAACTAGGGGTGATTGAGGCCATACAATTTTCAGAGTGGGCCGCTCCTGTTGTACCGGTGGTGAAAGGTGACGGCAGCATAAGGCTGTGTGGCGATTATAAGTTGACGGTCAATCGTGTAGCTAATCTGGAATGTTATCCTCTTCCTCGCATAGACGATTTGCTGGCATCCCTGGGGAAGGGTAAAATGTTCTCGAAGCTGGACCTTGCAAATGCATATTTACAGTTGGCACTGGAGGACGAGTCAAAGAAATACGTCACGATTACGACACACAAAGGCCTCTATCGCTACAACAGACTACCTTTTGGTGTCGCATCGGCGCCAGCTATTTTTCAAAGGACAATGGAGAATCTGCTGAGGGACATAAGCAATGTGGTTGTTTATCTGGATGATATTCTCGTTTCAGGTTCAACTGAAGCTGAGCACCTTCACACGCTGGATCGTGTCATGTCGCGTTTGGAAGAGCATGGACTACGCTTAAAGCTCTCCAAATGCGTCTTCATGGCTCCTTCTGTTGAGTACCTGGGCCACCACATCTCAGCTGATGGCATTCGTCCAGCGGAAGGGAAGAAACGCGCCATAGAGGATGCTCCGAGACCTCAGAACGTTGGGCAGCTGAGATCGTTTGTGGGTCTCCTGAATTATTACGGCAAGTTTTGCCCAACATGGCTGACATACTCGCTCCACTGTATAGGCTGCTCCGGAAGGGTGCTGCTTGGTGCTGGGAGGCAGAACAGGATGCGGCGTTCAACCATGCAAAGCAGCAACTGTCCTCCTCCAGCCTGTTGATCCACTTTGATCCAGAAAAGGAGTTAATCCTTTCATGTGATGCTTCACCCTACGGGCTTGGAGCAGTTTTGTCTCATCAGCTGAAAGATGGATCTGAGAGGCCGATCGCGTATGCGTCCCGTACCTTAGCACCTGCCGAAGCCAAATACTCTCAAATAGAAAAGGAAGGCTTAGCGATCGTTTTTGGGGTTAAAAAGTTCCATCAGTACCTTGTGGGCAGAAGCTTCACGATTTACTCCGATCATAAACCACTACAGTATCTCTTCAGTGAGACACGCCCTGTACCACCGATGGCATCATCAAGAATACAACGGTGGGCGTTGACTTTAAGTGCCTACAATTATCGTATTGTGTTTAAGTCTGGTGATTCTCAAGCAAATGCCGATGCTTTCAGTAGATTGCCACTTAGTGAGAGTACTGCAGATGTGCCCGGGGACACCATATTCATGTTGGAAACGCTCAGAACAGGCGACTCTCCTGTGACCGCTGCCGAAATAAAGTCCTGGACGGATAAAGATCCTATTCTGTCCCGTGTCAGAAACATGGCTTTGACTGGATGGCAGGCTCACGCTAGTAACGATGCGACTTTTCGTCCATACAAGCAGAGAGAATGCGAGCTAAGCGTGCAGGATGGGTGTGTATTGTGGGGGCATCGCGTAGTTATTCCGCCTGCTGGGAGAGAGGCTGTGATGCGTACTCTGCATGATGCTCACCCTGGGATCACGCGTATGAAGGGACTAGCTAGAAGTTTTGTTTGGTGGCCTGGGATTGATGCTGACTTAGAGGGCAAAGTAAAAGGTTGTCAAGCTTGTTAGGAACATGGTAAAGCACCTGCGGTGGCCCCCTTGCACCCGTGGGAGTGGCCAGCCAGACCATGGTCTCGACTTCATTTGGACTTTGCAGGCCCGTTTTTGGGAAAAATGTTTATGGTCGTTGTGGATGCGCATTCAAAGTGGTTAGATGTAGCTGTGGTAACAACACCTTCTTCTCAACAGGCCATTAAAGTATTGAGAAACCTTTTTGCCACGCATGGTCTACCAGAAATGATGGTTTCAGATAATGGTTCCGCATTCACTAGTGCTGAGTTCCAGACATTTGTTAAAAGAAATGGCATCAGGCATGTGAGAAGTGCTCCTTATCATCCATCATCTAATGGACAAGCTGAGAGAGTGGTCCAGACCTTCAAGGAGGCCATTTTGAAAACCACTGGAGATCTGGATACAAGGCTGGCCAGATTTCTATTTCAGTATCGGCTTACACCACACACAACAACTGGACTTTCACCTGCGGAGATGTTGTTGGGTCGGCGGCCACGATCCCACCTGGACCTTTTGGTGTATGCACGTAATTTTCATGGTTCTCCCACGTGGGTCCCAGGAGTGGTCACCGCTATGTCTGGTCCTGTGTCCATGGTGATACAGCTGGAGGATGGTCAAGCTGTGCGTCGTCATACAGACCATGTAAAGGCTCGGTCACCCACACCTGAGCCGCAAGTCCCTAAGAAGACTACAGCAGCACAGCAGGATGAAGTAGTTGACCTTCCAGACATTCAGGAGGAGGCTGCAACAAGAGATGAGGAAAGACCACCCATGGTTGACATCTCAGTACCTCTAGCTGATGCTGTAATCCAGGCAGTTCCTGAACCCAAATCCAGTTCCACTCCGTCGGTCTACCAGGGACCAACGCCCACCTGATCGTTTGTAGCAGCAGCCTTTGCAAGGAGGGAGGAAATGTAATAATTGTACTGTTGACTATGTCTAGTCTCTCTGTCCTTCTCTGTCTGTCATTGTGCATGCTCTATAGATGACGTCATAGTTGCCAGTCAGTCTGTCCATCTGTGAATTCCTATATAAGTGTATTGCTTGTGTGAGTACGCAGTTCTTGAATATAGCCTGCTGCCCGTGATTGGGCTGCACCATCCAGTCTACTGATAATACGCGTGTAACGTGTACATTGGCGACACTACAACTATAAAACATATTCTGTGCAACTCTCCAATTAAAATAACCCTACTAGCACACACACACAACATACACACATGCAGGTTCCTATCCAGATGAGGTAATGACAAAATGATGCATCACAATCATTACCACACACGCACATAAATGTGCACACATGCACACACATACACACACACATGTACCACACACACACACCACTCTGGAGTAGCTGCAGCTATCATAACAGAAATAATACCAACTTAATATCTTATTTGTAGCTAGGATGAAGTGAGCTCTAGCATTTTTTTTCAATGTACATACATGCACAATGAATAGACAACATACATCTTGTGAAGTGCTTGCTGAAGAATAACCAGTGGCCTATCATGAAGTAGATAACACAAACTTATTAACAAAGAGAAAACACTGCGGCAGGATGTAAGCTCCAGTGCTTAGAACACATATATATTTTTAAACCTACATTTTGTGAAGAATATATGGATACTGCAGGACTTGCTACTTGAAACTGATGAAACTGTACTAGAATAAACAGTCAGGAAGAAATATAGAACTTTTGAATAGTTGAACAAGCAAACTAATGGTATAACTAAAATAAAATAAAATAAAAGTGTACCTCTAGAGAAGGTCCCCACTGACTTTCAGAAGAATAACCAGTGAACTATCATGATACAGATGATAGCTTATTAAAACTCTTGATTTAAAAAAACACCAATGCTCCAGTTAGAACAAATAAAAAATTTCACATTTGTGGTTCCTCCATGAATTGTAGCACCTGTTAGCTGAAAAGGTGATTTTTTTCAGTTTAGAAACCTGCTCGGTTCAAGCAGATGTATGACATTACATGGTAATTGCCTACTTATTTTAGATATCTGCCCAAACCCAGTAGCGGTAGGTAGAACTGGACATATGGTGTTCATCTGTCTTCTTCAAGTTTTCAATAATTATTTTGGTTTCTAAAAGCATGCAGTGAGTGTCCTTTTCAAAACAGTTCTTATGCAATTTATGATCACACCAGTTATATGGCCATACATTTCATTGCATACATGTAGTTGCCTTATTTTTGCTTGTCGTGTAAAGTTACAAAACATACCATAAGCCTGGTGTTGGAAAATCTCCGAAGCCTGGTCCTTATGCATAGGACTGGAAATTAAATCGCCTTGCATCCATATACTCAGTGTTGTTTATTGACACTTCATACTTAATTAACCCCCCCACTCCCAATTGTCAATTTATGCCACTCTTGATCTGTACAATGTAAAACAATGAGATACAGTTCTTCAAATATTTTCTTGTTGCAGAATGAAGTATAACAACTATAACGTTTTTGAGCTTGATGTGTGTGCTACTTTGCACATTCTATGGCATTGTTCTAACACTATATTTTTACCGAAAACACACTGTATTTTATTCATTCACTTAGCTATTCCAAAAAATATACATGTCCTAAGCTACTTTCAACTCTACAATTTGATTTTTTATATTTGCAATCTGTCTTGTCTTATTATCCCCTTCTTTTTTGCAAGTTGTTCTGATCTTTCTAACAATACTTATTGCTACTTAAACAAAAACGCATCTCATTTTTCAATGCAGTATTGGCTGTATTTGATGGTCCTTTAAATGCTATTATGGAAGGACGTTTTGGATTCATTTTTCAGTGGGACGAACCGGATGTACTCCCTAAATTAGATTTGCATTTGGCGAAGTATTGACCATCCTCTAAGGGTACATGCCTCATCATTTCTGGAGTGCTTGGCCTCTTCTCCCATCTCTGCTGCATGACCACAGGTTTCAGCCGCTTATACAGTGTGATCATAATAAATTACCAGTGATTGGTCGTTATTTTCTGATCTTCTTTGTTAAAGCAATGCAGGAAGTGCTCACAGGATATGGCAGCTTTTCTTGCAATATATACAAACTCTGCTACGAAATACAAAATTAATGAGGTCATTTGGCTCTCAATATACATAACTATTTTGGCGCGCACTGTTGTGCATGCTGTAGTGTCATTTATTTCTTCTAACTATTCCCAACACAGAGACCATCCAATCCGTCTGAGGGGTCCTATCCGCCTGAGGGGTCCTATTGGTCTTCATCTGAGGGGTCTTATCCCCCTGTAGGTTCCTATCGAGATGAGGTAATGACAAAATGTTGCATCACAATTATTACCACATGCACACACACATGTACACACACACACACACACACACATACACACACTGTACAAATACACGTACCACTCTGGAGTTGCAGATGTAGTCTCAAGCAACTATATCACAACAGAAATAATACCAACTTAATATCATATTTGTAGGATGAAGTGATCAGTGTAGCATTTTTTTTCAATGTACATACATGCACAATGAATAGACAACGTACAAATCGTGAAGTGCTTGCTGAAGAATAACCAGTGGCCTATCATGAAGCAGATAACACAAACTTATTAACAAAGAGAAACCACTGTGGCAGGATGTGAGCTCCAGTGCTTAGAACACACATATATTTTTAAACCTAAAATATGTGGACTCTACAGGAGTTGGTTCTTCTTTAACGATAGGTCGACCACTACATGTAGGCGTTGCAAATCGCGTTATTCCAAATAATGAACAAATAGCCAACGCTTGAAATAAGCAGCAAAGAGGGCTACTTGCAAGGTGGCGTCAGAAAACAACGCCAGCTACTACGTACGCTCTGGTTCGGACACTCCCCTCTTTTACTCAAGTTGTTCTAATTAAACTTTGCTATAAGCTTTTTTGTTGTTCAGATCCAGCTATTTTTTGACCTCTTGTCGCCAAACACAAGCAATTTCCAACTTTTATGCCATCCGCCATCAAGATCGTAGGCAATTTTTATACGCTCCTCCATCTCGATCGAATATCTACAGAGCCGATGGTTTAAGAGTCTCCGAATCGATTTAAAAATGAAGCCCAATGGTTTAGTGGTACATTATTAGAGCTGAAAGTTTTATGCACCATTCAATGCGAGGACCAGAGGTCACAATATAACGCCTACATGTAGGTTAAAACCACGTTTTTCGCCTACATGTAGGCGTGCAGTCAATCTATCTTTAAGCTGATGAAAATGTAATAGAATAACAGCCAGGAAGAAATATACACTTACAGAACTTTTGAACAATTGAACAAGCAAACTAACAGTGTAACTTTTAAATAAAAGTGTACCTCTGCAGGTTCTTCACAATAAATGGCAGGCTATCATGATAGATAATACAATAAACACAGTTATTAGTACAAATAAAAACTTACTTCTTGTAGATAATCTTTGGTTCTTTCTTTTACCTGAAAAGATTAATACAGTTTAGATACCTGCTCTTTTGCAGCCCGAGACAAGACAAGAGTTTGAAACCTTGACCACCAAATGTTAACATAAAAACCACACTGCCAAATCGAACTGAGGCATGCATATAATAGGTTATCAGCCTGTTATACCTGTTGCCTTGGATATGGCACTGTTAAAATGGCTACCTTGGAATAGATTTAACCCTATCCCCAAATGTGATGTTAGTTCTCAAGATACATGTACTTAAATTTCAAGAGGCAAAACTGAATGAATGGCAATTGAAAAGAATGTTTATGCCTTTGCTAAATGTATTGTACTTCAAATATCTATATTAGCTACCTCTGTGACACATCAGTGACATATGAGGATTGCTGAAGCAGCTGTGTAGCCATCTATGTTGCAATTACTTTATGTCTAGACCTATGTGTAGCAACTCAATGTACATTTACATGCAGGGTACCAATCATTTACTTTTAAAATAATGACCTGATAGAACATACAACAAACGTTCACCAGAGTAATGTATTACTGCAGAGGTAGAAGTAATGTAGTACATTCACTTATGTATGTAGAATACAGCACACTGATACTTACAACAGACCGTACTTCTTTTTCGGGCCACCATTCAGTGTCAACATAAAGATCATGAGGACTGTTCGCTACATGTTGACCATCCATTGTGATGTGAAGCTCATGTTGACCAGCAGTCTGAGGGGTGAGGGTGATGGTGTAGGTACCATCCATGTGGTCCTCCACCTCTCCATGCAAAACTGCTCCACTATGGGCCTTGGACCTCATTTCAGCCTTCACCTGTACACCACCATGTGGATACCCCTCCCCCTTTGAGGTCTTGCTCTCTACCTTAACATGGAACCTGGTCCCCACCGCTACTGATGTGGATGTCCATGTGCTTGAAGATGGAGACAACTCTGATACATGACCAAATTTGGAAAGCTCTCTTACAAGACCATCTGTTTGCACAGATACAGATACGTCGCTATGTTGGTTTGGACTGAGGGACATGGACTGGACCCTCTTGAGGATGGCCTTAAATTCAGTGGGTACAAGTCCTCCCAGAGCTACCACCTCATGGTCAGTGTGGGTCTGGAGGATGTGGGAGGCCATCTCAGTGTAGCGACCAATGTCCTCAACTATCTTCTCAATCTGTTCCTTCTGGAGGGTCAGAGCTGTTGTCTTATACAGTGCAATGCCCTCCACCTCTGACAATAGTGTCTTTTTCCTTTTCTCTAATGTTTGTTGAAGCACTTCAAAGGCTTTATTGATAGCCAAGAGAGCACTGATTTTGGAGACCTCCACTTGTTCTATCACTGCATTATTTTCCACAAGAGCACTGGTCAGCTTTGCTACTATTTCATTAGCATTTCCTACTGCCCCTTTGATTTCCAATTGATGGGTCTTTGCAACAGTGGATAGTTCGGTCACATCATGGCATTTGCATGTATGGGGATGGGTCTTTGCAACAGTGGATAGTTCGGTCACATCATGGTATTTGCATGTATGGGTACCTGTGGTGCTGTCTCTACATACTTGTATTAGACACTTACAGGTCTCACAATACAGATTCAGTTTATTGTCCTCATGGTTAGGCTGAGAGCAGTGATATTCCCTTGGCCTCATAGTGGCCTGCAGTTGTTTGGCTCCCTCCTGGTCCAGTCCAACCATTTTGTGTGTGGACAGTTGACGACCACGTTTGTGGTGGTCA
Organism: Spongilla lacustris; assembly: GCA_949361645.1. Lineage (NCBI taxonomy): Eukaryota > Metazoa > Porifera > Demospongiae > Spongillida > Spongillidae > Spongilla > Spongilla lacustris. The sequence continues at coordinate 5,309,831 of OX442434.1, read as the reverse complement.
TGGCAGAGCTGACAGAGGAACTGACGACATGTACAACAGAACACCACTGCAGAACCACTACTTCCATCTATACAGTGGTCGCAACACACCTCACTGTTGCTGACAATCTTGGACATATACCCAGCTACCTCTACTTCAAATCCAAGATGGAGATTGCGATGGACAGCACTGGCCCCTCCCACTGGAATGTTCGTATCTCGTTTACAGGTGGGACATTTGAACACTTGTTGGGAACCACTTTTCTCTATCTCATGGTGGAGACATTGTTGACAGAAGGAGTGCAGACATGGCAGAATTCTTGGATCATTGTAGGGCTTGGAGCACACACCACAGATAGTGTGTGAAAGGCTTTCCTCTCTATGCATACTGCAGGATAACAGTGCATTGATGTCAATGATGTGCAGTGATGCCAATAGGATTTAAATCAGTACTACACAACCAGGTATTTAATAACCTTATTAAACAAATTGTTACATATGCAACATGAGATACACAGAATACTAACACATAATGATAAAGTCTTAGTCATAGTCAGAAAGCCCCACATATCTTTGATTGTATAATTAATTTACTACAAGTGTACACAATATAATCCACATATTTGCAAAGGAATTGAATTTTCGCAAGCATGATTGCTGCAAGTACAAGAAACAAAAACATCGATAAGCAAACAAAACATCATGTATATTGATTACTAAGTTCAGTCTGACAGAAGGTAGCTAAGAGTTTAAGCAATGTTTGGTTATTTAAGTTGCAACAGTTGGTCCCAATATATCTTTTTTCCAAGCTGCTTTGAAGATTTCAGATTATATCAAAATAAAGACGTCCCTGCATGGGTATTTTTGGCAAAGTATCCTATAGTACACAAGCTAGTGCTTAGATTGGTTTATGAGTCATTCTAAAATACACATACTCCATAATAGTACATACACAACATCGTCTTTGTTTTCTTTGTAATGGAATTCGTTAGAGCCAATACAAGAGCTCTACTTTCTATATCCATAGTAGACACATTCATTGTACATGCATTTACATCTGTACAATTCCGTATTGATCTACGGAAATGTACAGATGTAAATGCATGTACAATGAATGAGCTCTTGTACAATGTAGTATGGCTGCAGATATTGTTACTTAGGGCCAGAGGGGATAAAGTTGCTAGCTTCACCTTCGGTAGAAGAAAGTGGAGATGTGTTTCACAGGTTTAGCATAACATTGGTTGATGGGCTAAAGCTTCATCAAGTCAGCTACACGTAGATGCCGTGTGGGGTGAATTCCACAGAAGCTATTTTATTAAAAAAGAAATGGCCCATAGTGTTAGAACAGGGTACCATAGCTTTTCAGCTTCTCTGCATTAAAAAATTAAGCTCAGTGGTCACCTTTATGTGATGTATACGAGGTATACATAAGTTGTTCTTTCAAGATAAGAATGTAATTAGTGGGTACGTATATTCCTAAGGACGCAGCTATTTCTATAATGCTGGAATAATTGACTGCAACTACTGCAAGGTTCAACACTATTGTGCATGACAAATGTCTAATAGTTCCAGATTCAAAGAATGATTCCAATTTTTTTTTCCAGTGAACCATGCTTTTAATGTTTCTATCATAAACTCTGTGCTTTCATGTAATGCCCCAGTTGAGTGAAATTGTTAAAGTTACTTATCTTCAATGGAGTGGTAGAGTCTTGGCCACCCGACTGTACATACAGATATCTATGCATCATAATATGTAGGTATGGCATGCAATGTCAAAAGGGGCTGGTGAAGTGGCTGCACATGCAGAGCAAGTGAAATACTAACCATAGCTCTTCCCACTTCTTCCAGCCTGTGGCCCTTGTGACTTCAGGTGCATGCGGTAAGACCCTTACTGACTTTTGTAAGAGAGCTTGATCAAAAGATTGCAATTAATACTGATCATTCAGCTACCTTATGCAAAGGCTCTCTATTGCAGTCCAGCAGGGCAATGCTGATGCAGTTTTATAGGCACCATGGAGATGCCTGACTGTGACTACATGTAATTGTATGTGTATAGGTATAGGCCATTTATGTTGTATAGTGATATATATAAAATCAATGATATTGTAATAATGTATCTTTGCATTACAGTCCAATTCCAAGTCATATCTTAATAAATAATAGTAAGGTATTTGGTGGATGAGACATCCCAGAACATAATAAAGATTTCTGAGTCATTTCAGGGATATCCGTAATATTAGTTACCCATCCAACATCTATTGATGTAGGATAGTTCTTGATATCTCTTCACAAATAATCCTAAAACATGCTCTGATACATATTTTTCCACAGATCAAAGAAAAACAGTGGTGTTGGAACCCGTAGCCCCCCAATCCTAATACATTTCTATGTTCACATGACACATCTTTGGTACGGCACGGTACAGAACAGCTTGGTGTGGCATGGTACGGCACGACTATTGATTATTTGAGATTCATTGTGTAGATTAAAAATAATAATCCAGTAACTAGCTACAATTATTGCCTGAAATCAACCACACCCGCGCCATTTTAATACTATGAAAACTAGCTACTATGCATGCTCGCTTGCTATCATTTCGCAATCTATCACAATCGATTCAGAAAGACTGTGTCGTGTGAACGTAGTATTAGTTGATAGCGTTAATCTGGTAGCCACTTGTGCTCCGAAAATGTTTTTTTTTTTCAGAACAACCTGAAGCGTATAAACGTACCAAGGGGCCTGCTCATTTTAATTTTTTTTTTACTTACAAATGGGTTCTCCCTAATTTAGGTGAACTAAAAAATGTAATGCTTTACGGATTTCATAACATACTTAGGAAGGTATATCAACAATCAATCCAAAACATAACCTCCTAGTGAAGAAACCATTCACAAATGCACAGCAGTATTTTATCAAGATAGATGTGTAAGGGAATGAAGCTTGCCTGACACAAACCGCACCATTTCAATTTATGTTTACATGCGATAGGTCATGAAGACTTGCAAGTCCTTTCTGCACAAGTACATCTCCCAATGGATCTTGGTGTGCTCTGTATAGATTCAGTCAGACAGTCGCTCTAATACGTACGTGAGCCTGACACAAAGGCCGTGCGCGCCAATGATAATGCTGTGTCATTCCGCCCCCTTTTGTGCAAGTCACCTCCTCAGAGGTTATTGACAAAACAGAAACAATTGCTTGGGTATTTCTAATGGCTACATGTAGAACAGACATAGAGGCGAAATACAGCAAAACTTATAACAAAAACTGTCACTGGTGTGGTCTGCATACGAGGCGAAATGACAAATAATTTTACGTGACTGTATACGGCAGATTCCAATCCTTGTAATAGTTAATAATCCTTAGCAGGAATTAATACCTAAAACCAGGAGCAGGAGTTGCTACTACAAGAGCAGGAGAAGTATGCTTATGAGCAGGAGTGGGTGTGGACTCATGTGCTTATATAAGCTCGTCGGTGAGTGCTGTAGTATACAAAGCTATTGCTAGTTTTATATATATGCACTCTCTAAGCATGTGCTTTAAGATGCTATCATGCCAGTATCATTTATGCGTGGCTCATTTGTAACATGTTCGTACTTACTAATAATATGATGATGAACCAAGCACATGGTGACAATGAACTAATAATATCCCCACTTTTTAAAAAGCTTCTTTCATTGATGTTGGTCTGTATATAATATAAGTTTAAGCACCATTAATATATTTTTCCATATTACTGAACATCAAGATGCTATACCTAGCTATGAAAATCGCAGTTGATATTATGCGTCTCTGCATGCATGCAGACGGGGTTACACTTTGTACAAGGACGAAACATCGCAATTCACTGCTGCAGTAATGTGGGAAATAAATGGAGCATGATTTGAGTCCTCTGATGCACATTGTACATAAAGTATTGTACTTATTTTGTAGACTTGTGTTTTACCTATTCCGTATTGTTTCGCAACTTCCTTTGGTGGCATGCCTTGACTAACCTCTTGAACAACCTTCATTTTTTGTTCACTATTCCGAAATCTTCTTGAGTGAAATGGCTTCCTCAAAGTAGAACGCTTCTCAGCTAACTCCGCCATCACTATCAAATAATAAGTATGCCTGTGCACGTGTTCATGATATTGACATGACGCGTCCATTTTCTTAACATATGGGCTACATGAAGTGAATAGCCTCTTATTGCAGTGTGCTTAGCCCCTGTATCATGAGGCAGGGCTCAGGAGATCCATATCATTCAAGGTACTTGCGGAAGTGTCCCATGCCAGGTTTATTTCTGCTCCCGCATTGAGTGGATGGGATTAATTAGAATAACACTGCCAGCACATACTCAAATGTTTGCTTCCTATTTGTCATAGCGGCCATGTTCACACTGAATTTGAATAACTAATGCATGTTTTCTACATGTGCATAGGCGTGTATGCACAAGTGTGTATGGTTCCTACACATACAAAGAAGCAGCATTGCATGTAGCTTAGATCCCCGTGGCAGCCAGCCTAACCTGATCGTACTCTACAGACATTCGTCCGCAACGTCCATCTGCCTCAATGAGCCAAAGACCTGAATGCAATTGATCTGCGCTCTCTGTATGAATGGTTGGCAAAGCTGTCCTAAATAAATCATTTTCAGGTGTTCCATTTTTTACATGTAATGCTGCAACTACAATTTGTTTGGTACCATACACATTTGTCATGCCAAATCACCATATCCACTGACATGTTGCAAATGCATGATGGTGTGAGCATAAAGAAGACCATCACTCCACACACTGCACCTTTTTTTTTCTTGTGTCGTACTTTTCATCCTCGCACAGCAGAAAATGGTGTGCTCATTGCCAAAACAAAGATGAGTTATTGTGGTATGGTGGACCCCAGCCCCTCCCTTAATGCACCAAATTCAGGTGTTCTGAACCTTGCAGCGAGTCTGATATACCAGGTACATCCTTATTCGGTTTGCTCAACCTGAGGGGTCAGATGCTCAACTAAGGTTGATAGTAATTAATATGCAACACATAACTTAGCATTGCCACTCGCAGTGTCACCTGTACTGCTGAGAGATCACATTAAAACCGGTTCAAGAACGAGTTACCTCCACACAGTGACACAACGCAATTTCGAACGTAAAATCAAGGGGCGTCGCCATTTCCGCATGCGCGATCCACTTATTATTATTATTTCTTTGTGACATTTAGCGGCGCGCTCCTAGATATAAGGGGCGCCTTCAACGGTGAATTGCATTAGAGGGGGAAAAAATGGTTTTGATGGTGGGATGTGATATGACCACTATACCACGGCTGTTACAATTGGACAAAAAGGGTCATAATTATGTAGTATTCTGATTATTAGCGCATGCGCAGTGCTGCATTTCGTGCATATATAATTGTCTGTTCATGTACGTTGTGCAGTTGATATTCCTTTGGGCCTCATTGAGTTGATGATATAAGCTTACATTGGTGTCAGAAGCGGGATATGGCTGATGAGGAAGAGGTTCCCATGGAGGTGGCCGAACCTACGGCTAGCACTAGTAGCAGGCCCGCGCCAGCGGCGGCGGTTGTTCGTACGAGTATTCCTCGACCGTCCAAATTCACGGGACGGGGGGATGTCGCCCTCTGGTTTAAACGGTTCGAGTTGTATGCGAAACGGGCACGTATTCCCTCAAGGGAGTGGGCCGAAGAACTATTTCTACTGCTGGAGGACGAGCCATTTCGCTTGGTAAGCCTTTCGGATAGTGAGGACTACGAGTCTGTAAAGAAACGTCTTCGAGAGCGGTTCGCTCCAGAAGGCAATGAGATAGAGTGGCAGCAGCGTCTACAGAGCAGGTCGCAGGAACGTGGAGAGGCTCTAGAGGACTTTGCGGGAGACCTGCAGAGACTGGCGGAAAAGGCGTACCCGGACCTGGATGGCGGACAGCGGGAAAGGTTTGTACGCAACCAATTTATTCAGGGTCTGCTATCATCCACAGCTCAGCTGCTCCTTCTGAAAGAGATGCCACAGTCGGTAGACGATGCACTTCGTCTGGCGAAGAAGCAGCATACTGTGGAGGAAGCTCAAAGACGCCTGAGACAACGAAAACACGGTGGAGACGTGGAGGTGGTGGTTGCTGTTGATTCAGAAGAGACGGGAGATACTACGGCAACAAAGAAGCAGGGTGTTGAACAAGGTACATTGTTCCAGCAGGTTCGACACCTTCAGGAGGCGGTGGCCCAGTTACAAGTACAGACAGGAAGTCGGGGTACCCAAAAGCGGAAAGTTGTCTGCTGGCAGTGTGGTGGAGAAGGGCACATCAAGAGGGACTGCACAAAAAGGAAACCAGCATGGAGAGGACCGCGGAATGAGCTAGATACTACAACGGTACCTGAATCCACGAAGGTGCAGAAGCCGTCAGTTGTGGTGCAGGGTAGGGTGGATGGGGTGCCTACTAAGATGCTTGTGGATACGGGGTCAATGGTAACATTGGTTAGGAAAGACCTATGGGAGGAAGCAGCTGGGGAGTCTAAAAGCCCACTTAGACCACCTTCAAGATCAATAGTGACAGCTAATGGGAAAGCATTGGAGATAATGGGACAAGTAGATGTTTCCCTTTCCATTGGTGACTTCAGTTGTATGTTTCTGGTTCTGGTCTGTGAAAAGCTGACACAGCAGTGTGTATTGGGGGCTGACTTTCTCATCAAGACTGGGTGTATGGTTGACCTGCAGAGAGGGCACCTTGTCATTGGTAAGGAAGTAATCCCTTTGCAATCACATTGCCAGGACACTAGGGGTACTGGAGAAGTGGCGTCATATTGTGTGGCTTTGTTGGAGGACGGTATAGTACCACCACTGCATCAAGTCCAATTACCTGTGCAGTTGCAGACCAAGGTTGGCGTGGAGTATGATGGAGTACTGGAACCGTCTAAGAAGTTCACTGAGCGTCATCAGTTGCTACTTGCCCATTCTGTTGTTCATTGCTCAGGTAATAACACTGTTGTGCAGATATTAAACCCAACTTTGCAGCCCGTAGTTCTTCACGTACATGAAGTTGTAGGTCACTTCTATCCCTTGTCCAAGGAAGATCAGGTTTGTACTCTTGGTGACTGTGCAAAGGTGCCTGAAGGAAGTTGGGGGTGGAAGGTGGCAAAACAGCAGAGGAGCAGTATGATTCAGAGGCTCATGGCAGATATTGAGGGGTTGTCACCAGAACAAACAAGCAAGCTGCACAAAATGCTGGTGGGTTATGCTGATGTAATTTCACAGAATGACGGTGACCTGGGGAAAACCAACTTGGTGAAGCATCGTATTGATACCCAAGGAGCTAATCCAATTAGGCAGCCAGTGAGACGGTTACCCATGCAGCAGCGAAAGGAAGTTCAGGGTATGTTACATGACATGCTTCAAAAGGGGGTGATTGAAAATTCACATAGTCCTTGGGCATCACCCATTGTATTAGTGAAGAAGAGGGATGGGTCTCACAGATTTTGTATTGACTTCAGGCGTGTGAATGCAGTTACAAAGAAGGATGCGCAACCTTTACCCCGTATTGATGACACACTGGATGTTCTGGCTGGCTCATCATGGTTTTCAACACTTGACTTGGCAAGTGGGTATTGGCAGGTGGGGGTGGAAGAGGGTGATAAGGAAAAAACTGCATTTGCAACACCATTTGGCCTGTTTCAATTTAAAGTGATGCCGTTCGGGTTGTGCAATGCCCCAGCAACCTTTCAGCGATTGATGGAACTAGTCCTTTCTGGCCTGCATTGGTCTGTGTGCTTGGTGTACTTAGATGACATAATCATTTTTAGCAAGTCTGTAGATGAGCATCTTAAACAGTTAGAGCAAAGGGACCGAATGTGGAACGCACCCCTATTAAGGAACACTAAATCTCATTAAAAATTTAATCAAAGTTATGGGTTTGCAATGTTGGATCATACGCAAATCAATGAATCTGATCGACCCACTAGTTGCTGGATAAATATCCTTTGGTAAGCTAGGAGTGCAGCATTGTGCTCCTTTGCGACCTCCTGATTTCATTATAGCGTTCATGTACTCTAATGCAGCGTTTTCTTCTAGAGCTGCTTTTCTTTTTCTGCGTCGCTCTTCTTTCTCAGCTATCTCTCTCCTCTTCATATCCTCAGCAGCCTTAAATTCATCGATCCATTGTGCTGAAGTCATGCACTGAGCTGAACCTTTCAAACGCTTAAATTGAGTACTTGTAGTAGGGATATAGCGTTGTCCTGTGGATCTAATCTTTCGCCATCTGAATTATCAGTGGTACTTTCTGAACTTTGAGAAGAGGTCCATTCAGCATGTTGCACCTGCTCAGGACATACTGCACATGCAGCCACATAGATGGAGTGGTACTGAATTGACAATTTTAGGCATAACTGCAGATCTTCTTCTGTTGTCATTGCAGCAGCCTTGAGATCAACCCGCCTCTTCACCTCTTGTGCCACACCATCCTCAATAAAGCTTACAATGGTCAGGAAGAGCATCTACCCCACGTAGTGGAGACAGGCCTGTCGTTTATTGGCCATAATTAGGCAACCAGAGGATAGACGTTTCATTTTTTAGCTAGTAGCACCCGCCCCCTCCCCAAAGTAAACCCCCATGCGGTTGAGTGTTTATATAACAACCCTTTGATGTGGTTGTTCCTTATTCGGTACCTTTCCCATACATTGAGGTATGTTTGCCGAAAAGTGAGTTTTCGGTACCAGGATTCATAAAACCTTTCCTATGGTTAGTATAGTTGTAATCTACGTTAAATTCTCTATCCAACGGTGTTTAAATTATCTCTCTAGCATGCATAGTTTGTCTGCAGCAGTCAAGGGAAGTTGGTTGTTCCTTAATAGGTTCCTTTGCTCTACAGCAGGTCTTCCAATGTCTGAGGGCAGCCAACTTAAAGATCAAGCCTAGCAAGTGTCAATTATTTAGGAAGAGTGTGCGCTACCTGGGGCACATTGTGTCTACAAAGGGCATAGAGGCTGACCCTGAAAAAGTAGCAGCTGTTATGCAATGGCCTGTGCCTAAAGGCCAGAAAGATTTAAAACAGTTCCTTGGCTTTATGTCATACTACAGACGTTTTGTCCATAATTTTTCCAGTATTGCGGCTCCCCTAAACAAGTTGACAGAGAAAAGTGTTGCATGGGTTTGGGACTCACATTGTGAGCAAGCCTTTAAAAAGCTTAAACAGGCGCTCACACATCCGCCAATTCTTATCTTTCCACGTGGTGACTGCATATTTCTTCTTGATGTAGATGCATGTGCAACTGGTTTAGGGGCAGTGCTCTCCCAGTATGTGGATGGTAAGGAGCATGTGGTGGCATATGCTAGTCGTGCATTGTCAAAGGTGGAGAGGCGGTATTGTGTGACACGGCAAGAGATGCTTGCTTTGGTTTGGGCTGTTAAACATTTTCGTGCATACCTGTATGGCCGCCCCTTCACAGTCAGGACGGATCACCAGTCACTGAAATGGTTGCAAAGCTTTAAGGAACCAGAGGGGCAGGTAGCTCGTTGGCTGGAAGCACTGGCCGAGTATGATATGACGATAGTACACCGACCTGGAAGACAACATTGTAATGCAGATGGCCTTTCACGGATGGAGTGCACACAGTGCGGGTTTCAGTTTGAAGAGCAAGAACCTCTTGAACAGCTGTTGTTGGTCACACCTGAGGAGAGCTGGCTACCCTGCTGGAATGAAAAGGAGCTATTGAAGTATCAGCAACAGGACCCAGATTTGAGCAAGGCTTCTGAAATGACTAAACAACACACATGGCCAACCACTGCACCGCTTTCTAGTAGTCACACACTGCAAAGCCTGTGGGCACAGAGGGAGCATCTGGTGATTTCTAATAATCTGCTGTACAGGCAGTGGGTGGATGCATTGGGAGGCGGTGTGAACCCATGTTTGCAGCTTGTGCTTCCCCATGTATTGGTTTCACAGGTATTGAAGCAGCTGCATGACTCTGCTACTGCTGGTCATTTGGGAGTGCAAAAGACCCTGGATAAGATTCGAAGACGCTTCTACTGGGTGGGACAGCGCCAGGATGTGGAGGATTGGTGTCGTCGCTGTGAGGCATGTGCAGCAAGGAAACCATCAGTGCCTGGTCGTGTTGCTCCTATGCAGTCATCAGCCAGTGGGGCACCTTTTCAGCGTATTGCAATGGACATTGTTGGTCCTTTTCCACGGACGGATAAAGGTAGTGCATACATCTTAGTCATTGGGGACTACTTTACTAAGTGGGTGGAGGCATACCCCATGAAGGATATGGAAGCTGCATCAGTTGCTGTGTGCTTGTATGACTTTATCTGCAGATATGGAGCTCCAGATTTCTTGCACACTGATCAAGGCAAGAACTTTGAATCAACCTTGATATCTGATTTGTGCAGATTGTTAGGTATTGTTAAAACAAGAACCACCCCATACCATCCCCAGTCAGACGGAATGATTGAGCGCTTCAATCGCACCCTTCTGGGCATGCTCTCATCTGGGATCTTGGAAGAGGAGAGAAACTGGGAGCAGATCCTACCAGCAGTGATGATGGCCTACCGGACCAGTGTGCACAAAACAACTCATATGTCTCCATTCAAGCTGGTGTTTGGTCGAGAGGTACGTCTGCCTGTGGATGTTATGTTTGGCAACCCTCCTGCAGAGCTAGCTACGTGCAGCAGTATGCATGCCTTGTATCTGAGGAATACCTTGGAGTCGGCATACCACAAAGTACGGAGATACTTGACAGTGGAATCTAGGATTCAGAAAGAGGGGTATGATCGCAGAGTAAAAGGAGTGAGTCCAGCATACAAAGTCGGTGACCTGGTATGGCTTCACTGCCCAGCGGTAGCAAGGGGGAAGTCCCGCAAGCTGCATAGACCATGGAAGGGTCCCTTTGTCATTAGAAAAACATTTAGTGATGTTGTGTTCCGTATTCAGCATCGTGATCCTCCACGCAAATGTCTTGTAGTTCATTTCAACTGCCTGAAGCCTTATTTGCTTTGTGACAGGGATGCTGAAGAAGGGACGGAGCAACTAAGCAAACAGAAGGATGATGAACAGGACCCCTCATCTAGGGACAAAGAAGTACAGGAGGCGGCTTCTCCAGATAGCGATATAGAGGAGGATGAAGTGATTGTTGAAGAGGAGCATCAAGATGAGCTGGAGGATCAGGAGGAGCATCAAGATGAGCTGGAGGATCATGAGGCAGAAGGTGATGAAGATGAGGGGCCTGGTGAACCACCTCAACCTCAAGCACCACTACAAGCTGAGCTAGGGGACGGTGATCGGGAGGAGATGCCTGGTGATCCTGTGGTATTGAGAAGGTCAACCAGGATACGGAGACCTCCGGATAGATTAATCTGGAACATCTAGACATGTTTTCATTGAAAGACGGGGTAGTGTAGTATTCTGATTATTAGCGCATGCGCAGTGCTGCATTTCGTGCATATATAATTGTCTGTTCATGTACGTTGTGCAGTTGATATTCCTTTGGGCCTCATTGAGTTGATGATATAAGCTTACAATTAGAGCACAGGAAAAAGATTTACGGTTCAACAACCGCTTGCCCTTTACAAGCTCATTAAAGTTTCAACTTAAGGTTTTCGCAGCCAATCGATCTAATGCGAATAAAATTGCAACAAACGGTAACTAGAACTAGTCCTCTTGTTAGATTTAGCCTCACGCACCCATTAGCCTCGAGTGGCGCACTGCATTTCGTTCCGCGCATAAGATGGTTCTTTTTAGGCGGGAAAAGTAGCATAAAATCACGACTGTGTAGCTTTTTTTCCGCCCTTATAAGTGCTGTCGGTAAAAAAACAGCTTATAGTGGTATCTTTGCCAGGTAAGAATATGTTTTCAGTCCGTGGTGCCGCGTCTCCTACGCCCTGCTATAATTATTATAACACACATACCCAAATTATGAATAACGCGCACCACAAGTATGGAAGTGCAGCTCTAGATGATCTGTGCCGAGTGTGCGGGTGCAAATTGCATAGAGGGATCAAAGGAAAGGGGAGAGCAGTAAAACCAGAGCCACCATACAGCTGTATCTCCTATGCTGACAAGTTACTTGTGACTTTTAACATCAACATTCACACCTGAGATCCACCCCCAAATGTTTTGCACCTTGTGCTTAATTAAAGCTCACGTGTTCTTGTGGCAAAAGAGCTGAAGTGATACATGGAGGGCATTGGATGGTGTACAGGGGGGGCATTGGAAGGGTGTACATGGAGGCATTGGATGGGTGTGCATGGAGGGCATTGGATGGTGTACATGGAGGGCATTGGATGGTGTACATGGAGGGCATTGGATGGTGTACATGGAGGGCATTGGATGGTGTACATGGGGGGCATTGGAAGGGTGTACAAGAGGGCATAGGATGGGTGGTGTACATGGGGGGCATTGGAAGGTGTACATGGGGGCATTGGATGGGTGTATATGGGAGGCATTGGATGGGTGTACATGGGGGGCATTGAATGGGCGTACATGGAGGGCATTGGATGGGTGTACATGGAGGGCATTGGATGGTGTACATGGAGGGCATTGGATGGTGTACATGGGGGGCATTGGAAGGGTATACATGGAGGCATTGAATGGGTGTACAAGAGGGCATAGGATGGGTGGTGTACATGGGGGGCATTGGAAGGTGTACATGGGGCATCGGATGGGTGTATATGGGAGGCATTGGATGGGTGTACATGGGGGGCATTGAATGGGCGTACATGGAGGGCATTGGATGGGTGTACATGGGGGCATTGGATGGGTATACAAGGGGGCATTGGATGGGTGTACATGTACATGGAGGGCATTGGATGGTGTACATGGGGGCATTGGATGGGTGTACATGGTGGGTGTACATGGTGGGTGTACATGGGGGCATTGGATGGGTGTACATGGAGGGCATTGGATGGGTGTGCGTGGGGGGCATTGGATGGGTGTGCGTGGGGGGCATTGGATGGGTGTGTGTGGGGGGCATTGGATGGGTGTGCGTGGGGGGCATTGGATGGGTGTGCGTGGGGGGCATTGGATGGGTGTGCGTGGGGGGCATTGGATGAATGTACATGGGTGGCATTGGATGGGTGTACAAGGGGGGCATTGGATGACCCATGTGGGGCATTCGATGGGTGTGTGTGATGGGGAACATTGGATGGGTGTGCATTGGTGGCATTGGATGGGTGTGCATGGTGGGCATTAGATGAGTGTACATAGAGCATTGGATGGGTCATGGCCAACTTCATGGACCATGGTTCCAGTAAAACCCCAGCAGGCCTTGTTTCCAATACCACAGGCCTTGGTTCCACTCAGACCACATTGCTTGAATACCATATGCAGGAATGGATAGGCCATATGCACTATATGCAGGATGCTGTCTCGTGGGAAAACGGCCCGGGCTGTGTCTTTTCATAACAGCCTTGGTTGGGTTCATCCCTGGCCCCATTGCAGGAGGGTTTCACCTAGTATGCATCCAGAGAGCAATCTGGCTATGATCCATCTTTACCAATGCATAAACAAATAGCCAATACACTATACAGAATATGGCGTCGCGGGTGATAGCGCTAAAAATAGCAATATTCTGAAGGCTCACAACTTCTAGTAGAATACGCGGCACCACGAGATGACACTGGAAAATATAGAAACAACCTACCGGCTTTACACTGTTAAAATTTCAAGGTACTTTATAAGGGCGGAAACTTTACCAGGGCAACGTTTATCCTCCTAGGTCGAGAATCACAGAGCTGCCAAGTCTCACGCATTAGGCTGGAGACACACGCATTTGCTCTTATTCTCCAGCTCACACGCACACTTGCTAAAATCTCCAGCATACGCGCGTAAATGTTGAATGAATTCCTCATTCCAATGCATCAGAGGAAAGGATTTTTAGCATGGTTCGAAAGAACAAGACACCATTCCGCGGCTTTATTTCCGCCCCAGCCTTGGACTTGATGGAACTCTCCCTTCAATTATTCAAGTGAAACTAGGCGTTGATGATCCTTGCGAGAAATTCGAACCAACTAAACAGCTTCTAGAGAAAGCCAGAATGTAACTTGGGAGTACAATAAAGCTCATTCATCGAAACATTAATGTTCTAAAGTTATTTAGGTACACAATATAATGTATATAAGTTGTATCGTGTTAATTTGCTTAGTTGTACTGATGAAACTTAATTTAAATCGAGGACCTTGTATTCAACCTCCAGCATCTGACCCCCAATCTCCAGCTTCTGCCCCCCCAGACCTCCAGCATCTGACCCCCCAGACCTTGGCAGCTCTGGAATCACCCCGTGGATTTGCAAGCTAATGCCACATCCAGGATTGAAAGATAGCGCCAGAGATGCACATCATTAATACCAGTAGACATTGTAGAAACTGTACATAGACAACGCCGGCACTGTATCGAAACGGTCTGTACAAAACGGTCCATCCACAAGAACAGATGTGTTGCTAGGGTCGTAATTAGGTCCGTTGCTATGAAAAAATTTCGTATCAAGGGGCGTAGCCTTTTTGTCCAAGGTTTCAATGGAATGAAACAGCCGTGATACTAACAGTTGCTTTAAGGCCCTCATTTGCTGTTCGTTGTTCCGAGTGTTACTTTTCCGTTGTCCTGTACATGTACTCTTAATGGTCACCATAAAAATCGTAGTCCGACCTTCCTCCATTTGTAAACACTTACGCAATGAAAACATGCAGTGTACTTGTGCTGGCATGAATGATAGGGCGTACTAATGAACATGTGCGCCAGATTGGATGGATGTATGGATTGAAAGCGCATCACGTGGACCTTGTGTAGACCCAAACTGAGTAGATGGTTGTATATATCATGATAACAAAAAAAAAATGATCGTGTATATTATCTCCCTCTGTCCCCAAAGCGTACCTTAGATCAGTTGGTCTTAGTGTTGACAAAACGCACGTAGCCTTGGCTTGTATGCTCGAGCGCTCTCAAGGATTAATAAGCTAAGATCGCTATTAAATTATTGATCACAAATTTTCACAAAAAATGATTTACGCGTGTGCAAATTTTTAATATGTCGTGCGCATATCATGTGCATATTTATATGCATGTATTATGATGTGTACAATGCATCTACGAAGGTCCAATGGTGAGGTCCAGTCCCTTCCTACTTGAACAGGACTGTGTTCTAGATGGTGGCTTGGAGCTGTGTCGGGAGCTGGCATTGGATGGAGGTCTGGATGTCTCCCTTGACCCCTCCTTGGATGGCCTCCTGCTTGATGATGCACTACCAAGAGCTGATCCTGTGTGCACGTACAGGGGACATGTTTAGCCCATGTACAGGGGACATGTTTAGCCCATGTATAGGGGCCATGTTTAGCCCATGTATAGGGGCCATGTTTAGCCCATGTACAGGGGACACATGTATAGGGGACATGTTTAGCCCATGTACAGGGGACATGTTTAGCCCATGTACAGGGGACATGTTTAGCCCATGTATAGGGGACATGTTTAGCCCATGTACAGGGGACATGTTTAGCCCATGTACAGGGGACATGTTTAGCCCATGTACAGGGGACATGTTTAGCCCATGTATAGGGGGACATGTTTAGCCATTGGATGGTTCACAAAGATTCTCACCTGCTTTGGGTGAGCCAGTCACTCCTGAGAATACTTGCTGACTAAGGTTTACTGTCTTGGTCTGTAGTGGAGAACTTGGGGTGTGTGGTATGGAGTGAACTGATGTCCTGTATTGAAGAAGAACACTCAACACCATAAAACACCCAACACCATAGAGCACCCAACACCATAGAGCACCCAACACTATAGAGCACCCAACACCATAGAGCACCCAACACCATAGAGCACCCAACACCTTACACCATAGAGCACCCAACACCATAGAGCACCCAACACCATAGAGCACCCAACACCTTACACCATAGAGCACCCAACACAATAAAGCACCAACACAATAGAGCACTCAACACTATAGAGCACCCAACACTATAGAGCACTCAACACCATAGAGCACCCAACACCATAGAACACTCAACACCTTAGAGCACCCAACACCATAGAGCACTCAACACCATAGAGCACCCAACACCATAGAACACCCAACACCTTACACCATAGAGCATCCAACACAATAGAGCACCCAACACCATAGAGCACCCAACACCATAGAGCACTCAACACCATAGAGCACCCAACACGATAGAGCACCCAACACCATAGAGCACCCAACACAATAAAGCACCCAACACCATAGAGCGCCCAACACCATAGAGCACTCAACACCATAGAGCACTCAACACCAACACCATAGAGCACCCAACACCATAGAGCACCCAACACCATAGAGCATCCAACACCATAGAGCACCCAACACCATAGAGCATCCAACACCAACACCATAGAGTAGTAGGGAAAGCCCAGGAGAATAATAATATTCATAGCTGATTAACCTGTCTGCACTCTTACAATACATGTACAATAAAGTGCAGACAGGTGTGTGTGTGTGTGTGTGTGTGTGTGTGTGTGTGTGTGTGTGTGTGTGTGTGTGTGTGTGTCGTGTGTGTGTGTGTGTCGTGTGTGTGTGTGTGTGTGTCGTGTGTGTGTGTGTGTGTGTGTATGTGTGTGTGTGTGTGTGTGTGTGTCATGTGTGTGTGTGTGTGTGTGATTGCTATGAATATGATTCTCCTTTATTAATAATTGCCCTCTACATGCCTATATAGTGCCCACCTTGATGATGACAAGCTAACACGGGAGCTCCTGGCTGATGCAGGCAGTGACCCTGTTCTACTTCCAGTTCTGGAGCCAGCCGGTGAAGGGGGAGGAGCCACTCCATACTGTAACCATAGATACAATACAGCAAAGAAAATTATTTGAAACTGAATTTATCTCTATTTAAAGGTGTTGTATTTTTCTTTTAAACACACACTGCTTGTGCTTAAACTGCAGAATTGTTACTAAATTTCATTGAAGGGTAAAGCCTGGTTGCATAAATAAAATAGTTGCTAATATTCTACTGGATGCTGTATATAGTTTGAGGATGATGGAACTAAATGTGACTAACAAGTCTAACTACAGTAGCTGGATATAAGCAGATATGTGCCTTGTGGTATTCCATATTAACATTATTGAGCATGGGGTCACATTGATCAGACTGCACATGTGGTTAATAGCAAACTGAAGCCCTTTATCACCCTGCCCCGCCCCCTAACCTGTGAGAAGAGGATGTTCAAGGTTGAGGCTGACTCGGGGTGGGAGGTGGCCAAGGTGCTAAGGTACTGGATGATGTTGGTGCTAAATGCCTTCAGCTCACGTAACTGGATGTCTTGCTGAAGGACAAACTGCACTGATGGTCCGCTGCCTTATGTGGCTTCCTTACCTCCAGTGCAGAGTCACTGTCCTTAGCCCTCAGCTCTTTCATCACCTTCAAGATCTGAAGTAACAACAAAGGAATGAGATAGCCGGGGGAGCATGTAAATGAACATAAGGAGCCATAGTGATGTGTGCATGTGTGATGGTGATGTGGGCATATGTGATGTGAGATGTGCATGTGTGATGGTAAAGTGTGCACCCTACACGTGTGTACACACCTGCTTCTCTGCTCTCTCCTGTTTGCCCTTCAATTCCTCTAGTTCCTTGTGTATGGCGGTCAACCTTCCCTGTCACACACAGTCACATGACCCACCATCCATTACAAAAGCCACAGTACCTGTTTCTGCTGCACATTGCCCAACACCTCAGCTTCCTCAGCTGCCAAAGTCGACAGTGTTTTCTCCATGGACTGTAAGCTCCCTGTTAAGCACAAGGATCGGGTGGAACTTGGGGGCAAACCTTGAGGTCCTCTGCGAGCTGCTGAGCCTGCTTCCTCCTGTGCCTGAGCTTGCCCTGGATGGTCTGCAGCTGGCCCTCCATCCCCTCCAGCTGGGCCACCTCCTCACTGGACCCATCCACACGGTGGAGGCTCTTACGGTACCTCTCATTCTTCGAGTTCATTAGTTGGAGTGTGTTCTCCATGGCCCTAGTGAATGGTGTGGGAGGTGAGGGGTGTGGAGGAAAAGGGTTAATCAAACTTCTCTAACTCCTTCCATCTTCATCAAACCTTATCTCTCTCTCTGATTTCTTAATTTTTGCATCTAATTCGTCCCCAGTTCTTTGAAGGTCTTCCCTTTCCTGGGCAGCCTGAGAAGTGCAGGTGGCAGCTCATATCCAGAGAGAAATTCTTTTTGGTGTACCTTGATGACATAATATGCCTGTGACTGCTCCCCTCCCCCCTCCCCATCAGGGGGCTGCATGGATACAGTGAGGATCTCGTACCTCTTGCGGAGCCTGTCCACCTTTGATATCCTGTCCTGAAGTTCAACACTGATGTCGGAGGAGTGGTGAGGGAAGGTGAGGAGTGGTGGGGAAGGTGAGGGGTGGGGAAGGTGGGGAGTCGTGGTGAATGGTGGGGAGTGTTGGGGAAAGTGGGGAGTGGTGGTGAATGGTGGAGAATGGTGGGGGAATGAATCTTTAAGTGCAACACATGCAGTTTGTTTGTGCATTTTTCTAAATTACAAAAAGGTTTCAGACAACACAACGTACGTAACAGTTAGCCTCTCCTGTTCAGATCCCTTGCACTGCGTTCTCAACATCTCCTTGTGGACACTGATCTCCCTGGTCCTCTCCGCCATTGTCTGTTATATGGGATGAGCTTAGAAGAGCACCAGCAGAACATGGTGCCTACCGTTTCCAACTGCTTCTCCCTCTGTTCCAAGGAGAGCACCTCATCAGCATGAGAGTACAGTGTGTTCCTGAGTCTATAATGTGGGTGTGGTAGTAGGTGGAGCCAATAGAGTCACACAGGACCACCCATACCTCTTGATCTGAAGCTTCAGTATGTTCTCATCTACCATCCAGTCCTAATGGGTGGGCCATCGCACATTATAACCCTTATGGCTGGTCAGCTGGGACACCAAAGGTGACATACCTGCTTCTGTTTAACAACCTTCTTTGATTCCCTCTGGGTGTTGTCAATGTGGAGATTGATTTCATCGATCTTGTCCTTCATGGAGTCCTTCTCCCTCCTCCTTGTCTCCAGATGCCTCCCAGCCCTCAGAAGGTCATCTTGGGACCTCTTCAGCTGGTTCCTCAAGAGCTGCTCAGACTGTTGCTGTCTGCCCCAGTCTTCCTCCAATGTCTGTGTGTATGTGGGGGGTGGGGGGGGGGGGGGAGGCAACCATGTGTGTAGTATATGGGATGGGTAAGGGGCCATAGTGAGCCTAAAATTGTGTCTATCTTACAGATTCACTGCAAGTAGACTATGGTTATACACCATGTATAACTTTGGTATAAGCGCACATAATCAAATTATGTGCGCTTATACCAAAGTTATACATTAGTGTGTAAAACCATAGTCTACTTGCAGTGATTGGGAGACCAGGACAAAGGCTTGTATACAAATGCTACACCCCCCCCCTCCCCCCAATAACTAAGTTATACTGAAGTGCTAACAATCTAATTAATGACAGTAAGAGAATGAAAATATGCAAATTGCCCCCCCCCCCCCCCCCCCCCCCCCCGATCCAAAATTGCTCCCTACTCCACTGTGCTACATGTACAAGACTCAACCCTTGCAGTAAGTAGGCACTCACAGCCCCCACTGCATAGCATCACATAGACATTAACTTGTCCTTGAAGCTAACCTTTATCCTTTCAGTTAGCTTGGCCCTCTCATCCCCAGTCCTCTCCCCTTCCAATCGACTCATCTTGTGCTGCATCTGTTGAAGCTGGAAGTCCTGTATGAACATAGGGGCATGCATAAAGAGCATTGGGTATTTGCACACACTGTGCTTCAGTTGATCAACTTGTTGTAAGAATAACCTGGTAGTATACCTTTGAAGCCCCATGGCTCCCCTCCAGCACCCCCCCCCCCCCCCCCTCCTTATTCTTTAAAAATTCCGACTGCTCTAACTTAGGAAATCCATCAGGCACTGGTCACCAGTGACACATTTTATTTTTAAAAACCCACTGCTAACTAGGCACAATATTGTTTCCCTGCTTAGCATCAATGGGGAGGTACCATAATGACGGGAGATTAACCACAGTTCTCTCCTAGTTATTAAAATTAGTTGGGGACCTGTGTATAGAGTATCTCCTGCTGTTTCATGGCTTCCTCATCAAGCTTGTGTTGCTTGGACCTTAAGTTTCTTAAAGCCACACGAGTGCCCTGTGGGAGGGTGTAGATGGGGAAGAGGAAGAGAAAATGAAGGGGAGAAGACGAAACCATATTTGGACCAGCACACTGTACCTGCAGCTCTGACTCCATGTTAGAATGTTTTGTGTTCAATTCAAAGAGTTCTTGCGCTTTTTTGAACTGCAGGTCAAAGCACTATGGCAACGGCAGCACCTCAAGATGGATGCGGCCATACCTGCTTCTCCCTCTGCAGGGCCACTTCCTTTTCCAGTTGAGCCAGTTTGGCCTCTTCACTGGACAGGACCTCGTCCATCTGATGTGCCCTTTCCTCAGCACTGAGGGTCTTCTTGGTGGAGCTCTTCAGCTCCTCCTGCATCAGCTGCCTCTGGTGCTTCAGGGTCTCCACCCTGTGGGTAGCAAGGACACGCCCACTTGGTCATGCCCACCACACCACCTGCTTTAGGTCAACTGACTGTCTGCTTTTGTCCTTGACCTCCCGAGAGAGCTGCTTGCTCCTGGCCTGCATGGTCTCCACATCTGAGGCAGTTCTCTCCATATTGTATTTGAGCGTCTCCAGCTGGGGTGTGGGTAGGAGATGGGAGGATGGTGGTTGAGGGAGATGGTAAGGGGAAAGGGAGGAGGAAGGAGATGGTGGAGGGGAGGGAGGTGGTGGAGAGAGGGAGGGAGGTGGTGAAGAGGGAAGGGAGGTGGTGGAGAGGGGAGGGAGGTGGTGGAGAGGGGAGGGAGGTGGTGGAGAGGGGAGGGAGGTGGTGGAGAGGGGAGGGAGGTGGTGGAGAGGGGAGGGAGGTGGTGGAGAGGGGAGGGAGGTGGTGGAGAGGGGAGGGAGGTGGTGGAGAGGGGAGGGAGGTGGTGGAGAGGGAAGGGAGGTGGTGGAGAGGGGAGGGAGGTGGTGGAGAGGGGAGGGAGGTGGTGGAGAGGGGAGGGAGGTGGTGGAGAGGGGAGGGAGGTGGTGGAGAGGGGAGGGAGGTGGTGGAGAGGGGAGGGAGGTGGTGGAGAGGGGAGGGAGGTGGTGGAGAGGGGAGGGAGGTGGTGGAGAGGGAAGGGAGGTGGTGGAGAGGGGAGGGAGGTGGTGGAGAGGGGAGGGAGGTGGTGGAGAGGGGAGGGAGGTGGTGGAGAGGGGAGGGAGGTGGTGGAGAGGGGAGGGAGGTGGTGGAGAGGGGAGGGAGGTGGTGGAGAGAGGGGAGGGAGGTGGTGGAGAGAGGGGAGGGAGGTGGTGGAGGGAGGGGAAGGAGATGATAGAGAGGGGGAGATGGTGGTGAGAGGGAAGGGAGAGCAGGGAAGGAAGAGGGGAGGAAAGGGTTATCATTCCTATGAAGTAGAGGTTGGGGAGGGAGCTCACCTCATCTCTGAATTCTATGCAGCTGGCCTCTGCTTCCTGATACTTCAGCCTCAGACTAGCCACCTCCCTCTCAGAGGTTTCCGCCTTCTTCTCCATCTCCTTGTTATTATGTTGCTCCTGGGACAGAAACTCCTGCAGCCGGTGAGACAAGATGGCCGGTCAGGAGGTGTGGTTGGATATGTGCTACAGACCTGAATAGCCAAGGCCACTCTGTGCTTGGCAGCAGAGACAACAGCCACTTGGCTGCAGCCAACACACCCATAGGACATGCACCATATTGGTAGAGGGGTAGTAAAAGGGGATATGGTTTCCCTGCACAACCCACATTATGTGAGAGCTTGGAGATGGCTTGGCCAAGTGCCCCACCCTCAAGAGGTGCAAATAAGGTTGCATACATATTCATATGGCACACAGACGATAGTGTATTGCATGAGGAGACAGGTTACCACTTAGCAGGTTATATTACCATTATATCATATGAGGAGACAGGTTACCACCCAGCAGGTTATATTACCATTATATCATATGAGGAGACAGGTTACCACTTAGCAGGTTATATTACCATTATATCATACGAGGAGACAGGTTACCACCCAGCAGGTTATATTACCATTATATCATATGAGGAGACAGGTTACCACTTAGCAGGTTATATTACCATTATATCATATGAGGAGACAGGTTACCACTTAGCAGGTTATATTACCATTATATCATATGAGGAGACAGGTTACCACCCAGCAGGTTATATTACCATTATATCATATGAGGAGACAGGTTACCACCCAGCAGATTATATTACTCATGAATATGAGGAGACAGGCTACCACCCAATAGGTTATATTGTATGGGGAGACAGGTTGCGTTTGTAAATGTATCATTTTGCATAGTGGTTTGACTATGCAGTATTATACACATAATGCTATGGGGCTTGGGGAGTTGCCTCAAGGCACAAACCAAAGACTGTGGTCCTGCAAGACCTTGTGATCCTTATAGTATGTGTGTATGGGCAAGTACATTTGTCATGTTTCCCAGCAATATTGTGCATTCATTTATTAATGTTTGGAATGTTGTGAATATTGTTCTATACAGAAATCTACCTCAGTATTCAATGTACAATGTACCTCTTTCTCTTCAATCAGATCTTCCTTTGATCTGACCTCAGCTTTGAGCCCAGCAATTTCCTTGGAACAGGAGTGATGGATGTGAAGATGTGTGGTGAGTGGGGTTAAGGGTGAGGGGGTGGTAGCGTGGAAGTTGAGGATGAAGGGTGAGGTATGGAGGGTGTGTGCAGAGTGAGGTTGAGAGAATGGGATGTGGGTGATGGTGAGATGTAGAGAGTGAAGGAGTGGAGTGAGGAGGAAGCCAAGGGGAGGTGTTCAGAGGATGTTGAGTGAGGGAGACAGAATTATCACAAACTGCACCAACCAATGCACACTTGTCCATATCCTGGTCCCTCTTCTTCATCTGCACAATAGTCTGCTCCCACTGCTGGACTAGCTCCTGCCTCTCATCATGCGCCAGCCTGAAAGCCTTGGCTATGTTGTCCACCTCAATCTATAGTTATGACCCAACCACCTTCAAAAGAGGCAGGGGCATGCACTACGCCCCCCACCTGAGCAGTGATGGTGTCTGTCACCTCACTGTCCAGGGCCTTCTTCCTCCTCTGCATCTCTTCACTGCAGTGTTCCAACTTGAGTGTGAGATCCTGTGCAAATACCAGTTCATTTGTCACCTGCTTGGTCATATGCCAGGC
Organism: Spongilla lacustris; assembly: GCA_949361645.1. Classification (NCBI taxonomy): domain Eukaryota; kingdom Metazoa; phylum Porifera; class Demospongiae; order Spongillida; family Spongillidae; genus Spongilla; species Spongilla lacustris. The sequence goes on along the minus strand of OX442434.1, from coordinate 5,286,627 downwards.
CACTCCCCCTGCAACACCCACAATACCTTCACTTTCCCTTCATCGGCTCTGCTGTATTTCTCTATGATCATTGCATTGTCATCTTTGCGGGCTGACTCTTCCAACCATGAATCAAGGGCCTGGGGACAAGGTAAAGGAACTAGAAATCTGTCTGTAGTAAAGTAATTGCAGCTTTACCTGCTGCCCCCAGTTCATCTGGGCCTTGATGTCTTCTATCCTTTTTTTGTTCTTGAATGTTGTGTTCTGTTAAAGGATTACATACGACATAATGATTCCATGCAAACCACTATTCTGACATACCTCATACATATTAATTCTCTCCTTAATCTCAGATTCTTCAGCTTCTATTTTCTTCAATTCCTCTCGGAGGCGCCCTTCTTCCCTTTCGGCTAAAGACAAAAAAGTTATTATATTGATTCCAATGTAGAAATTAAAAGTGTTTACCTATCTGCCTCAAATGTTGCTCCACTTCAACGTCTTTCCTCTTTGCATCATGCAAGGCCTGTAGTTGGATGTGTATCAATGAAGGCAAGTTGGCTGCATACAGACCATCGTCACCTGAGTGTGCTGCAATTCTTGCTGGACATTCTTAAGATGGTCAGAAATGGCTTGAATTCGATCCGCATATTCTTCTGACTGTCGCTTCAAGGCCGAGATTTCCTTCTGTTTCCTCTCTACCTCGAGCTGAAGCTCTTTGTTTTCTTTGTTCGCCACAGGAAGGGCAAAGCCGTCTAGATCAATCCCTGAATCCATGGTGACTTTCAATGATACAGAATTACAGCCAATGTAAAACGAATCCCGCCTTCGTAACCATTACCGCCATACTGTTTATATAAATTGCTGCTAAGATACCAAAACCGGAAGTGGTATTCATGGATGCGCGATCTGAAGTAGACTACAAAAGGCTCCGCAAGGCAAATGCGAACTGAAGGAAAGAAATGTTTAGGAGAGATATACCAATCAGTCGATCGTTCCATACTCCTCATGGCATCAATATTGATAGCTACACACCACCAGACCCGGAGAAGCTGAAACGCAAGTATTCTCTCTCTAGTCGCGGTGGAAAGATACGCAATGCTATGAGCGACACGATGATTGCCCATCGCCCCGCTGTTCTAAAAGAAGGATATCTCTACAAACCGGCATTTTTTCGACTTGTAAGTGCAATTCGGTGTTCTATCTATGCTGTTACGTAAGACCTGCATGATCGAGAGGGAGAATTGAATGGGTTGACAATTGATCTGTATACACCACTTGCAGGGTGGACGAAAGCGAAGGTGGTGCGTTTTACGTGCATTCAGCCAGAACGAGCCGGCGAGCATAGATATTTACACTGACGATGCCAAAACGCAATTCAAGAGAAGCATTCCTTTGGAGAAAAAACTGAATCCCATTGTTGTCAAAAACAGCGACGTCTGTGCTGGAAAGAAAAAGTCAGCAAAGCAGAGCTACTTCGCGCTGAAAGTCGGTAAAACTGTCCATCACTTCACGACCGACTCATGGCGCGAATTGGAAGAGTGGTGCGCCCTCATTCGGCAGGCTATGGACAGCGGTAAGTATAACCTATTACTTGTGTGATGGCTGGGAGGGCAATTGTAACGCACACGGCAAGACGTTGTTGAGGCTAAAATGCCGATAGTTTGATAGTGTTCCACTTACGCCCACTCTTCCCATCCCAGGTCAAACGTTCTCCGGCAGACTCACGGAACCATCCGACTTCTGCAAGGTCTCGGGGACGGTGAACATTAATTTTCAGGCCAACTGCATGACGCTCCGATGCCCAATCAAAGAAGTGCCGCTAAAATCGTGGCGCCTTGACCAAATCACCTCATTCGGGCAGTGCGGGGAGATACTGACGTTCGAGTGCTGCCCCCAGTGCAGCGAAGTAAGCGGCAACTGCAGGGCCTCCATACACATACTGCGAGAGAATCCCGTCACTTTCCTCAACGCTATGGAGAGGGCTATTCGGAGCAGCCAGGCCAACATTGAGATCCACTACGAAAGGAGCATGCTCGGCGACATATACCACTGCAGACATGACTGCGGGAGGGCGCGCGGATCCATCAGCCCCGTCAAGATGGCAGCCAATGTGCCCGCCGCAGTAGACGTGCACAGCGACATGGCGTACATGAGGGCGATAGAAAGCAGTGACTCGGGCCTGCCCGGAACGCCTCAAACGGATGAGACTCTAAGCATAGCTAGCGGTATTCCGTCTCCTACTTGCAATAACAAATACAATCAAGTCAGCTCAAAACTTTGCCCGTCAACAAAGCCTTCTTACTCGCGTGACAGAAGCATCAGCGACACACAGGTCCTATTGAATGACTCTGCAGACAGGCTGCAGAACAGACGGAGCGACGATTCATACATGGAATTCGAGGATAAGATTATCCGGCCCATGTATGCTAAGATAAGTCCAAACTTTGAGCCGAAATCGGCGAGAAATGAAGTCAGTATCGCAGGCAAGGGTGTAGTCAACTATGCCAGCGTCGAAGTGGTTTCTCCAGAAAGGCCGCCACTCCACTGCAATCAAGCCAAATTATCAAAGGAAGACCCCCTCTACGACGAACCATCTAGCGACAGTTTTCTGACCACATCTCTAAACCATGCTACGATAATGCCGAGGTCACGGCTAGGGTCTTGTGGAACGAGAGACCCGCACAAAAAGGGTACCTACTTCCCGCCACCTCCTCCCCGGTCAACTGTGGACACGGGAGACGACAGCGAGGGTGACTACTTTGACATTGGACCGCCTCCGATTCCGATGCACAAAAAACCCCTCAAAGGCCAAGCAAGAGAACAACCAAATGCCACTCCACCATCCTCCGTCACTTTCACACCCGCGCTTAGGGGACGTCTTCACAGCAGTTCTGATGTACTAGAACGGGGAACGGCCTCTCAGGACGACGGAATGGCACGGAATGAGGACCAGCGTCACTTGTGTTACGGTCGCGTCAATAGCACAGAACAATTGCAAGATAGAGAGCTAAAGGGAAGCTCAGATCTTCTTGCGCGTCTGCACGAGGAAGAGCGGAAGTTGACGTCCATATTGGAACACACGAGGCGAACAAGCAAAGTGGTTCCCTCCGCACCCGTGGTGATTGGTAACGGCCACGCGCCTCCCGCGCTCTTCTCGCCAAAGAAGCCCGATGAGTACAAAAGCCCCTTTTTCGCTCTGAAGGAACAGGACTATGACGAGCCTGACTGTGACTCTGACGAGACACAGTCAAATCTTGCCGAGTACTCCACTACTGGTACGAATCTTTACTCTAGTCCCCGGACCGCTGAGAAGTTGTTGAGCAAGGTTCCAGCCACCACCGTTAGGGGTTACGCCTACAAGATAACAATTCCGGTCACCAAATCCAAGGCTGACGTCGAATACGACGTGCCCAGGAGAGCTGCTGCAGTCCCAGACTTGGGTAGGGTACCTGGAGATGCGCCTCCAAAGCCACGTCGCTACATCTCCACAGAACAGCTGTGTGCCAAGTAGACACTCACTAACCAGGGAACTGCTTTGGGCAGCGTGTCAGTTTGATTGTATGGGCTCCACACCCTTTGGCACTGGTCATTTATGTTTGCGCGTTTTATGTTTTTATATTGTATGCATGTGTCTCTGTTGTTCTCTGATGTTATTGTAGGCCCCACCCTTTCTATAGCTTTGTATCTGTGACATGTTTTATATATCTTCATGTAATACTGGATGTGTAGACTGAGCTTATAAGGTCCCTGGTCCATTGATAAGTATAATACACGTACACAGACATAAAGTGAACGGGTTGCCGAAGTTTATGATCAGTGATCCAAGCTCATCAACAGGGCTGTCCCCCTCTTGATCCAATGCTCAGCTGGCATCTGACCTGACTTGATGTCTGCTGCTACCACAAATGATGCCCTGTCGCTGTTGCCTGCTCGATTGGGATAATAGTAGACTGGGCAGGAGTAAACACCTGGATCAGAAAGGAGGAAGGGGGGGGGGGAAGGGTTAAAAAAAAAAAAAAAAAACCCGGGAAAAGAGTGGGAGAAGGGTATTTCAAAAATGGATGGGCTAAGTGAACCATTCAATCCTAAGACACATCATCTTGGCAGTAGGCAATGCTGTTTATGACTTTGAAGTGGACAGACTGGCTAATAGTACATGACAACACAGCTCTTCAGGGTTCCAGATAACAATAGAAACAAGCTGAACTAATGCCCTCCAAAACGATCAGAGGAATAATCGATTCCTGGGAACCTAACCATGCCAAATCATCATTCTTTAACGTACACAAACCCATGCACACACACACACACACACACACACACACACACACACACACACACATACACACACACACAAACCCATGCACACACACACATGCACACACACACACACACACACACACACACACACACACACACACACACACACACACACACACACACACACACACACACACACACACACACACACAATCACACTACACCAACCTTTTGTACTCTTTTTCTTGCTCTCTGTTGGCTTGAAGTGGATTGTGGGTACAGCACACACCAGCTCCATTGGATTGGCTTCCACCAAACAGCTTGCCTTCTTGTCCCAACCTGCTCCTTCAAGGTAGAGACCTTTAACCCACACACCATCCTGGGAAATTACACATTAGAATAGGTCACGCATACATGTACATCCAAACACACAAAAACACACTTTTGGAGTTTCAGTTAAGTTACTATCATCCAAAGTTGAGACGTGAAATTCCCATGACAGGGAATCTATTGAGACCTGAAGGAATGAAGCATGAGCAAAAGCTTCCAGCTACAATAACCTACATTGTTCCTTCGGGCAGCATTCTGTAACACAGCAGTGAGAAAGCCAGTTGGAAAAGTGAATCCAGACAGCCAGAAGAGCACAGGTGGGTGTGTGGTCTCTGCCCACTTGGAGAACTGTTCCACCCTTTGCACTAGGTCTCTGGTCCATGCCCCCAGAGGTTTAATAGAGGGATATGCCTGGAGGGGGGCAAACAGAATGGTGGTGTGCTGCTCTATAGCCCCTCTCCCATTTCCTACAGCCCTCCCATTTCCTACAGCCCTACCCTTTTGTAACCCCCCCCCCCCCCCCCCTCATACACCTTGCTCCTATACTCCCAATCCATGTCATATAATGCAACCTCATGTGTGTGTACACATACCTTGCTCCACAGCCTAGGCACTTGTGCATTATAGATCCTTGTAAACACTTCCTCCAGATCTGACGACATCACCACCAGCCCCTTAATACCTTTCTCCAAGTCCACCAAGGATGTGCGAATAACTCCAAGCAGTGCATTGTAGCGTTGGATCTAATGGAACAACATAAACTTGACTGAAGGAAACTGATAGACCTGGCTTTGAATATCAGAAACCACAACTCTCTCAACCCCCAATAGAAGCAATGACCCAATACACCTTGTATACATATCCCTATGCCCATAAATACACATACATTTAAGCCCCCCCACATAACTGTAACAGCCTGTTTTCCAATTGCTGCTTTTTATAAGGATACCACAAACAATACAGCACATTGCATTGAATGCAAGCATCTTGGCAATCCGCACATGTGTGTGTGCGCGCGCGCACACACACACACACACACACACACACACACACACACACACACACACACACACACACACACACACACACACACACACACACACACACACACACACACACACACACCTCCTGAAGCAAGACAACATTCAGAGGATTCATATCATCGGCTATCAGTTTGGCTACAGCATCATAGTCTATCAGAGCTGGTATGTGTTTGAGAACATCTGAGGCAAGGTTGAGTACCTGGGACAAAGAAAAAAATTTCACACACAGTGGGTGGCTACAGACAGGCTTGCCTTATCCTCACGGCTCTCTCCTTGAGTAGCAGATCTCTGGGGTTGCAGGGACACAAGAGTATCCAAGAGTGTCCTGAATATCAATCAATATATGTGAAAATAATACTCTGCATTCACTGCAATTGGTGTCATGGTCACATGCACAAGTGAAGAGCTCAGTACATGCTTATTGCATGTGTGAACACATAGCATGCAAAGAATATACGCATGCAAAACATGCACAGTACACAAACCAACAAACACACACGCACACACACACGCACACGCACACACGCACACACACACGCACACACGCACACATGCACACACGCACGCACACGCACACGCACACACACACACACACACACACACACACACACACACACACACACACACACACACACACAAATAAATAAGGTGTCCATACCGGGTTTCCTTAATCTGACTCGCAATATCTGCATTGGGGTGCTGTCCAAATGCCTCAGGATGGTCCACAGCAGGGAGCTGAGCCACATGGTCCTGCATAGAGACAACACACACACGCACATGCACAGTCCTACCACATCCGACAGAAACAATGCACACAGCACACCTTGTACAACTGAAGTGAGCCATCCTTGGGAATGTAGTATGTGGGTAGCGAGGAGAGTCTGGAGATATCCAAAGGTATACAAAAAACAACAACAAAAATTAGGCACAGACAAAAGGTGCGAAGCCAAATGGAAACAATTGGCACACAGAAGCATATCATGTTCTTGCAAATTACAATGTATTCCCTGGTCACAGCACAAAGGGATGAGATAAGGGCTGTACGTCCCCACAAGAATGATCCCATACGCCCACAACTACTCAGACCAGCCACTTCACAGCTGGAAGACTTCCAGCAGTACAAATAGGTGGGCGTCACACTCACTTGAAGAAAGGAGCGGCAAGAGCTTCAATTTTGAACACGTCGTTGATGTAGGTGTACAGCACTTTGCGGTCCCAGTCATCAGTCACATGGCCACCATAGTTCACGCCAGCAATCTAGTTATAATGCAAAAAATAATAAAAACAATACCATCAATGTGGCATTTAGTCCACACATCTCAGTTAAAGTGCTAGTCCACACTTGACAAAAGATGTGTACACAGGTTGGCCTAAGAACAGGCGCCGAAGATGTCCAACAATATTAAAACAGTCCACACAAGGAAGGCTGACAAGTGCCCAGACCCCCCCCCCCCCCCCTCAGAGTTTATCACTTCAAGGCAGTCCCATACTGCATGGCCACATGCTAATATGGTGTGGGGCACTTGGGTATGAGAAGGGTGATGGAAGAGAAGGGTGGTGAGGTGGAAGGATGCCCATGGGGTCAATTAACACTGCTTGATTATATATGTGGGCAAAGCCATACTAAAGATTCCCTGCTGCCAACAGTTTGACAAGCTGTGTTAAAGTGTTGAAAGGTTTTTGAGCCTGTGTGGGGCTGGAAAAAACTGGTTTGATCAAGATGGGCAAGGAGGGGCTGATAATAGTGTTTCATAAGGGATGGAACTAACTATATGCTCTGAGGCTTGGCGCTAGTAGTGCTCTCAATTTTGTTACCACAGAACTCCCGTGTCATAGTATTAAGACATAAAATTCAAATACAAGTATAATTATATATATATATATTAACACGTTAATTACTAATCAGACAACAATTGGGGCATGTGGTTGAATTACACAGGGTTGGTACATGTACATGCGGTTGGCGGGTAGGGGAAGAAATGGGCATCACTGAGAGGACCAACATGCCACAGAAATGAACAGAAGCCCCAGAGCAGCTTCCCCCCACACACAAGGATGATGACCTCTTCCCCAATGCTAGTGGCCACAGGTCACCATCTGTGTGCGGTGGGCCACCAGAGCATATGGCTGCTTCAAAGGCAACGACAAAAATGTTCCGACATACACATGTAGTGCTAAGGATGAAAGACTGTGACACAAGGGGGTACTCCATACTCCACAAACATTCATAATATATGCAATGTGTACACATAATACCACACACGTCACAAGCACACACATGCGCATACACACAGACCGCATGCTTATGTTTATATTATGCACGTAGACCTACTCTTCCTGCACAAGAAATGATGCAGGTCTTTACCCAGGAACACCAAATTTGGTGCGGTGTTGGCAAAATGAGGCATGCCAGAGGAAGCACAATGCTGCCTCCTTGTTTGCGAGTGCACTGAATGGTAATGACGGGCCACCGGCATTGGTGATGGCCAACTCCCATGGACTGTCCCCCATAGTGGAGATACACCTGTGACAGACACACCCCCTTTGCTGTACCTTACAGGAGAAACAGAAAACAAAACGGTACACGTACAGATTAACAATGTAGTCTTCAAACCTATGTGCTCAAAGGAGAGAGATGAAGGGGGGGGGGGGGGGGGGGGGGGGGAAGGGGAGGGATGGTGTGCGATGTGATGTAGGACTGCATTAATAAATTAATACATTTACACACAAAGGTTAATGGGATCTAAAGTGTCCAATCCTCTGGAGACAAATGATTAATTACACGAAGATATGTAGCATAGTTCATATTAAAGAACTGGAAGGAGACAAAGAATTTGTTTTGCCTCATTTGTGTGTGTGTGTGTGTGTGTGTGTGTGTGTGTGTGTGTGTGTGTGTGTGTGTGTGTGTGTGTGTGTGTGTGTGTTTGGCAGCCAGCTCAGCAAAGGTTATGCCCATGTGTATGCATTCTTAATGTTGTTTGCGATGCACACGTCATACAACTCAAACAATGAGACCAAAACAATTGCCATTACCATGACAACATAAAAGGGAAAATCTGTCTAAGGAGATGAAGTATTGCATGACATGTGCGTCCACCAAAGATGGTCTTGAATGTATGCATAAACATTATGTGTGTATGTCTACTGTGCAGCTATCACATCCACATGCCTATTTTGTTTGGGACTGACACATACAAATACATTGTACATTGACATCAGTGCAGATTGCAGATGAATGTCAACTGTCCCAGTGGTCACTTCGTACATAAGTACATTATACAATGACATCACACATTATGCCACTATTTAATCTAATATTCTCTTTCTCACACAAACTCACAAATTCTTGGCATTATAATTTTTAACACAAGCTATTTAACTTATTATCTCTGCTGAATGCATATGAGCTCTGATTGCTAACTTACGAGGTACTTCAGGGCATCCCACGGAGTGTCTTCGTACTCATCGAGGTAAATACTAAGAAGGTGTTCAGAAACCTGCAAACCAATGTGTACATATTTATCACAGCAGAGGTACCAAGTAAAGTTTTGGGGAAAAATAAAAAAAGGTATGAAACGCACATATGAGTAGCATTAATTGTCGTCAAACAAAATGAGAATGCAAATACAGTATCCATAAGCCACAGGCGATGGGAACATTTATGGCATCAACGTATCAACATCAGTCTGGGAGAGAAGGGGTACCAACCATCAATATCAAGATGGGATGAGGGGTGGGGGTGGGGGGAATAAATCAGAAGCTACATCTAGATCTAACACCTGCAAGCTATACAGCAACATCAAACCATCAAACACACAGTACAGGCTTCGACACGTAAGCCCCCCAAGGGCACCAGTAAGCAAGCAAGCAAATGCCAACCACACAATAACCTGATAACCCAGGGCAACAGCTATCGGGGGAAGCACACACGGTAGGTCACTTCTGGATCTTCTGCTGTTCCCAGGTCATGCCAAATACCTCAAAGTCAGAGTCATTAAAGCCATAGTTGATGTTCCAGCCCAGCATGAGGAATTTCCTTCTCTCCAGAAGTAAGCTGTGGAAGAAGCAGAGGGAGAAGAGGAGCCTCTTGTACTTCTCTTCGGCATGGCAGCGGGGGAAGGTCTGTTCATCAATCAGCTGGTATAGACGCTTCATGTTAGCTTTCAGCCCCTGTGTGCCAGAGATGGTGAGATAAAGGCTGCTGCCAAGACCCCCCCCCCCCCTCCTCTACCATTCCACATGCTTTCATCAAGAGAACAAAGGCGCAAGGCACCTTTGTCAGCAGATGCAAGTGAGTGGGAGTGGCATAACTATGTGGCTGCTATATCAGTATAATAATATTCATAGCCTTTGAGGGCATCATTATTGCATGTATATGTGATGTATTATTTATTGGTGGGACTAATCGGATTGTACATGTGGACAATGATCGAGGTCACATTTTTAAAAACAGGTCATCTGTTGCTTAGGAAAAGCTGTTCAGAAAAGTGCAATTCACAAAACAGTGTAGATTTAGGCACACATGCATCCTTGTAGTAATGGCCAATATCTAGGTGCGTAACAACAGTCACCTTGGGTGGCTCTGTAGTCATCTTGATGCCAGCTTGGAGGATAGAGATGGGGAATCCAGGGTGAGGGGTGCTGCTTAGCCACAGTCTGAAGTCTGGGTGGGGCTGTTTGATCTGTACAGCATATGTACAAACACATTAATCCCTATTTTATGGGCTTCCTAATACATCACATACATCAGCAAATGGAGAGCAGCCACAATGCACAGCATTAAGAAAACATACATGTAATCGCAGAACAATGGTACTGTGGTGGAACAGTAATACACATGTAATCATGGAACAATGGTACTGTCCTGGAACAGTGATCATGGAACACTGGTACTGTCCTGGAACAGTGATAATGAATTGTGGTAGATAGTAGCTTATTAATGTGATAAATTGATATACACACATGGTGTACGAATTTCCTTGAATTACTTCTGAAGAAAAATGTTACTTCTTACATGTACCTCGCTTCTGATAGACTTATAATGTACATGGATGCATAAATTTTCTATAATTCAATAACAGGTGATCTACCCTAACCCTTCTTGTACAGTACATATAATCTACGAGCTGTGTAAAACAGTTCAGATTGAATGTGATGTTGTAAAAAAAAATACATGTATCTCTGCAGAAATATCAATACGTCATGAGTAATCCATACATCCCAACAAGTGGTCACCATAACTACATGCGTGATGCTACATGTACCTGAAGCTCTTCTTCAAGAAGCTTGTCAAGCTGAGGCATCCAACTGAGGGAGAGATGGCAGTTGGCAAGGAAGACCCAGTGACCCTGGTGATGTGGGCGTGGCATGTGGTGGTGATGGCATAGAGGGTATAGTCGCAGGGAAGAGAAAAAGAACACAGCATTCACCTTTGACGCTGACGTAAAAATTTACATACAGATATCCATTTAATACAAGAACTCCTCTAAATAACGTTTTCACAGACCCATCAGAACTACTACACTCCACCCATCACCCTGCTTCATCAGTACCTCTTTGACTCCAGTCTCAATCATCTTCTTAGCAATGGGAGCTTGCCCCTGACCCAGAGAGAGGGCCTGAAATCTGTCCCCCATTCCAGACTGAGCGGCCAGTTGAAGCAGCCCTGAGGTAGGGTCCTAAAGCAAAGCAGATGACAACAACAGCCGTGAGAACAATGTCTTTCCCCTCCAATGACAAACCCACACCACACCGCCAATTTCACTTATGGCCATCAACTTCTCAAGCAGAAACCATACACGTACAACCACCACCCTTCTTCCACTGCCCCCACCCGTGCATGTACTTACCACGCCTGGTGATAGGACAAAGATGAGAGGTATGCGACAAGCAGAGTCCTCCAAGACCACAGCCATGTTCAGAACTGGGGGCTCTACAAACCTGACCAGACATCGTGCAAAACATGAGGGTGGTGGAAAAAGCGGATGTCCAGGCTTCTTACTTTGCTCCAAGGTTGTTGATAATGAAGGTCGTGACAGTGAAGGGCACACGATCGGGCCGCATTGAACGTATAATGAGCATCCTCTGGAGCTCATTGCAAGAATTACCCCATTCCCCTGTGGGAGGGAAGGGAACGGTCATGTGGTACGTACTTATATGTGACACACTTACAGACATATGGATACGCCATCTAGATTACTACGTATGCATTTATAAATGTACATTATTGCATTAAAATTAACTTCATGATGCTCTATATATTGGCAATGCACACTAATAAATGTTTACATCCTCTAGGGAAAGGATGTCATGTGTATACACACACATCTAAATATTCACCTGGTAGCGTAGTGTTCTCAGGCTCAGCTGAGGTGAACCAGAGGTACCAGTCCCTCGGATACTGGTCAAACGAGTTAGCAATGCCCATGAAGCTAGCGAGCCTACAGATAAATGCATATTACAAGGGCTTCCATGTGGGGCTTATAATGGCAAACACAAAAATAATTACAAGGGAAATACGAGGGCAGAAGAGGTGCACCTTCCTGTTATTTCTGTTCCGCAAAAAAGAACTCACTTGTCTAGTTCCGTGATATTATCCCATGCTACATCATCCAGCCACTTGCAGGGGTTGTCCATCTGTGCTTCCCTATCCAGCACCTGATCAGTGAGACAAAACATACATGGTCCCTACAATTTGTCCCAACTCCATACTCCTCTCCATAAAACTCCCTGTTCCACTCCATCCTATATCACTCAAAATATCCCCATATAGCATACCATACCACTCCACTTGTCCCCTCCACATCATTTCACCTCCTCCCCATGCCACATACCACTCCTCCTCTAAGGAAGAAGTTGTACTCATCCAGGTTCAGCTTGCTCGAGGCTTCAAGAATCTTAGCACACATCTGGAACGAAAACAACAGCTTGTGCTTCTCAAACAGACCTCGGCATGTGTACCTGAGAAAGGAGAGGCGCGGTGAGGGGAGGTAAGACCTCACTTACCTACCTCACATCACCTCATCTTACCTCACCTTACATTACCTTCCCTCACCCCATCTCACCTTACCTTAAGTCACCTACCTACTTCACCAGTGGTGAGGTGAGGTGAGGTGGAGGTAAGTAAGGTGAAGTACAGTGATGTAAGGTGACATAAAGTGATGTAAGGTGAGGTAGAGGTAAGGTAAGGTGAAGTACAGTGATGTAGGGTGAGGTGGAGGTAAGGTAAGGTGAAGTACAGTGATGTAAGGTAACGTAACGTGATGTAGGGTGAGGTAGAGGTAAGGTAAGGTGAAGTACAGTGATGTAGGGTGAGGTGGAGGTAAGGTGAGGTGAAGTACAGTGATGTAAGGTGAGGTGACGTGATGTAGATTGAGGTGAGGGGAAATGTCCCTATTTATCAACACAACTGTCAAGAAGCCTATCATGTGAATTTGGAACAACATAATACGTAATTCCCAGGATGAAGGTGGGGCAGACTGGGGGGTGCATTTATAAACTTTCAGTTTACATTTTTATGTATGAAGCCTTTCTCATGTACCAACCATGTAGACTTACTGGTAAACAGCATACGTATGGTAGTCATTGAGGTACTGGATTCTCTCCTCAAGACGAGGGTGCTTCAAGCTCTTGTCAATAGAGTTGGAGAATAGCTCAATGTAGGAATCAAGGGAAAACTGGTACATAGGGTCAATACGTCCCATGTCATTCATCACAAAGAAGAGGATAGAAGCCCTCTGAGCACAGGGACGATACCCCTGAAAGTGAAAAGAAGAAAAGGGGACAGCGAGAGAGAAGGGGAGGAGAATAAAAGGGGGAGGAGAATAAAAGGGAGAAGTGAATGGTAGGGGTGGGGTGGGAGGTATAGAAAGACACAACATGCTCCTTTGTAAAGCCACTAATCATAGCTACAGACTGCCCTGTTGGTTTATTAAATTCTCCATAATACTGAATTACAACATTATGAATTGAACGAAAGGAGGAGGGAGGGGTTAGTGGGAGAATTAAGTAAACAAGTCAGAAAGATCTGGGATAAAGGTCTGGGGTCTAGGGTAAAGGTCTGGGAGTAAAAGTATGTGGGAATGTTCACCTCTCGAGCAGCATCAATCTTTATCTCAGTCTGCTCAGATATCTGAAGCTTCTCTGTGACCTCTTCAGCTGTCTTCTTACTAGACTGAAGGGCATTGACCAAAGCCTCGTCATCCAGCAGTGACCCTTGTGCAGTGTTCAACAGCCTAACAGTGGCCAAATGCGAGGGCACAAGAGTTCAATATTCCCTGCAAACGCCTTCCTCCCCACTCTCTCACCTAAGGATCTCATCCTCCAGGTCCTTCAGCTTCTTCTTGCTCTCAGCTATGTTCACCACCAGCTTGTCCTTGCTCTCTTCAAGCTCTGGGCGCTCCTTACGCACCACTATACCCAGCAGCTGGGCCTCCAGTCCCTGCTCCTTGACTGCAAAGTTGACGATGGCAGTCTTTGTGGAGATCTCTGGGGTGTAGTGAGGATTGCTCAGTTTGGTGGTGATGTAGAACTTGAAGTCTGGGTTGAATTCCACCTCCTTGTCTCCAAGTCTGATGATCAGACGGTTGCCTTTGGGGTAAGAGTATGAAATAAGAGCCTGTAATGTGCATGTGTACTTCAACAGTAAGGCACATCGTATCAACCTCCAGTGACACATTTACACACTTGCAGTGTTTAGCACTACGTGCCGATTTGTTGGAACACACACCTTGCTTTACCACAGACTTGTTCAGGATGGGGGCTAGAGAGGGATCCAGCTCCTCTTGGATATTCTGTAGCAGGACAGGACTGCCAAACTGCACTGCATTCTCCAGAGTACGCAGGAAGTCTGCTTGTTGTAAGTCAATGATTTTCAGTTTCTATGGGGATAGAGACAGCATGCATGCATACATGTATTACTTCCTACACAAGATGCAAGTGTGAAGTGTACACGACTCATTGCAGAAAAAGAGAGGAAACCGATCCTACATACATGCAGTACACACAAATATATTACGTCCATCCAACATACCCTGCCTTTCTCCATGTTCTTGATCCATTTGATTGCTTGTCCCTGGGGATCGACCATCAGAGGCCACCTGGGCAGTAAGCAACATGTGCTAAACAAGCCGTGGCCTTTTGATTAGCCCCTCCATTTATCAGCTGTAAATAGTGAATACTAATATCCAGAGCATGCATAGAAACTGACTTGCGTGTAATGATTATTATCACCCCTAGCAACGTACTCAAGTATTCATACACATGTATGTGCAGGCAGGAAATTCCTGTTAATAGGACGTGGTTATATACAAGCACACATACATGTACACACCCCATATATGGGGGCATTGGTCCTCTAGGTGTTTACATACACCCAATATTGAAAAACAAAGTAGGCAAAATTATTCAATTCTAGATTAATGATATAGCCCAATAGAGAAAGTCACAACAAACGCAACCCAACAAACAATTCTCACACAATTTAATCATTTGTACAAGGGCTCTGCACACAGCACATTTAAGGCCTCTCTGCCTGGCTGTTCCAATTGCTGCCATCCACAGCACAACAGTTTAACACCCACATGCACGCATCATCAAAGGCACTGTCAGCTATACCTGTTGCTGGTGGTGACGATTGTACCATTCTCAGTGGAGAATGTGTCAGATGGCAGGCCCTGAATATTCCATTGTCTGACTAGAGATGGGTTAGCAAGAAACTTGGCAAAAGTGAAGTCAGGACTGCAAGGAATGTTGAGATCTCGCACCTGTGTGTATATTATGTGTAAGAGGGCATGTCCATGTACATAAGTGCACATGTGTGTGTATATGTATAGGTCCGTGTACATAAGTGCACATGTATGTGTATGTATGTATATATGTAGGTCCGTGTACATAAGTGCACATATGTATGTATGTATAGGTCTGTGTACATAAGTGCATGTGTGTGTATGTATAGGTCCGTGTACATAAGTGTACACGTGTGTGTGTGTGTGTGTGTGTGTGTGTGTGTGTGTGTGTGTGTGTGTGTACACATGCAAACAACACAAGGATATTGCACACACCATGTTCATGACTATAGCCCCATCTCACCTGCTTCAGCCAAGTCTCCTGAACCAGCTCATCTCGATAACTGGACAAAAATGGACCAGCATAAGACAAGAAGGCTGAAGCCACCAAGCAGTCACCCACAAGGTACCCCATATCCTTCTCAAGTTGCTGAAATGAACAATAGAGAAGAAAGGTTTAAATACATGTACGACCGGGACACAGAGGTCCCTATCGTACCTTCACACTCTGCTCCCACCGGACCCTTTCTCCAGCAAGACCGCTGACAAGCTTGGCAGCACGGTCCAGCCTTAGTTCTGTGAGCTCCGCCTTCTTCCTGAGCTCATCCTTGGTGGCCAGCTTCTCCTCGTACTCCTTCTGGAGCTTCTCCAACTTCTCTTTCACCTCCCTCAGCTTGGCCTTGGCCTCAGCAAGGCTGGCCTGCTTCTCTGCTAACCTGGTGTTGGCATCCTCCAGTTTCTGTTGTGGAGAGATGCACATCATACATGTGGATGTGTGTGGATGGGTACAAACTCATCCTTTTCTGCTACACATAACATAATGAATGGATAAGTCACATTTCCTATCCATTATCGTATGACAAGTCATAACTATGAAAGTATCACTCATTTAATAATAATCATATTGTATCTCTGCATCCCTGCAAAATATTTGGCAGACCAACACATTACGATGCCACTTACAGGAAGCAACATTTTGTTGATAATCAGAGGAATGACTTTTATATTAAAAATCCTTATTATTCTAAAACATGAGATACATGTACACAATACACATATACATTTAAACATACCTTCTTCTTCGGTTCCACTACTCTGTAGATCCTGCCATAAACCTCCATTGCTACCACCCAAAGACAGAGGGACTTGGCTGCCAAAGACACACGACCAACAATATCAGGCTTAAAGTCAGGTCTCGCACAGTACTGCCCAATCCTCTTAAGGGTCTTGTCACTCATATTCTCTTTGTCAAACTCGACAAGTTGTTTGATGAAATTGGCCTCTCCAAGCTGCCTCTTGGCTTCTGCCCATGTGGGCTCTGACTGCTTCAGAATCATCACAGCTTGCATCACAGTCTCTACCTGCTCAGGTGGGTTATTGTAAGCCTTGACTTCAGAGAGATCCTTCTTGTTCAATGCCTTAAGAGCCTGGGAAAGAGAGGAAGGGAGGAGGGGGAGAGAGGGAGGGGGAGGGAGGGAGAGGGAAGGGTAGAGGGAGGGGTAAGGGAGGGGAGAGGGAGGGGGAGAGAGGGAGGGGAGACAGAGGGAGGGGAGAGAGAGAGGGAGGGAGAGAGAGAAGGAGAGAGAGAGAGGGAGAGAGAGAGAAGGAGGAGGAGAGAGAGAGAGAGAGAGAGAGAGAGAGAGAGAGAGAGAGAGAGAGAGAGAGAGAGAGAGAGAGAGAGAGAGAGAGAGAGAGAGAGAGAGAGAGAGAGAGGGAGCAGTGAAGTGACCGAAATCGTTTAATGCCCCACTATGTGTGAGTGCATACTCCAAATTCCCATATGTGGAGGTGCAATACTAACCTCCATGGCCTGGTCCAATGCAGGAAGGGCTTCATTCAGGTCCTTTTGTGCGGCCTCTGCTAGCTGGAGACACTTCTGCTCATCCTCAGCTATCTTCTCGCTGCGAGATTGGACAGCCTTTGGAGAATGACACACACATTCATGGCAACCTTACAATGAACAATCCTGCAATGTGTGCACATACAGCTACACAAGTACACACGTGTCCTAATGAAAACTCATGTGACATAAGGCCTGCATTCAAGCATTAGTTGCTAGGTGCACTTCCACCCATATCCAAGCGATGTATGTACATACTAAAATGAGATTGCCAAGAATCTAGCCATCCAATATAGGTCAATAGAGGTCACAGACCCTACACCTTAAACAAATAAGTACATGATACAGGAAGTGTTGGCAAAGTGCCATTTTTTTTTTGTCTGTAAGTAAGGGGTATGGAAAAAAAGTGTCAATGTGGGTTACACTTGTGTAATAGATTTGGTATTTGTTCTCACTTAAATGACAGCTCCATATCACATGACTCCAGTTAGCTGCAACTACAATTTAAAAAACTTCGCATTGGGGGGTTATTAAAAAGGGAAGGGGATTTTTCTCTGCTAGGGAGCCCCGCACTTGGCCCAGTAAATATATATTAACCCTATGTTTTGTATGGTTAATTGGCTGATATGAGCTGCATGCCAATTTACTTTTTATTGGTTTAGCGAAACTTCAATACAGCCTGATCTCAATGCAATTGAAATTTTTTAAGAAGTGCCCCTGTGTTTTTGTACATGCAAAAATGAAAATGAACTATTCATGGCTAAGAGCAGTGGGAACAGTTGTAGCCAAGACTGCCAAGCAGCTTAGTGGCAAAGTGGGGTAACATATAGTAAGGGCACCACAAAGTATTTGTAAAAATTGTCAATATTAAAAAAAATTAAAGCCCTGTCACATACATGTACCACATATGCCAAGATACTGTGCTAACTCTAAATTAGCTCAACGATTTGTGCTAGAATGTACATGATGATGATTGCTGTGTATGCAATTAACAGTGGATTTATATTATAAAATCACCCATGGTGGCAGGAATTGAGGCCCCCTCCCCCCAATGCCTCCATTGCGGTATTGTCTGTAGTATACTGCTTTAATAATAAACTCAGAAATACTTCAGTATGGCAAGGTGCTATTCATGAAAAAGAAAATCTCACCCCCCCCCCCCCCCCACGCAACATACATTCTCACTCTCACCTTCTCCTGTTCCTCTGCATCTCTCTTCTGTTGCACAATGCTAACAAGATATTCATCACACTCCTTCTGAAACTGAGCCAGCTTGACCTTCGTCCCTTCCAGCTCAATAGTCATGGCCTCAACCTTCTCTCTGGTTTCTATCAACTTGCTTAGACCATTGCTCAGCTTAGAGGCAGCATCCCCCAGCTCTTTCCTCTTACTGTCCAGAAGTCTGCAATAAAACAACAGACATTGATACATTATTAATCATTGCACTCCAGCAGGGCAGTACTGCCTCCATATTGGTCACCTCAAGTGTTATGTAATTTATATAGTGTATCCCTGTGTATCCTGTACTTCAGGTTATTATTTGCAATACAACATTGATAATAATTGTAATAATGGTGAATAAATGTGCCCAATAAGTTAATTCATCTTTCAACAGTTCCAAACCATCACACCGTCAAGCCACATTGTGCTCAACCTGCTATGCAAGTGCAACTTACTGCTTATAGCCACCGACAAGCTCAAGGTAGTTTGTTGGGGTAATGTAGTTCTTCCTCTTCATTTCTGCCATCATCTTCTCGGACATGTCGACCACAGATCGGTGACAGGTCACAAAGATAGTGGACAGATTCTGCTTCAGTGTGTCTAGGTTCTCAGTAACCCCAAGGTTGACATCCTCAAGATAGCGCTGCGCCACCTCCAACAAAGCATCTTTGGGCCACTCTGCAAACCAGTCAATGGTAGTGCAGTTGACAAAGGCAGGAAACATCCTAATACGATTCCTGATAAAGAGGGAGAAACAGTTACACATTGTCAGGCAAGCACCTAGTAAGAATTATAACTTCAGGTGCTAAGTGCTACCATTAAAAAAAAAAACAAAAAAACAAAACAAAAAAACAAGCACACATCTCGGCACACATCTACATAATTCAATGAAAAAGGAAAGGTTGTGGTTACAGTAAAGGAATGGAGAACAGCTTAGTGCTCACAAAACAGACAGCAATTTATCAAACAAAGCACTCTGCATTCCATCATGGGAACTTGAATATCAAAGATGCATGGTCAATGGGGCTTGCTCCAATTAGAAATGTTGGCATATCATTCTATGTGGGAAGGGGGGTCTTGAAGATAGCAGGCTGCGCAATCCACACTTAGTAACCACCACACTTAGTGGGTGGCCACTGGGATCAAATAAACAAACACATATCACACGTACCTAAATGGGTCTCCCACTGGGCTCATGCACAACACAATGTGCAAGTTGCTTCGAACCCTCTCAATGAAGTAAGCAAACATTGTATCAGGACTATCAGAGATGCCGTCCTTCTTAGCAGACTCTGAAAGTGCTGTTCTCACCTGCAATGACAGAGAAGTGAGAGAACATCATCAATGCACACATAAAGAGGCTATTCTAAAGTAAATGCACAAGTGCTTGGCTGTCATACCTCTTCAAATTCATCTGGCTTGTACAGGTTGGGGACCTCCCCACTGCTCAGAATGTTATTGATGTCTTCCAGGAAGCTCTCCTCAACAACTTGAGTGTCTGTAAACAGGAACACTGTTGGCTTGTTATCTACAGCTGCCTTGAAGTACAGCTTGCGAATGTCTAAGTGTGAGCAAGGACAGATTGGTGAGGTGCAGGAGAGGGAGAGAGAGAGAGAGAGAGAGAGAGAGAGAGAGAGGAAGAGAGGAAGAGAAAGGGAGGGAGAGGAGGGAGGAGAGAGAATAGTGGGAGTTGTGTATGGGTACAAAGTTTGGTCAATCTGGTTGTAGCAAGTGTAAGCTGAGCTATGGAACACATGTGCTGGAATGTAAAACTCTTGGACTACATACCTTCCCTGAACTCTTGAAGGCGGTAGTGCCTGGTGACCTCAATCTGAAAAACGCCATACTCTATGATATAGGCAGCCAGTCTGGTCAAGCTTTGTCTACCACTCCCTCCAACACCCACAAGCAGCATATTCCCTCTCGGCTGACGTATCACACGAATGATACGACAAACTGTGAGAATGGACAGAGCCAAGAGTGAATGATGCAGAGTGTAATACCCAGCCAGATTTGATGTGATGCGCATGTGTTATGAGCTGTGTGGTCACATAAGTGGTCTAAGGCAAACAAACAAGTGTAGGATGTGACAATGTGACTGAGATGTTATATGTTCACATAGACTTCACTGACATAATCTCTCACCTCTACGTTGCCACAGCTAAACCTACTAGTTAAGGTAAGAAGGGGTTGCAGGTGAAACCATACAATATCCTACACTGTTCCTGAAGCCCTAGTGTTTGCTCTGCAGATTTCTACCCCAAACTGGATGCGTGTATAGGAAGAGCTTCCAAATAAATAGACACAAGTCCATTGTTATGTGCATAGAAAGAGCTTCCTACTTAGCAGATATAAGCCTATTGTTTAGTGATGTTATACTTTGCAAGAAACCACCCACCATGCTCAATGGCATCCCTGAATAGCACCAGGGACATAGGGATGACCCCAGGTTCCATGTTATAGTCTTCAAGCTTCTCCTCAGAAAACTTTTTCAGCTCAGGAAACTTCAAAATATCCTCATAAACTACTGCATCTGGTTTCAGGAAATCAACTAGTGGAGATGGAGGGACAAAGTGATGAGAAGAGAAGATAGGAGAAAGAAAAGAAGGGACAATGGGAAAGGTGGGAGAAGGCAAGTAGGGAGAAGGAATGGAAGGAGGGAGGAGAGAAGGAAGGGAAGGAGGGAGGAAGGGAAGGAATGGAAAGAGGGAGGAGAGGAGGTAAAGGGGTAATATGATAGGAAAAAAAGCGAGGACAATGGGAAGAAAGATGAGACAATGGAGATAAGAGCGTGAAATGATCCAATTACCAAAAAGAGGGGCCTGCTTATTGGGACAAAGATTGTGATACGTGAGGTCAAAATGAGAGCCAAGTTTTTCACTCAGCAGGCTGAGAAAGGTGTCATGATCCTTGTCCCCAACCAGACGGTCAGAGAACACACGAAAGCACTCATGAACCCACAGTCTGGCCATAGCACCCTTTGTGTCATGGAAGTGTTTGTGTGCCCTCAGAAGGCCTTGAAACACCTGAAGAGATAGGGTCCGAGCATGAGATATTTCTCTTACTCAAAGGCGTGTAATTAAATGTATGGACAACAGTTAATTGTCATAACTGCACTGCACACCATGGTTCACCTTTGAGATGTCTCTGAGATTGAAAAGATAGTGGATCTTTGCTGGTGTAGGGAGCATTCTGGTGGACACAAAGTTGTAGATGTCTATGGTGGCCTGTGGGATGGTGGGGTCAGTGAGGGCACACCAAAGGGTGTAGCAAACTGAGCGTCACCTGAGTCATCACATCTCCTAAGGCCTTCACCTCCTCCTCAAAATCTTGCAGCTTCTGACCGATCATAGTGCCAAAGATACGCTTGATTTGGCTCTCCTGTGTAACAATATAATATTATATACATGTACATGTATATATGACAAGCTACCACCCTATGATTCACAGGCAAACAACAACATACTGCTGACACTGACTGGTAAAATGTATTTACCCATGCAAGTGGCTTAGAATAGACCAAATTGTTATACATGTAAACTGCAATTAATTAGTTAGGCAACTCTGTTACACAGAGGAGTATTGGTTGTAATGAGGAGTAAATGTTACTAAAGTGGGACAATCCAGAACAAACCAAAACATCCTTACCACACCACTTCTGCAACCTAAGTTGAGCAGCACCCTGGGTACCATACCTGTGGAAAAGTCATATTGATCAGGTTGAACCTGCTCTGTAGCCTCCTGGATATCACCATCCTCCCTCCACCAGGGGGACCCATGGCCGCCAACAGGAACATTCCCTAGATGGAGTAAGAGCCATGAAGCACTGAACATGACCATAGGGGCACATACCCTTATCTGCTTAATGATCTGCTTCTGTCTGTCGTAAAAGAACCCGTAGTCAATCCACTGTCTGATGAGCTCCAGGGGAGGCTGTGAGCCAAAGGTGTCCTTGGCTGGCATGTTGAAGTCATCCATAAAGGTCAGCAGCTTTTTCCCTCCAATCGGAACATAGACCCCTGGAAGTGTGGGGGGAGTGGTCAAAAGCGTGCTTATGTGCACACATTAGCAGTGGTCCCTGTTTAGTTGGACATATTACCATGCTCCCCCTGCTATCTCACACACCCTACATACTACTATTACATGTACCCAGACATGTCCTCTCACATGCTGACTTAGAGGCTGTACACCTCATATGTACCTTTAGTTCTTTTCTCAACTTTGTTCTCAATGATTTCCTGGACATTGTTTGATGTAGTCTGGGTGTGGACAGTAGCAACAACACACATCACAACCACAATGCTCCATAAGCAAACACCCATTGGCCTATATCAACAAACATATGTACCTTACAACTATTTGGTGTGAATAGTGAAATAAGAGCTGTTTTGCTTCCTGTCCAAATCATTACAATTTTTAGCATACTAACATAATTTTTCAGACCATTGTTCACATGACCACACCTTCCTGTACATAATTAACAACATACAAAATTCCACTTCATCCCCATACCTTCTACCTTCCCCCATACCTCCTCCTTCCCCCATACCTCCTACCTTCTACCATACCTCCTACCTTCCCCCATACCTCCTACCTTCTACCATACCTCCTACCTTCCCCCATACCTCCTACCTTCCCCCATACCTCCTACCTTCCCCCATACCTCCTACCTTCCCCCATACCTCCTACCTTCCACCATACCTCCTACCTTCCCCCATACCTCCTACCTTCCCCCATACCTCCTACCTTCCCCCATACCTCCTACCTTCTACCATACCATAAATTCCACTTGATCCCCATACCTCCTACCTTCCACCATACCTCATACCTTCTACCATACCTCCTACCTTCCACCATACCTCATACCTTCTACCATACCTCCTACCTTCCACCATACCTCATACCTTCCACTATGTACCTCTTCCTACCCACCTGTGATGACAAATTGATAACAAGCAAGCTGAACTCATTGGAATCCAATTTCTGGATCACCCCCTGGGCCACCGATGTCTTCCCTGTTCCAACTGGACCAACCAGCAGCACTGGACGCTCAGCCAGGATCAGGTTATACACCAAGAAGTCATATCGGACTGTGTCCACAGTGGGAACCATGATCTTGTAGAAGGGGGCACTAGAAGGGGAGGGGCAATGATCACATGCACCAATCTTAATGCTTTGCACAACACACATGTGTGCACGACACCTTCAGTGCCTTACAAGAGCATGTATACACACTGCACCCACAACATGTCATGCACACTTAACCCAAACATGCCACCTACAATGGTTACTTTACAAAGCTGCTGTCACCAGGCTAGGCACTCTACACTTAGTATTAAAGGGGCTAATTTCATCTGAATCCAGACACACCCATGGCTAAGCCTGACGGGTAATTCCATATATATATTTGCCACCCTTTTAGCATCATTGTCTAGTTTGGACATGCTATTTTCCCCATGTGTTCTCCCCATAGGAGTATGCAAAATTGCAGTACATTTGTATACCCTATAGTGTACAGCTTTTAATATACGACAAATTAAAATTTTCATTTTTTTCATAACCTCAGTTAACTCGGTTGAGCATATCCTGAGTCCTGAAACATTCTGGTTGATTTGAATATATCCAAAACATTGCCAAGATAGAGGTCTACATAAAATTAATTGATTTTAATAACTTCTTGGCATGTTACATGAATAAAGTCATGAATTTGTAATGAATTGTGACCTATCCAAAAATATGAAAATACGAATTACACCAGACTTGTACCATAGTTAGCTAACCATACCCCAAACATATTTAACTGAAAAGCTTACTGGGACACGTATTCTCAGGGCTGGGACAGCACAAAAAGTGGCTGGCAGCCATGTTATGTTTTGACAGTACCTCAGCTGTGTAAACTGCCCTATGTAAACAAAGAGTTTCAAGGAGGAATAACATGGCTGCCAGCCACTTTTTGTGCTGTCCCAGCCCTGAGAATACGTGTCCCAGTAAGCTTTTCAGTTAAATATGTTTGGGGTATGGTTAACTAACTATGGTACAAGTCTGGTGTAATTCGTATTTTCATATTTTTGGATAGGTCACAATTCATTACAAATTCATGACTTAATTCATGTAACATGCCAAGAAGTTATTAAAATCAATTAATTTTATGTAGACCTCTATCTTGGCAATGTTTTTGATATATTCAAATCAATCAGAATGTTTCAGGACTCAGGATATGCTCAACCGAGTTAACCGAGGTTATGAAAAAAATGAAAATTTTAATTTGTCGTATATTAAAAGCTGTACACTATAGGGTATACAAATGTACAGCAATTTTGCATACTCCTATGGGGAGAACACGTGGGGAAAATAGCATGTCCAAACTAGACAATGATGCTAAAAGGGTGGCAAATATATATATGGAATTACCCTGACACATACACATGTACCATGTGGTATGCTGGTAAGAGTGCTTGTAATGCACGGTGTAATTATGCATACCCTTTGTATATACAGCAATGGGATACTCACTTGTTAGGGTAGCGCCACGCCCCTCTTAGCTTCTCCTCCCAGTGCACCCATGTCTTGGTCTTTACATCAACATAGTACTCGTACACTGT
The DNA here is from genome assembly GCA_949361645.1 of Spongilla lacustris. NCBI lineage: Eukaryota > Metazoa > Porifera > Demospongiae > Spongillida > Spongillidae > Spongilla > Spongilla lacustris. The sequence goes on along the minus strand of OX442434.1, from coordinate 5,261,567 downwards.
GTCCTGCTCGCACCATCATAAATGCACAAGTGACATATACATACACATCACATCAACACAGCTTCTGAACCTTACCTTCGCAGGGAACTGACCCTCCATTTCCCTTATGAAGCCGTCAATCAACTTCCTTCCGTCCTCATCTACACTAGCACACACGGACCAGAGGAGACAGAAGAGGAACCACAGCTCAACCATATGCGCATATCCCTCAGCGTCACTGGGTTCAACCTGAAAAAAAGGGGGTCTACCTTGAGTGCCGCAGGGATTGTGTGTGACAAAAGGCCCACTAAGACACCACAGTGAGTTAGCAACTAACAATGCCTCATAGGGTAACAAAACTTGCACATCTGCATATTGCATACTGCAAGGCTTCCAATACACATGTCAGATGTACACCCACACACATGTGCATACACTGTCCCTACAAACCATCACCCCAACAAGGCTTACAAGTGCAAAAACATCACACATACACAACAAACACACACAACACATGTACATTTACAATGTATAATAGTCAACGAACCCCATTGCTTGGAGTTGCAAGAGCATCAAACAGATGACACAAAGACATCACTGAGTTCAGTTCTCCAACAGACACCAGTTCCTTGCAGTTTTTCTGCCGAAACTGCAGTGCCTTTTCAACAAACTTGTCAAAAAGCTGCTGCAAGAGTTCAACAGACTTCTGCAAAGCAAGCAAGTGTGTGGATCTACACATGTACACACAAAAACATCCCCACCAATTCCATTTGCATGAGATAAATGACAGGACCAGACTAGGTATAAAATGTACTACATGTACCAGTATATTTTTACTACCATGCTGTACATAGGAAACAAAATATTTGACCAAACCCAACAGCTATATTAGCTGACATAGAAATTTATTGCTCTCAAATATGATCAAGCAATAACACATACACATGTACACTGTAATATGCGTACATTGTATGTCAACAATGCCATGGTTTTTAAACTATTTTTATTCAAACCATAATTTATGATTGGAAAGCTTCTTCTTGACTTTAATATTGTGATTGGTTGATGAACTTCTTTAGTTATACATGAACTAAATATCAGTTTTCAAGGCTTTGATTATAGTTGACCAATAATTCTTTAATGTAATTTATTCTTCCAGAGCATTTCATTACAGCAGCTGCTTGTTACCATTAGTGGACAAACTACTGGGACCGATGTGAAGCACATAACTTAAGATAAAGCAATTTCACCCAAACAACCTCCCAACAGTGACACACGACAGGATGGTTTGCTCACTGTGTCTTGCCGTGAGGCCAGCCAGGAGGCAACAAATGGCTTCCACCCCAGGTCCTTGCAGTCATTGTACACCATCCCACAACGACTGACAGTGGCAGGAGAGGCCACTGCTAAGTCTTCCACCTCAAACAGGAGGGACACCTTGCCGTTGGAGTAGATGAAAGTCAATTCAAGCAAAAGGCCTCCTCCCCCTTCCCTCACCTGTTCTGGCATGGCGATACGTTCTCCGTTGATGAGGGTGAGCACTTTGTTGTCATCCATGACAGAGTTCATTGATTCAATCCAAAGAGTGTCAACTGGCCCATCAAAGACCAGCCACTTCTCATCAGGCTTGTCATCTGTGCAAGAAGAGATGCATTCAAACACCAAACAACCAAGATCATGTGACCTGCACATGACCAACATAGGATTAACAAAAGGTCAAAGGATTCATGCCCTCCAAGTCCACCATTCTGACCTAACTGAAAAGCCATTCCCTCCAATCCTCCATAATCTATGCATGTATTTAAGATTGGACACACCAGGGTATGCTCACTGACCTGCACATGCCTGCCTCATAACAGCAGAGAGCACTCCATCAGTCCACTCACTAGTAGCCAAGTTGAATTCTCCATATAGTTCTCCTAGAGAGAGGGCCTTGGGATTAATAGGAAAGTCCTGTGTGTGTGTGTGTGTGTGTGTGTGTGTGTGTGTGTGTGTGTGTGTGTGTGTGTGTGTGTGTGTGTGTGTGTGTGTGTGTGTGTGTGTGTGTGTGTGTGTGTGTGTGTGTGTGTGTGTGTGTGTGTGTGTGTGTGTGTGTGTGGGTGGGTGATAGGTGAATAATATAAAAAAACACAAAGGAGCAATATGCATACTTTGACCACTTGGTACTGGGGACCAGCATTCTCTTTCTTCAGCCTGGACAGTGTGTTTCTTAACATCTGCCAAGTGACTGTCTTACCACTCCCACTGCGCCCCACGATCATCACTGAATGGCTGAAAGCAGAGTTGGTGGTGGGGTGAGGGAGTGGTGGGGAGCAGGGAGCATTGGGGAGGAGGGAGTGGTGGGGAGGAGGGAGCAGTGGGGGAGGAGAGATGAGCTCACCGGGAGTTCTTGGTCTCATACAGTTGGATTATTTTTGTATAGGTGATTTCAATCAGCTGCAGATTGGCAGCCTTGAGCTCCTTTTCAATAGCACCCCTCATCTGGGGAGGGTTAACACACATGTCACATATGCACAGCAGAGTCATCAGCAGCCCACAATGGAGTAGTCCAGATGTGGTACGTCCACCCCAGGAAAGAGGTCAGAAGTGACTCCATTGAAGAGTGGAAGGTCAGCTGCGGTCAGCTTAGCGAGATTCATGTCCTTCATGGCTAGCAGTAGGACCTAAAGGGTTAAATGTATGTGATGGGCTGAGTTTTGATCCAGATACGCTAACCTCCTCATCAGGCATGTCAGGGTTAAGCCTCTTCTTCCTGCCTCCATACTTGAGCACAGAGACAAGAGCTCTCAGACCAAAGTCATAGTGGTCCTGCTTGGATAGCTGCTGAACAGCCAGAGAGTAGAGTGTGTTCACCTTGCGAGCCAAGGCCTTAATTAGGAGGAGAGAAAAGCCAACATTGGCACAGAAGCACTCATACTCCCACACAAGATATGCCAACTGTCAGTAATTGAAACCCAATTGAAAAATGTGGCCACGTATTCATTATTAAAGTAGTAGTAGTAAGTACATGCATCTACATGAACATGACAATGTAGTTCATTCTGCCATTATCTAATTATTTAACCATTAAACTTCTGTCAGTCAATAACAGTATGGACCTATTACCATCTAAATTTTCACCATCTTTTGTGCTTTCTACAAAAAGTGCATGTGAGCATATGCACAGGCATGGGTTCACACATGCAGGCACAGGCAATTGTGAATACGTATGTAGCCATAAACATAACCTAAAGCTAGGGTAACTAATTGCTGATTGACAACAAGCAAAAAACTGAAATACAGTTCTATCCTGAATCAGTGTGCAACTGAATAAATTAAGCCTAATAAGCTACATGTATACCTTGGTCTGTGAAAACCCTTCTCCAAACAGAATGATCTCAGAAATCATGGCTGAATCTGGCACAATCATGGCAATCGGTCGAAACATACTCTTGAGGTTATCAGGCAGCTCAGTACGTCCAGCATACCCTGCAAAGAATGGTTACGGATAACACACTGATTTAACTGCATGCACAAAAATTCCACACCGGGGTTCATGGTGATGAACACACCACAACTGTGGTTCAGCTTGATTTCACGACCCTCAAAAACAAATCGCTTAGCCCCATTGGACATGGCTTGTAGTATGGATAGGATCTGTTGTGCAACGACTGACAATACTTCAATGTTGATGCGATTGAACTCATCAAAGCAACCCCATGCTCCAGACTGTGAAGGAAAGAGGAAAGGAGAGTGAGATATGTGCCTTACACACACTCCATACCACATGTACCATTGTGAATATACTGCACCATGAAGTGCATGCGTCCACAACTGACACAAATGGACGCTTATCTGGTCAGTGACATCTTATGCTATTCACACTGCTAATCTCCACAATAGTACTGAACTGGTACATGTATGTATTACAATAGTACTGGGCTGGTGGGTATTAGAATAGTACTGGGCTGGTGGGTATTGAGTTGGTGGCCCATATTTGGTGTACAAACATACATGTACAAGTACAATCAGACCCCCCCCCCCCCCCCCCCCCCCCTTTATAAGAGCAATGGCCCACCTGAGCTAGACCACTGAACATTCTTCCCATGGACTTGTAATCCAGTCCTTCAGAGCAGTTAATGACGATCACATACATTCCCAGGGATTTCCCCAAATCTTTCACAGTCTCTGTCTTGCCAGTACCAGCAGGGCCCTTTGGACTTCCTCCTCGATGGAGGTGGAGGGCTGTAGTTAGAGTCATGTAGCACCTGGAAAAGGAAAAGGAAGAAAGCAAGGTCATCCTGGTCCCCAGACCAGCTTGGTATGAGGACAAATGTATTATACAGCTTGGCAATAGAGATCTGGCTTAGTGTCATATCCTTACCGGTCTGTAAGTGGAGTGATCACCAGACGACCTGAATTGCCCAAGTACTCATATCCATAGCTGAAGTGAGCGAGCACCTGTCGTATCACACAATCGTCCTCCTCCTGAGAAAGGCAAGGAAGGGACATGTAAAGTTGGCATCGGACAGGCAGAAAGCTCTAATAAATGCTCACCCAGTACAGCCTCAGCTGACTCTGCCATTCAAATGCATTGTGGCTAGTGATGCCTGATTTGAGCATCTTTTCAATGATGTCCCTGGAATGAACCTGATTGGGTGAAATACATTGCAGCACATGTAGATGTAAACAACATACAATAATTTTGGTCAACTCACCTCAATTGTAACCAGGGCAACAAGCTTCAGTCTCTGAAGCTTTGTCAAGTTCCCCCGAATTGCCTCAGAAAATTTGTCCAGCATGGCCACCTACGTGTACAAAGGATGGGTTAGTTGAAATGGCAGGGGGGATCGAATAAGGGGGCATTCCACAAGGAGGATTAGCATATATGCACCTGTTTCTTCCGCATGCTCTTGAGACCCTTCTTGTCCCCTCTGTCAAGGGCCTTTTCACAATCAGAGGTCCACTGGATCTGACTAGATGTTATCAGCATCTGAGAAAGTACGGGTTTAGGTTATGTTACGCATGTAACTCCCACACCACCTCACCTGCCCAGGCCAGTTGCCTATCCATTTATCCCTCTTGGTGAGGTACTTCTTGAGGTCCAACTTGCAAGCTCTGAGTACATCCTTCAGTGTGGTCTGCATCATGGCCTCCAAACTGCACAGCCATCCCTAAGGCCAGGCCAGTCATTTGAACATGCAATACTCACAGTACCATACACACCCCACCTGTCATTACATCCACCCACCTCTATCCCAACTACCACCCCTCTGGTCTTCACACTCACTACTGATCACTCTCACAGACAACTACCTCTATCACACCCTCCAGTCTGATGATATTCTTGAACTCCACCTTCTCACCATCGGCTGAGTTCATATGAGTGCCTTCAACGTGATCCTTCATCTTGGATATGTCCAGTGACTTGATGTTGTCAAAACACTTCTTCAGATGTGGTTGTACCTGTTAGAGAGTGAAAACTTTCATCAGCCCATACAACTTTCCCTAAGTAACCATTTATAAACAAAAAGAATAGGTAGCCTCCGCCTTCTCCTCCCCCCCCAAAAAGATGCAGTCTACAAAGGATCAATGGAGGCTCTTTAGCTAGATGAAGAACCAATGGAGGCTCTTTAGCTAGATGAAGGACCAATGGAGGCTCTTTAGCTAGATGAAGGACCAATGGAGGCTCTTTAGCTAGATGAAGGACCAATGGAGGCTCTTTAGCTAGATGAAGGACCAATGGAGGCTCTTTAGCTAGATGAAGGACCAATGGAGGCTCTTTAGCTAGATGAAGGACCAATGGAGGCTCTTTAGCTAGATGAAGGACCAATGGAGGCTCTTTAGCTAGATGAAGGACCAATGGAGGCTCTTTAGCTAGATGAAGGACCAATGGAGGCTCTTTAGCTAGATGAAGGACCAATGGAGGCTCTTTAGCTAGATGAAGGACCAATGGAGGCTCTTTAGCTAGATGAAGGACCAATGGAGGCTCTTTAGCTAGATGAAGGACCAATGGAGGCTCTTTAGCTAGATGAAGAATTCTTTAGATAGATGAAGGACCAACAATGGCTCTGTAGCTAGATGCCAATGCAATAGACCATGTGCTTACAGCCTCAGGATTCTTAGACTGCCCAAGTATTTCCAAGAGGTCATCATTTGAGAGGAAGTAGAAGCGTGGGAAACACTGCCTCTTGGTTTCCAGGTACATATCCAAGGACCTCTGAATGGCTTCCAAAATGGTGTTCATCTCATTCAATAGCTCCAGTAGTCCTAGTGAGGGTATACATGGGCAAAAGAACCAGATGTAAATTAAAGTGAAACTTATATTATACTATACCTTCATAATGAGTGCCACGAAGAGCATTGGGGTCATTGTGTAGCCTTGTCATTATGGTCTATGCAGTGCGTGTGTGTGTGTGTGTGTGTGTGTGTGTGTGTGTGTGTGTGTGTGTGTGTGTGTGTGTGTGTGTGTGTGTGTGTGTGTGTGTGTGTGTGTGTGTGTGAGAGAGAGAGAGGGAGATAAAATAACACTTTTCCAAACTTGCTGAAAGTTCCATACCTTCCAGTTTTTATTGACAGAGTCAAAGTCTGTAGACTCCTTTGGGAGCTGCTTTCGAATGTCTTCCCCAACAAAGATGTTCTATGTATGATGACAATGTTGAAAGGCTAGCTCCCAATTTCCCTCACCCAAGCTCACCTCAAGGTACATCCACTGTCTCTGCACCTGAAGGACCATCTCCACCACCTCCAGAATGTGGGACAGAGTCCTCTCCCACTTGTCTATCTCCTTCTCAAAGGCCTTCATGTAGCGAGATGCCTTCATGGTGGACAGGGTCACCTGATTGTCCTCCAACATCTGGAACATCTCCTCTGTAGAACTGATATGATAGAGTGCTTGATGTGACGATCTCCAGTGAACAGAGGGACATACCGAAGCTTGTAATGTCCTCTCTCCTTATATGGTGCAATATCCAGTGCTAGGTCTTTCCAAGCGTTCTCTATGCCTTGGAGAGCCTGGTCATATGACAAAGGTACCTATGACCTGTGGGCCTAGCTAAGGTTGTGACGATGGCTCACCTGCTCAATGGCTAGCTCCTTGCTGGCAGCTCCAGATATCTCCCCAATGAGCTCAGAGTACTGGTCCAAGCCTATCTCTATGATCTTCTCAAGGGTAAACTCTGGACCTAAAGTACGCAGAAGGGTGCATTAAATACACCCAGATGCAGAAGCATATGCACTCAGTGTGTGTGTGTGTGCACACAGACATAAACACCCCCACACCCACCCACCCACCCACCCACCCACCCACCCACCCACCCACCCACCCACCCACCCACCCACCCACCCACCCACATACTGTTATGGTCAAATGGTTTCTGGACTTCCCCCCTTAGCTGCTGCCAGTGTCTCTCCCTCATGGCTGGGTTCTTGAGGTCTTGGATAAGTGGCATAGTCCTCTTGAAGGTTTCAATGCGGTCCTTGAGACTTCCACATATTGTCCAGTCAGTCTTCTCCTGAGGGGTAAAGGAGAATACACAATGTCTAATATGCTCTTATCAACACCAGATTGCTAATTCCTTAGAAAGCAAGCTAAAAGTTGTAAACACAATGTCAGTAAACTTATAATTGTACCCTATCTATCAGGTGGTCTGCCAAATGTTAGCTAGTGCAGGTGTACTAAAGTCCACGGCAGCATCAAGGAAGTATATTGCAATGTGGTGGTCAAATATCGTGGTCTATGCACTAATACATGTAGCTTTTTAAATATTGAAGTAAAGTTTTTTCCTTGATTTTATCAATGTTTAGGGCTTCAATTTTTCAAGTTAAAAAATGATTAATTATTTAAATTATACTTTTAGTACTTAATTTGGTACCGTGTTGATTTTTCTCCACTGAATCAGTTTCTATGGGATATGAGACACCAACTTTCCCCATTTTTTTTTCTATGTTCCGTTCTTAAAATAAGCCATTGCTAAAAGTAGTTTAGGACGTCTCATGTCCCATAGAAACCAATATCAGTGGGGGGAAAAAAATCAACGCAGTACTAAATTAAGTCCTAAAAAATGAATCTGAATAATTAACCATTTTTTTAACTTGAAACCCTAAACCAGGGGTCAAGTAAGGGTTACCATAAATCATATTCATTTAGGTAGTAGGGCAGCTGTTATGATAGTCCTACCACCTAAATTATTTTAACCCTTACTTGGACCCATGTAAAACATTGATAAAATCTTTGCCTCAATATCACAGATAAAAACCTCTCTATTAGCCGTGATATTGTCGCTTAAATTGACCGCCACATTGCAATATACTTCCTCGATGCTGTCACAGACTTTAGTATGCACGCTATGTGATGTCAGGAGGGACTCACCTTGACTTCTCTGGCCACCTTGTTCAGGTTCTTGAGCATGGTTTGTGCCTGCAATCCCATCTCCTCTGTGGCGAGGGACGTAAAGGTGCCAACCTTCCATGTGTCCCAAGATGTCTGCCACTCCTTGGTCAATCCCCAGATCTGCTCTAGGTGATCCAGGTCCTATACAAATGGTGGGGGGGTGATGACAAATTTGTCTTGCCATATCAACATTTGTGCACACAAAAACATGCATACACACACGTGTACACAACACTCACACTACACATATGCACACTCAAATACACTCACACACATACACACTCTCACATGTACATCACACATGTACTCACACATGCACTCACACATGACACACATGCACACTCACACATGTACATCACACATGTACTCACACATGACACACATGCACACTCACACATGTACACCCATATACACTCACATGTACACTCACACACATGCTGCCCTCACACCTACTGTACATAGTATCATGTACATGTACATGTACGAGTTCCAAACCCAATCTTTCCCTTACCTTCTCAAGGAGAAGGATCACGTGAGAAGGAGGTTGGTCGATCTTGAATATGTTCAGGCCCATCCTTATTTCAGCCTCCTGAGCTTTGAGAGCATTAAGCTGTGTGCGCATCCGTTCGATGAACTCAAAGGCCTCTGGGATGGACACCTCCGCTTTGAAGGGACCTTTGGTTTCAAACTCCTCTGACAGATATGTGATTGTCTTCTTGAAGTCCTCAGCTGAGTGGAGAAGGCCTGTCTTGAACTTCTCCTGTGGAAGGAAGTAGAGGTGGAATAATCGCTGTCACTGGAAGACAAGAGGTTATTTCAAAAGTCAACTTTCAATAAGTCTGTTCAGACACATTTTGCATGGTCTTTCAGAACTCTGGCAACTTCTTCATTAAGTATTGACACTGATTAACAATTGGTTCATTTATAACTATGCAAATATTAAAAGCACATGTACAACATATTTGTGTTTGGACAGACCACACCAGGTCTGCTGCAAGCACAGGATCTAGGCAACTGGAATATCACTCTGGCTTGAGCATTGCTGCAGTTAGTTCATAAATAGCAAAAATATAAACAATTGAATATTAAACAGTGAATGTAGCTACTGCAATTTAACAACATGTACATACACTGTAGTTATAAATGAAAGGAAGTGGAAGTCATTACGGTTAACAACCTTGTGCTTCTTGAGTTTGGAATCAGCATTGACCAAACACTGCTGGAAGCTGGTCCAGCTGGACTGAAGGCTCTTATGCTGGGACTCCACAGCCTCGGATACCATCACTTCATGTTGGTGGAGCATATTAAACTGGTCATTCAGAGGCTTAAACTGAGACTCAATGTTCGGAACATCCGAAGTCTGGATGCGCTCTAGCAGGTTGAGGCTATTACTGAGATTTGTAAGAGTCTCTGGGTCAGTCTCAAGTCTAAGTAAAAATAAAGGTCATGATAAAATGAAGTATAATAGCATTAATACGTACCCTAAAATGACTTACATGCAATCAAATGTAAATTCAACTCAATCACTACGCTATTATTCCATTTAAAAAAATAAAAAAAATTAAGTTGATGAGCAGTTTGAACAATTCAGTATTCAGATGATTTAATTAGCAATCCATTTTTATAGCTGTTTAATTGAAATCAAGTCCAATAATATCAAGTGGACTTGTTAGGGTAATGTAACTACAGATTACAAGCCACCTTGCACATTTGGACGGGGAAAATGATGAAGAGAAAAAGAGGGGAAAAAGAAAGAAAAAACTCAAAAGACATAATGGTAATATGATCTGATTCTCATCTGCAAGGTTTCATCGAGGGGCATGGGAGGGGTGGAAGGGTGGGGTAGTTGGTCTACCTTGCCAGATGGTCTTGTTCCCCTGGTAATTAACTTGGAAGTCATAACTTACTTGGCAGAATTCTCAGCAATGAAATTGCAGATATCACTAAGTTTCTTTGAAGCTGTGTCAAGAAGAACATCATGGAACCTGTTCAGCCACTCATTGCAGTGGGCAACGATGGAATACTTGAGTGGAGAGCAGTCGAGGAGTATGAACCCCAAGTTGATGATAGTGTCCATCTCCTGGACCTGGGTGCTCATCTCACTGTAGAGAGATAGGGACCTGTCGTAGTCACCCACAGAGGCATCCTGGGCACGCCATCGTCGGAAGAAGGCATCTTTTTGTGAGGCATAAATTGGATTGTACCTGGTGGAAAAAGGAATTCCCACCTACATGACACATGTACACATACAACTGCACAGTATGCTTTAAGGATGGGTTTTAAAAAGAGAAATTGCGTGGCAACTAGTCTCCCAACAGAAAAGTAGTAGTACAATATGGTTACAGGAGTTGGTATATCTATTTAGCTATTCAAAGTCATGTGTGTGTGTGTGTGTGTGTGTGTGTGTGTGTGTGTGTGTTCTACACATTGATTTCCCAAACCTACTTGTCCCACTGCCTTATGTACTCCTTGAGGTCAGCTGCCACTTTCTCCACCCCTCCGTCCACAGAGGTCTTAATCTTCTTGATCTCATCATCCTCAACCAGGACAGTTGAGAGTGGCTAAAAAAATTGTGACATCGTATTATAAACTTGTACATGATACATGTACAAGCTGTTAAGTGACAATGAACACATCATGCAATGGTTATGTGGGACCCCCTCCCTTCTGCATGGGGTGGGGGGACATTCGCGGCTCCAACAAAGTGTATACATGTATGTGAACAGGTCAGACCTTCTTCTGACACTTTAAACTGAAGATCTCATGGAGACGTTGGAATGCAGTGACGCTCCCCGTCACAGCATTACACACACCTCCCACACAACCAGCCACCTCTTCAATGTTGGGAGAGAAGTCAATCTAAAAAGGAGAAATTCACACATGACAAGACACATACGCATATCATGCCCCTTACTGATGTAAAACAATGAGGTGGGTACCACACCCACCAGAATGAGTTAAGAACTCACCCTGGCATCAGTCAGCATGACCTTGACCTTGAAGAGGGGGTCAGGGAGGGTCTTCCCATCCCCATTGACCTCCCTGGAGATGCTCTGTAGTGAGGCCCTGATGTTCATCTTGAGGGCCTCCTCCACCATCCAATCAATCTTGTCCATGTACCCACTCCAGTGGCTCTGAATGTCCCCCGTGTCCCCTTGGAACATATCAAACGTCCTCCTCATGATGGCCACAATGTCCTGGTGAATGGCCTTGATCTTCTGCTGGGCACCATCCCTGTATAGCCTCTGCTCCACCTCAAATTCGTTCCCCTCGTACAGCCTCTTCTCCTCGTGCCTCACCAGCAGGTGCGCACTGATGGTACAACAGTGCTCGCCAATCTGCTTGTTGGACGCCTTGTAGCTATTGATAATCTTGCACAATATGAGGGCATGGGCCCTGCAGTCTTTCACAAAGTACTCCTGGATACCCTCAGAGGCCCACGTAAGCTTGCTGGACATTCCCGGCTGGATCTTCTTGTCCAGGGAGCGTATCCTCTCCTTGAAGAGAGCCAGCTCCTGGGGCTGGAGACTGGTGATGATGGAGTTGTAGTCCCGCACAATGAGGAAGACGTTCTCCCTCTGGACCCGCAGGTCCTCACAGTGGCTGTAGATGTCAGCCGCATAGTGAGGGACCTCGAACCTCAGCCTCTCCCAGTAACGCATCTCCCTGAAGAGCTTGAGGAGGGTCTTGCTGAACTTGAGCTCGAGCATGCCAGACTTCTGCGTGGACCTGGCCAGGAGTGGGGTCTCCAGGTGCTTCATCAGCTCCTTCTCCACCGTGGCAACCCATTCATTAAAGGTCTTCCCAATGAACTCTTCAAGACTCTGGACCAGGTGCAGGAACTGGTAGTTAGACTCCTCCCCAATGCCTTTCTCGTACAAGAAGTATGCACTTTCCAGGACCTGTGTGAGCATGTATTCCATTTAGTGCACATCAAACTACATGTATTCCAGCGCTAGGCTTTAAAGTGATAAGTAATCCTAGTGTGCTGCCCCCTGACCTTCATGGGAGTTTCGACCCTCCTCTTCAAGGCAGTGGCCCACGTTGCCTTGCCTGCAAACCTTGGCATGGAGGGGGTCAGCTTGGGGTTCTGTTTATTGAACTCTTCCTTCACCATGTTGAGGTCCTCATTAAACATGGAGAAGAGTTCAACGGTCTTCTGGTCAACGACTCGTTTGATGCTCTGAAAGGAATAGCAGTGGTCTGTAACACCATGGATGGTCACTGACTCTTCTTCTACATTAGAGTACTTAGATCGCAAGCATATTATTTAGAATGATGTAAGCCACACTCTACAACAGAGACTCCATCTTAAGATTACATGCTTACAGCCAGTCAGATAGACAAATACCTACTGTCTGTAGCTACATGTAGACCAATACGAGTTGAAAGTGTATACATGTACATGTATGCAGTGCACATATGCAATGGACTCACACACACAAACACACACACACACACACCATACCTCTCTGGTGGTAAGAGGACAAAATATCTCCAACAGCTCCACCCCTTCCTGGACTGTCCCCACAGAAGAGAATGCAGAATTAATGACATTCTGAAGCATCACCTCAAGGTCCTTAATCCCGGCCCTGAAGTGGTTGTGGTCATCATGCCAGCTAGTACACTTCACATCCAGAATGGTCTTGCGGATGCCCTTGAGCGTCGTGATGTGCCTGTCGAAGGTGTGCTCAATCTCCTTGAGGCCCCGGGTGATCTCAGGACCCTTGCAGCCCCCAAAGCATGGCATGGGCTTTTTCTTGCCCTCAGACCAGTGGCTGAAGTGGACCTGCCCCTCTGCCACCTCCAGCAGGTCCTTGCACCGCTGGATAAAGGCGTCCACCTGAGCAAAGATGCTGGATTCATCCAAGACCCACTCCATGGTGGAGTACATGGTGTGTAGAGCACTAATCTCCTTGTACACACTCTTCCAGGTCTGGCAGCAGTCAATACTCTCCTGTAGGACCAGCTTGCTTCTCTCCACGTAGCCATCAAATAAGTCGTCCAGGGACACCTTCTGACAGCACCGTTTGATGATCTCACTGCTCACCTGTAGAGGTACAGTTAGCTTAATAATTCTGTGTGTACACTAACAAATGATAATGACCACTACACACATGACCAGCTTGCATCCAAGCATGGGCTTTAAATAGATAGTAAGGAGCTGTGTTAACTAAAGAGGGTGTACATGTAAAGCAAACGATATTTGGCATGCTGCAGCATGCACCTGTAGATCGGATGCCACAAAGTGGTTTCCCCTTATACCTTACGCAGAAGGCCATTGAGCCTGTCTTTGCTCTTGTAATGCTCTGAGTTCATCCATATCACCCTGACAGTATTGAGAAGCTTAGGAAGAAGGGCAGGGATGGCCTTTGGTTCAGCGGTGGCCAGCTCAGTACAAGGTCCATTGAGAGTGGAAATGAACCTGAGACAGTTCTCAGCCTTAGCTAGGCTGTCCTGAGGACACAAGTAAATAAAGTAAATATATGTACACATAGTTCTAAAAGGCAGGGGTTAAAAATGAGACTGAAGTTAAATAATTATACATGTAGATGTACATGTACATGTGCACCGTTTTTTTTTTTTTTTTTTCAAGTGCACACTGTAACAAATTTTAAACAGCCATTTCGTCACTGTCCCTACCTGTATTTGTTTAGACAGTTTAGTGAATGGTGGGAGGTACGAGGACTTGGCCTTTTCCATGATTGAGATGACCCTAGCCACCCCAGCCTGGTCTAGCTGCTTTGTCAGTCCTGACAGGTCATCACACCGGGCCTTCCAGAACTGGATCTCCTCCAAAGGTCCAGCCCCCTCCGTCATCTCTAAAGACTCCTGGCTGTTGAGAACCTCTTTGATCTGACGTGTCCAATGAATGACCACCACTACAGGACATAAGAGGAGTAAGTAACCATCATTACAGAGGAGTAAGTGACCATCACTACAGAGGAGTAAGTGACCATCATTACAGAGGAGTAAGTGACCATCATTACAGAGAAGTAAGTGACCACCATTACAGAGGAGTAAGTGACCATCACTACAGAGGAGTAAGTGACCACCATTACAGAGGAGTAAGTGACCATCATTACAGAGAAGTAAGTGACCATCATTACAGAGAAGTAAGTGACCATCATTACAGAGGAGTAAGTGACCATCATTACAGAGAAGTAAGTGACCATCATTACAGAGGAGTAAGTGACCATCATTACAGAGGAGTAAGTGACCATCATTACATCAACACTATAAGGTATTATGGGTTGACCATCACTACCAGTTAAGTACAAATGACACTTTTTAAAAAGAATCAAGGCAAATTACATGTACATCTAACAGTGGCACATATCCGTAAGAACAGAACATCAAGAATATAAATAAAGGCCATCCAATCAAGCTTTCTAATATCAAACTCAATCTGCAGCTACATGTAACATGAAGTTTATTAACAAATCTTTAACAATTGATCATTGGTTAAGTATTCACTCAAACCAAACTAAGTGAAAACGATCAATATTTGAAATGATTAAAGCCCTTTCTGTCATATAAAAAGGAATATTAATGCATGACATTTGATATCCATACACATTGTATAGAGTCCACCAGCAATATAGCTTACATGGGTTTACTCATAGCCTACATAGTCCTACAGCCAACATAAGGTCCATACAGCCTACATAAGGTCCATCAGCCATACAGCCAACATAGGGTCCATCAGCCATACAGCCTATATAGGGTCCATCAGCCATACAGCCTACATGTACATAGGTCCATCAGTCATACAACCTACATAGGTCCATCAGCCATACAGCCTACATAGGGTCCATCAGCCATACAACCTATATAGAGTCCATCAGCCATATAGCCCATAAGGTCCATCAGCCATACAGCCTACATAGGTTCATCAGCCATACAGCCTACATAGGGTCCATCAGCCATACAGCCTACATAGGTCCATCAGCCATACAGCCTACATAGGGTCCATCAGCCATACAGCCTACAAAGAAGTACCACCAGTGTAGAAAAGATAACAAATGGAAACACAAGTGTACCACAGGGAACATTGAAAGTGCCATGCCTTCCAGTCGAAGAACAAGCTCCTTGTCTTTGAAGGCATCAGGAAGGTCCATGGATGGCCCCTCATCAGGTATGTATAGTACAGTGTGGCCAACAGTCTTGTGTTGGGCATCGGTCAAATGAGCCATGACCCTGTGTAGCTGTGAAGAGAAATCGTTCCTCAAACCTGACCAGCATTAAGGAACAATAACATGCACACACACACACACACACTTGCACTGCACTGCACACACACACACACACACACACACACACACACACACACACACACACACACACACACACACACACACACACACACACACACACACACACACACACACACACACAAGTGAAATTGACTTTCATATGTGTGCAAGGATACTATCTGGCCAGGTGGAGTTACTGAAGAAGGTAGGAGCATACAGGCCATGCATAATCCTCAAGAGGGCATCAACATGGGACCCTTGCACTGTGCCAAACTGAACAACTTTGCGGAAGTTATCCCCTGTTACTGTTCTCCCTTGTCTGATAAAGTAGGCAAACTGGTTCACTGGATTGGAGGGTACAGCATTACACAACGACAGCCCTGACTGTTGATCGATATAGATCAGCAGCAGTTGATGAGAAGGGTTAGTTAAGAAAGCAGTGATTTGGTTTGTATGTTCGTTGGCCCACATTTCAGGAGTGAGGTCTCCTAGAACGGTGCAGTCTTTCACCAGCTGGATCTTAAGGAGAAATAGGTACGTTTCACACCACATGCACGAGCAGGTGTACTGTCGATTTACCAAGTTCGTCAATCCATCTAAAGTCGCTGAAAGTGCTGCGCTTCCATCTGCAGCCGTTTCTTGCGTATCACTAATGTTCAAAACCTTACTGTTGTCATTATTACCTTCCGTTGTTGCAGCCATAGGATCCTCCATTGTAATAGCCCGCCCATGCACAGTTGCTATAGCGACTAAGGGGTGTAACGGGTTTTTAAAAATTTCGAACTGTAGAGCTAGGTTAACATGACTGTTAAAGGACTTACTTTAGTGTATATAATAATATGTGCATTTATTCCTTTCATGTATTCTCATAAAAAATAATTTAAAAAATTGAATGCGCATACTAGCTAGTACATGTATCTTGTATGCGCATGCTAGGAATGTTATTGTAGTGCAACTGATCCGAATTCCGAAGGGCACTACAGGTACGGTGAAGTACCTGGGACTACTGCCGCCTCTCGCTCCGTCTCCGCATCTAACATGCATATAGTTGCAATTCGTCTTACTTAGTGGCGCCATCTAGCTTGGCTCTAGCCGATTCTAGGGCTAGGCAGCATTAGAATAAAATATTATTTATACCAGGCAGTTTAGCTTAATAACATCTTAAGCAGTGATCCAGTACTGAGTTATATCTAATAAGGCTAGATTGCATCAGTGTTATAAAAACAAAAACAGATTGATAAAATATGTCCACTCCAACTATGGCTAGCTCCATAGCTATCCACAGACCGAGACGTGAAGGTACATTTATATAATGGTACCACTGGTAGCAACGGCTGAACTTCGAACTGAATCATTTTGAGCAATAATGACATCAGTGATGCTTCCATGCACACCTCACAATGGTATCTGTTATTGTTGTTGTTGTTGTTGTTGTTGTTGTTGTTGTTGTTGTTGTTGTTGTTGCTTGAGGAAATAGATATCAGATGGGATGCATGCATCATGCCTTGCTCAAAATCAAGAGTGCTTAAGTCCAGCATGCATGGTAAGCAAATGCAGTACTAAAGAGGCACAGTCAGTGGATCCTGACTGTTGTTGCACTGGACATTGTATGGCAATCAGGGCTGAGTCATTTGCATGCAGCACACTTGTGCACAGTGCTAAGCTGTTGTTTAAGACAATATCAGCGTTTTGAATTCTGTGTTACCCACTTAACTGTAATGAAGGAAGACACACCATCAATTAAGGCTGTTGTAATTGTTAGTATAATGGATCTGTATGCCTATAGAAATTGCACATGCTACAGCTGCCATGAATATGTAGTTTATAACATACATCTTTGTTCATTGGTTTAATCCTTCAACTTGAAAGAGCACATTGGTTTGAAAACCAGACAATGCATGTGGGAAAATGATCCCGTAGAAGCATTTTAAACTGAGCTGTGTAGATTACAAGACTGATCATCCATTTAGTATTTATATATATAATATACGAGCCCAATCTACAAGGTTGTCAGAGACATATATAGTGCATTGAATTGGGCATTTTCAATTCATTGGGATAGGTCATGCTGAAGAGGGACTTGATTAGCAAAGGGATGGATACTGTATCTATCCTTTGCAGAAACCAGGAGATTGAAGAGTATAATAGCATCTATATATGACATAACTACTAGATGCAAAGTCTGCATGGAGATGATGAGCTAATTGAGCTTAGGTATGCTTATAATGCTAGCATTAGCAGTCAAGTTCTATCACATTGTAGGTATTCACCTGCTCTATTAATTCACATACACTCTCAAAAGGTTGATTACTGATCAATTTCAGTTTGAGCTGTGACATATACAAATGTGTCATGATCAGGCCAGCAAATATGGAGAATTAGCAGCTACCTGGACCTATTGGAATGCATGTAATAAAAATTCAGCTATATGTACTTGTGTTTCAGAACTAACATTGCTATAACAGTCAAAGTGCGATATAATGCATATACTATTATTGATCTCATAATACAGATGCATGATAATACAAACAGCAACTGAGTAGGTATAAATATAGAGCAACTAACGGTGCCTTATTTAGCTGTCACTGCAATAAAGAAATCAACTGCAATAGTCAATAGTTCCACCTTGTAAAATAAAGTGGCCATCCGAATTATTTTTTTAAAAAGACCAAGGCCAGCATAACACATGCCAAGCTTTGCCTGTGTCCATGGAAAGTACTATCTAATGTCACTATCAAACAATAGGAATGAGGTATAGATGTTTAGATGGACCAGTTTGCAAAAGTTACCACATGCACAAGTAAAGAAGAATTAGAGCTACTTGATGATAGACAGGGCAGCCTCTTCCTGCATGGATAGAATCTTCATGGCACCCACATGCTTTGAGGTAATGAATTTAGCAGAAGTGACCAAGAAAAATCTTTATCAGGGATGTTAGCAGGCAGTAAATTCACAGTGAATTGGGTTCTGTACTTGATTGTGTCTTCTTGTGGAATATTTATTAATACAAGCCATGCATTCGTTTGCACTGAAGTACTGATGCACCGTCACAATATAGCCTGTTACCATGCTTGATAAAGCACTCCAATACACTCATCGCATCAATTGCACAAATGAAGTATAAGTGCAAATATCTAAGGACCAAGCGGGTCCCGTTGCTGAAATATGTCATAATCTGTCCCAGATGTCAAGTGTCCCAAAGTATGCCTAGCCGTGGTCCCCAAATTGCAAAGTGTAAACTCCCCAGCGCAGTAGCGTATTGTAGTCATTTACCCAGACGGCTGCGTTCATTTGGGTCTGGGTACATGCTGCACGTGCTTGCGCGCGCATGCATTAACGCCAATTTCTTGATTTTCACTTATAAGCCATGCCTCTGGAAAGTTCCCAAACCTCGCCGTTGGATGAAGACCCGCAAAGAGAGCAGCTGGAATTTTTCAATGACGCAGCAGTATCGAGTGTGAAAATACTGAAAAGTGAATCAAACGCACCCACGCTGCAAAAGGCGGATACCCAGATCCTCTTACCTCAAGAGAAAAAGGCAGACGACCAGGCAAATGATCAAACCGTCTTGCAAAACTCCGAAACTGTCGTGCCGCCAGATCAAACATTCTTATCGGAGAAAAAGGCAGATGACTGCGCACATGTTGCAATAGAGCCACCTTTAGAAATTGACGCCTCCCTTGGGGTAAGTGAGGGCCCCTGGGGTGACGAATGGAGATAGAGGTTTAATACTAAAAGAATTTTATCAAGGGCAGTTCAGTTCAGCATCAATATGGATAGAATTTCAGTGCTCACCCAAAATGTTTGCCTTACATTAATTTAATTTCTGTACATAGGGTGGACAAGTGGTACGTGTCGCCATTTCTATAAGCTGTGTTCTGCGCAGAGTTGTTCATTTATCCAATATTCGTGCTGGACGGTCTTTTCCGTGTGGACTGAGCCCTAACCATGTTTGTGAAGTGCAGGTATCAGTTTAAGTATTTATATAGCACATGCATATATGTAATGATTCGGTTAAAAATGACTCATTAGTTGATGCTAAATGACCAGGGCTGGTTGTCACAAATTCTTTATCTTTACAAAATTAAATAAATAAATAACCGGTAATTATACACTTGTAGATAGTAAATTTCATTCAAATAAAATTGATGTGGATGTAGGATTTGTGGGCACTGTTTGACAAAAACGAATCAAACAAGGGGATTACGGAAATCATGCAATCATGAATTTATAGAAAACCTTTAATTTAGAAAATTCATGACTGTAATTGTATGATTTCCGTAATCCCCTAGTTTTATATACACAAATTGTGCCCACAAATTCTACATCAAAATTGAAAGGAGCTTAAGTTGTCATCCTCTAGAGAAATTAATGTCACGTAATAATGAACTAAAAATCAAAATTCCTGAAGTTGCCTATTGCTTTGTTTCAGTAATTGACTAGTGTTAATCCAATTATGAGATCCGAAATTTGCAAAGAATATCTGTAACTTCATGTAGTTCCAGGTGATATTTTTACTTCTGTTTTTCTGAGCCCCCAATGGAATCGATTATTTTGTATTCATGGTACTTCAAATCCTAAACAGGAAGTGCTCAGTAACATACTACTGACACTAGGGCAATAAGTTAGCTCTTTTGAAACCATAGAGTACAGACTGAAACAACCAGCCCTATTTTGTGGTACATGTATATGTATAATATTACATAGACAAAATACTTTGTGTGTAATTATTTTTCAGCTAGTCAAGCAGCTTTGTGAAGCAACAGTGGTAGGTGATTCTGTTCAATCTCTTGAACTGTATTTTGCACCTGGGCCTGTCAATGGTGGATATTTTGTGGCCAACCAGAAGGGAAGGTTTGTTTATGTGATTTATGCCTTGCATGCATACGTTCATTTCTGAAAATGTTGCTGTATGTCCCTGTAGCATAGTTTGTTTGCTGCTTCAAGTAGCATTGCCATGCCTGCTATTTGGCTCTACTCCATCAATGGTATTAATGAGTGGCGTGACCCACATTACTACAGCATATCCATTGGAGTACATGACAGAGGCAAGCAATATAAATGCTTTGTATCTTGATCACAAATACATACATGCTTACTAAAAGGTATTTCAGCCTATAGCTGCAAAATTTGGAGCTATATTTGAGTTTAAGCCACAAAAATGGTAGGGTGTGTTCATACTGGGGTGAAACATGACTTTTCCTTTAAAAATAAATAAATTATTCTAGCTATTTTGATGTTGGAGAATTTCTGATATCTACACAACCTGTGAAGTTTCTTCAAGCAGTGACAATGACTGACCCAGGAGTGGTTACAAAAGTGAAGATTATCATCAGGATGCCTGAAGCTTATACACACAGCCAGAGTATTGTTGATGCAGCAGAAAAATATCTTTTGAAAGCCCTGCCTGGTATCCAAGTGCACAAAGAATTCAATTACGTTGCAAGGATGTCTGAATATAATATATGTGGATATCATATTTTGTGAGCATCTCTAACATTCGTTTTGAATATATAGGACAGTTTCCATGAAAATGTTGTTTCGCATAAATATATAAAATGCTATAAAATTCCCTTGCGTTTCAACTTTAGAATGGTTATATCGGCTTGCTATTTTCAATACGTCATACTACACCATTTCTATATGGTAAGATGCATTTTGGCTAGCTCAGTGCCAGTATTGAAAGTCAGATACCACATCGGGTCCAAACCCACCATAACGTTTGGCAGGAGTAATCAAATTGGTTTTATACGTAGAGAGGTCCTTTACTTATAGATTTGTTCTATTCATTAATTTTATGTTATCTGTTACAGAGATACAGTTGAAAAAACTGCAGGCATGTTTTCGTGCTTGATTTGTGTCAATGATTTGGACAAATTGCCTCCCTCTCAATGTATGTGGAGGCAGTGATTATTTCATCGGCGCGAATCAAGCAGGAAAATGTGCACATACTTTGTTCAGCTGCATCTCTGTAACAGATAACAGAACAAATCTAAACCGAATTTGAAGCAATTTGATTACTTCATGCCAAAAGCTGTGGTGGGTTTGAACCTGGTGGAGTATCTGATATTGCAATACTGGCACGGAGCTAGCCAAAATGCATTTTACCATATAAAAATGGTGTAGTATGAAATATTGGAAATAGGAGGTCGATAGCCATAACTGTTTGGAAGTAATAGTGATTCAAATGCAAGGGAATTTTTTTTAACATTATGTATATTTATGCAAAATGACATTTTTGTGGAAACTGTTCGACATAATAATAACACTGTAAACATTTTCTATTCTTAGTGCAGTTGCTGAGACAACGACAGGTTGCCTGTTCGCAGTTGCAGATAATAAGTATTGTTACCCTTGTGAAGCCACTGGTGTTAAAGTCGCAATAGAATTGATGAATGCTGTGTCATCTGGAGGCTGTGTTGATAAACACCTACAAGATCAGGTGAGTGTACTAAAACTCAGTGAGTAATTGCAAACGAAATATATGTAAATAACCTAGCCAACTTAATTTTACACAATACACTGTATTTATAGTCAGCTGTTTCACCTGGAAACAGAGAATGTTATTCTAGGGCACATGCGGACTCATACATGTTTCACTTATAATTCTTACAAGCCTGTCTTTATTTGGCTTAATTGCCTTGTTAACAGTGGAAATTTAGGAGTGGTGCATTTGAGGAGGGTTCAGTACTGCTCTTGGATTTGGTACTTGAAAGAAACCTTGAAAGTAGTTACTTCAATTCACCTTGACATAGCTAGTGTAGCTTGCAGGTCATGCCCATTGACTAGTAATGTTTAGTTTGTGTGCGGTTGATATGATCATCTTTAAGTGAGGCAAACTGTCAACACTGCTCACTGATTTTTAAGTGGTGCTTAACTTGTTAGGAGGAGATTTTTTCATAGCTCAATTATAAGGTAAAATATTAAAACAGACAGGTTATGTGAGCAAAGAGTGGGGTAGAATGTATTTAAACACTTCTAAGCTTTTGTACAGGTGGATCCAGGGGTATAAGAAGTATATTCACAAGGGTGCCACAGCATATGCACACATTACACACATGTGAATAGGCATTTTTCAGTGCGTGATATAAATAAATTATCTGCAGCCTATGAACGTTCATATGCATGTTACTAAAATATGTATGTATATGTAATTCCATATGCTATGGTAAGTCTAAATAATTGATACTAATGTTATATTGTGCAGGCCTGAATAAGACACTTACACTAAATATGCTCTAAAGATTGCATGTAAAAAAAATTAAAAAAAACTTTACATATGCCAGATCAGTATAACTATCCCAACACATGATGTATACTTTAGTATTGGAGATACTTAGAAATAATTTTACATGTATTTCTTGTTGTTAGCTGTTGATTCTAATGGCTCTGGCAAAGGGTAGGTCTGTAATTAGAACAGGATATCTTACCAGTCACACAAAAGCAGCAATAGACATAATTAGACTCACCACTGAGGTAAGTGATATTTTTGCGTAGCCAATTAACGCATGATAATTGAATCACTGGCACATTAAGGCGCAGTTTACAGTGAAGCAAGTTGAAAGTGAAGAGTTTAACCTTATTGAATGTGAAGGAATTGGACATCAGAATGGATACTTATGATCTGTCTATTGATTATGTTGTATGTGTCAATGCAGCAGTAATATTCACTGTCAGTTTAGTATACACAGGTGCAGTTATGATGAGAATATAAATATAATACACATAATAACACATATTATAGCAAGCAAGTTACACAGAACAGTTCTAAGGAGTTCAATCCTACTAAGGATGGCCGATGCCACTGATCTCACAAGGCAGGTGTTTAGTAGGTCGTGTGTGGCGACAGACTTTGGCTTGAAGCAGGTGTGATGCCAACTGAGCAAAACTCTTCACAGCCTCTTGACCCTGTGCACCATAGGCCTCAACAACCAAAGGAATACAAACCCATCCTAGATCTCCACACTTGCCATCATTACTGCCATGTTTCCTTATCTCAGAGGCCTCAGCAGCTGCTCCTGAAGACACTCCCACTTCTGACAATTGTAGTGAATTAAGCAGTGAGGTCACTGAGAAGTCAAGTGCTGGTGGTGTGACCAGTTGTGGACAAGAACATCTGCTGGTCTTGTGTGGTCATGATCTGGGGTCAGGTGTGTGGTCATGATCTGGGGGTCAGGTTATTGCCTACTTCAACTTTGACACTTAAGTGTGCCAAACAACAAGAACATCCCTCAACAAGTTGATGATGTACAACACCTCCCCCTCATTTACATGTGGTAGCATGGTGGCCTACGGGAAGATCCAGGATGGAATCTGGGCAAAGGGAACACAGTGAGCCACCTGAAGTGTCTACTATTCAAGAGCAACATGGTACTGATTTGGTTCAAAGTGGAGGCCAAGAGCTTCTGAGGGGACAACTGAAAGCCATGATGAAGAATGAGGGGCAGAGATGGATAGTAGGCATGCCCTATTAGTGACTGAGGACAAGTTGAATAGGGCATGAAATTGTAAATCATCCAATTTTGAAGATAGTGCCTTTTGCCCCAAAAGGGAAGTTATGATGGAGACCAGTGAAATTGTTTCAGAAGGTGCAACATATGAGTTAAAATATCTCCACAGCATGGGCAAGGTGTGTGTGTGTGTGTGTGTGTGTGTGTGTGTGTGTGTGTGTGTGTGTGTGTGTGTGTGTGTGTGTGTGTGTGTGTGTGATTTGTGCCCATACCCAGATGAACAAACAGAGGCAATATTAAGCAGCTGGTGCATGAAGCTCATGGGAAACTGCAGGCCCAAGCCACCTCTACTGAGGCTCTGTTTCCAGGAGAGGTCTGTCATGTCTACTGATGTACTCTGAGACATGCAGTTTCTAACATCGATGTCATAAAGCTCAAGTGTGTCTTGAGGGAGAGGGATGGTTGTGTAGCCCGAGCCAGATGGGCTAGTTTACAGAAACCATTACAAGTGCGAAGGAGCATTAGTGCTACTTGAGGGTCATGTGAGCCTACTTCCTTGAGCTGTAGCATGAGTTATTTACATAAGTTACGCTTCTCTGTGAAATACAGATGGTACAAAAATCATGGTCACCAATGGGGATCCCTAACATTTCAAAGTTCGGCTGGCGGAACTGCTTCATCGATGGTGGGAATACACCTTTAGGTATGTTGACAGGGAGGCCTAAGGAAGGACCCCTTTCTTCTAGAATGGCAAGTACTTCTTACCTTTGTGCTGGCATCAGCCACAACCCGGGTCATCATCCATGTACCAAGCATGGTACAATATTCAGCACAAAAGAGAACACGAGAGGGCCAAGAGGATCATCCCCTTGTTGGACACTACACTCTGATGTCAAATTCCCCATTGTGTGTGCCACAAAAATGGATGCTGGCTATAACACCAATGAGCCCATGGGTAGAGCTCAGGGAAGTGCTTGGCATAGTAATAATAATAATAATAACATAATTATATATATATAATATATTATATATATATATACATGAAGCTACTCCCTCTTTCATATTATCTTAGGTAAATACATGTGGTCTACAACTTCTATTTGCATTGCGCTGATCTACAAACTGAGAGCTAATTGTTTTAGAATGGTAAATGCCAAATGCATAAAAATTAAATGATAGAAACAAAGTTGTTTCTTTGTCATTCAGCCAGACGTCAGTGCAAGGTAGCCCAAGGAAAGGAAGGGAATGCAGAAATGCATGACTCAATTATTACTTTTTCTTTTACCAACTTAGTAGGTAGGTGGACTGAAGATGGATAGTAGGTATGGGGAATGAAGCGGGTAAGTGGAGGGTTGTGTGTGAGGGTAGGTAATAGGTAAAAGGAATGATGCAGGATGGTATGTAATGGGGCATGCGCAGTAGATTGCAAATGGCCAACTATTACCTCTTTTCTTTATCATTTTACCTCCTTTATGTACTACCTCTTCCACTTACATCCCCCCCGTTCCTTTTGTAATTCCCCTTTCCTTATACATTTTACCTCCCCTCCCCTCTTCCCTTACACACCACCTATGGTCCCCTCAACCCTACATGTATTCCCTTTACCTGCCACAGTCTTCCCTATCCATTACCAACCACCTGCTTGCCTTACCACCCCTCTTCCCACAAAATGTACTATTAATCAAATGTGGTGTAAATCTGTTAGTAAATATGGTGTATGTGATATTTCCGCTATAGTAAATAGTAGAAATGTCACATACACCATATTTACTAACACATTTACACCACATTTGATAAATTCAATGCAAGTCCAACATTTCACCTTGCATAAGGGCAGGGTAGTAGGTAAGGGTGAGGAAAGAGGCATGGTAGGTAATGTGAGGGCAGTAAGTAAAGGAAAGGTAGCAGTTAAAGAGAAGATGGGTTGTAGGTACCGGGAGGAGGGGAAGAGGCTGGGGTGGTAAGTTAGGAAAAGGTAAGGGATGAGCTAGAGGGCGGGAGGCAAGGGGAATAGGGTTGGTCAGAATTGGAGGGGACCATAGGTGGTGGGTGGGTAAGGGACGAGGAGAGGGAAGGTAAAACGTCGAGGGTAGTAGGAGGAAAGGGGTGTAAGGGGAAGAGGTACATAGTAATAAGGAAGGTAAACATTATAAAGAGAGATGCTAGTAGTTAGAAGACAATTGGCCATTTAAAAATACTTAAGCAGACTGCCCTCCCCTTACCTATAACCCTCCCCATATCTACAATCCTCCCACCCCTCTTCCCCTTACTATCACCCCTCTTCCCCTTTCCTACCACTACTACCTGTTTACAAACATCAACCCCCTGACTTACTAAGAAGGAAGAGGTTACATCTATGGGCCATGGGAGATATACAATAAACCATAATCTATACCGTATGCTTTGAAGGGAACAAAATCTCTAGGGTACTGAAATTAACAGTATTTTGTAGCATTCTTTTTAAAATTATGCAAAACTATTCATAACAATTACCTTGTACCCTCCTGTTACTCATCACCCCTCTTTCTCTTTCCTACCACTCCTCTTCCCTTTACCTCCACAGTACTCCGTAACCCCCCCTACCTTCTGTATACAACCATCCCATCAAACCCCTCACCTACTAAGCAGGAAGTGGTTAGGGGTAAAGGGGTGGGAGATATACAACTAACCGTACTTATATAGGCCTACTTTGAAGGGAAAAAATCATTAGCTCTAGCGTGTCAAATCAATCAACATGTACAGTAGCTATGGCAGTAACCAGTTTGTGCACATGGGGGTAGTAGATACTGAGTAAGGGGAGGTAGTAGGTAGGTGGACTGAAGATGGATAGTAGGTATGGGGAATGAAGCGGGTAAGCGGAAGGTTGTGTGTGAGGGTAGGTAATAGGTAAAAGGAATGATGCAGGATGGTATGTAATGGGGCATGCGCAGTAGATTGCAAATGGCCAACTATTACCTCTTTTCTTTATCATTTTACCTCCTTTATGTACTACCTCTTCCGCTTACATCCCCCCCGTTCCTTTAGTAATTCCCCTTTCCTTATACATTTTACCTCCCCTCCCCTCTTCCCTTACACACCACCTATGGTCCCCTCAACCCTACATGTATTCCCTTTACCTGCCACAGTCTTCCCCTTCCATTACCAACCACCTGCTTGCCTTACCACCCCTCTTCCCACAAAATGTACTATTAATCAAATGTGGTGTAAATCTGTTAGTAAATATGGTGTATGTGATATTTCCGCTATAGTAAATAGTAGAAATGTCACATACACCATATTTACTAACACATTTACACCACATTTGATAAATTCAATGCAAGTCCAACATTTCACCTTGCATAAGGGCAGGTAGGAGGTAAGGGTGAGGGAAGAAGCATGGTAGGTAATGTGAGGGCAGTAAGTAAAGGAAAGGTAGCAGTTAAAGAGAAGATGGGTTGTAGGTACCGGGAGGAGGGGAAGAGGCTGGGGTGGTAAGTTAGGAAAAGGTAAGGGATGAGCTAGAGGGCGGGAGGCAAGAGGAATAGGGTTGGTCAGAATTGGAGGGGACCATAGGTGGTGGGTGGGTAAGGGACGAGGAGAGGGAAGGTAAAACGTCGAGGGTAGTAGGAGGAAAGGGGTGTAAGGGGAAGAGGTACATAGTAATAAGGAAGGTAAACATTATAAAGAGAGATGCTAGTAGTTAGAAGACAATTGGCCATTTAAAAATACTTAAGCAGACTACCCCCCCCTTACCTATAACCCTCCCCATATCTACAATCCTCCCACCCCTCTTCCCCTTACTATCACCCCTCTTCCCCTTTCCTACCACTACTACCTGTTTATAAACATCAACCCCCTGACTTACTAAGAAGGAAGAGGTTACATGTATGGATAAAGGGATGGGCCATGGGAGATATACAATAAACCATAACCTATACCGTATGCATTGAAGGGAACAAAATCTCTAGGGTACTGAAATTAACAGTATGTTGCAGCATTCTTTTTAAAATTATGCAAAACTATTCACGACAATTACTTTGTACCCTCCTGTTACCCATCACCCCTCTTTCTCTCTTTCCTACTACTCCTCTTCCCTTTACCTCCACAGTACTCCGTAACCCCCCCTACCTTCTGTATACAACCATCCCATCAAACCCCTCACCTACTAAGCAGGAAGTGGTTAGGGGTAAAGGGGTAGGAGATATACAACTAACCGTACTTATATAGGCCTACTTTGAAGGGAAAAAAATCATTAGCTCTAGCGTTTCAAATCGATTGACATGTACAGTAGCTATGGCAGTAACCAGCTGATTGTGCACATGGGGCCTAGTGGGATGTCCTGCTCGATACCTGTTTCCGAGCTGATGTTACGCATTGGATGCCACAAAGTAGGGTGCTGACCATAAAACCAGAGCACAGTGGAGCAATTCAGGTGGTACATTCACCCAAGAGAGCCTGAAGCAATACTACATGGCGCATATCAATCTTCCCCACCACAAAATCTTCATGCATGTAATGTTCTTCCATACAGTGGCTTTAGCCCATATATATGTATGATTTTTTCATCTCCTCTGACAGACAGCTACTTCCATTTGTAGTGGGGCAAAATATTCACTGGCCTTTACCTCACACAAACACTTTCCAACCAGACAACATAGGGGTTCACCCATTGCAATCCGGCGAATATCAGGAAGACAGTTAGGTTTGTTCATATTAAGTGCTATGAGACTTCCTCTGGCTAGAAACTTGGAAACTGAAACTGGTACCTTTCCTGAGGCTAAAGATTGACCACTATGCTTGCCAGTTGCAGCATAAATGCGACGGCCAAGTTCCTTAAGGACTAGGCACATGGACCAAAAACTCCTGTTATTATTATGATTATTATTGATTACAATACATGCATGCGCACACACAGGATGCACAGCAGTAGGATAAATAAATGGATAATATCGGCAGTCAACACATTTGCGCTACTGGCCTGCCAAATAGCCATGCATTCAGGGTATGCAAGGAGCAAGGTCACCCATGACCTGTACAGTAAGATGAACTGACCTCACCTTGACGAGGTTCATTGCTCGAGCCATCCTAGTTTGTTAGGGATCTTGATATGTGAACTTTAGCTTGAACATATGACCACAGTATATAATTAAAACTTGAATGTATACATTACAATATAATAAATTACTATAATTTTTTGCCATTATTGATAAAAATTACCATGCATGCAACAGCTATACGTAATTAGTCTGATGGGACCTGTTCCTAAAGGGGAAAAGGTCAAAAAGACTTGGCCATTTGCTCTGATGAGGGTCGAACCAAGACTCTGTTTATTTTTAAATTTTATTATTGTTAATCTAACACATGCACACACACACACACACACACACACACACACACACACACACACACACACACACACACACACACACACACACACACACACACACACATGCCAACAACTGAATTGGCAGTAGCAGTACAGACCTCATCCACCGCATGCATTAGCATTATTTCAAGTTTGCCACACAGGTTAGACAGAACCAGTGGTTTTGTTAGAACACATCACTGTAATACATAATAACACAACCATAACATTAGTTAGGTGCCCAATGCTACCTCATCCAAGCCAGCTAGGGGCTCAGTGCTGCATAATACAAGCTGCAGCAATACCCTTTGAGCTCTAATTGCAAAGCTGTAGCACCACGCCCAGGGACCCTCCCTTGATTTGGACTGTACTGTGAGAGTGCATGCTTTAGAATATGTGTATGAATAATATAAGTAATGCACTTAGCTTACATGATATGTTAGTGAAAAATTAAACCTTTCATTAACAATCAGACATGCCAGGGCACACATTTTTCATAATAAATAAATGAAATTTGTCTGATATGCAACATGTGACATAGCTATTTAAAGCAACGTTAATGTTAATATTTGTTGGAGGATCTGAGGTAGGTCCTTGTTATCCAAACAAACAAAAGCCCTCCCAGCAGGAAGAGCTTCTTTTAACCTGGAGAACAGTGAGAATGAGAAATGGAAGTGGCAGAGTAATTTGTGAGATGCACAAAAGACAATATAATATAAAAATTGGCAGTAGGCATGCATGTTTGTACAACAGGTCGTCAATATTCTTAAGATCAGACTGATTTAAATATAAGGACCAGAAGTATGTCAAAAAGATCTGGGTTCTCATCTCAATGCAATGTATCATTGGCAGTCTTGGAATGCTCTTGCTGCCAACTGATAACTACATATGTACATGTAGTTAAACACGTTTAAAAAAAAAAAAAAACTTCAATTTCGCTGCATCAATAATACCTACTGTGATTTCCATGCAATGGTTACGCTCTATATAGTTGATGTAGAACCAGACATGTTTTCAAAAGGGTTAGAGTATGTCTGCAATGTGTTTTCCAAAAGAAATTTTAATAATAGATTGACCACGTGCCTACATGTAGGCAAAAAATAAAATTTAAGCATCATGTTATTTCATACTAAGATACTTTCTCATGATGTAAAAATGTATTTTGAGAGGCAGGTTTGCATTGCAGAAAGGGAGTCGTGCAAATGTTGGAAGGGGCAGGATGGGCATGCACATGGGCCAGGGGTTTGACAGTAAACGCAGGCGTCTCTTAATTCTGCTGCCCCACATAGTATAAACGCCTCGTAAGTTTATTCCTTATACACATGTAGATCAGTTATTCTAGATCTGAATGCGCGACTCACCGCTCATGTAGTCTATAATGTGATCTATATTTGTAATTGCAATTAATTACCCGCTAAGATGGTTCACGTACATTCATATCATATAAATGGGACGTTTTAAAATTTTTTAAAATTTATTTTTAAATGGGACATACGCACTTAATTGTACTTGCCAATTGTTTACGTTCGTTGTGATGTGAATGTGGTTTGGTTGAAAGTTTCCGCGTACTACACTACTTACAACTCAGCCAGTATATAACGAAATGAAGTGTCGCCCTTCAACCACCTCACTCTTGCTACGCGCCTGTAAAATAAAAAAAACAGTAAGTTTATATAGTACACTGAGCAATGTACTGCATGCATGCATGCATGCATGGTTTAATTTTCTGCCCTGCTAACGTATTCCTCTCCCCTACAAACACAAACATGCATGCACGGACGCACACACACACACACACACACACACACACACACACACACACACACGCACATACATACACACACATGCACACACACACCCGCACACAAAGTCCGTTCAAATTAAAGACGTGCGTACCTCGGAATGAAGCTAAACATTGTTTGCACCTTCGCATTGCTGTTGTCTATTGGATCATTGGTATGCAATGTTCAGCATGACTTATGATTTTTAAAATCACAGCAACACTAATTTTGCAGATTCAAGCTTCTGATTTTAAAGATTGCACTAAAGATAGTCCTGCAGAGCCCGCACAATTCTCACCTGGAAACCCGCCAATTCCGTCGACTCATATATTCTGCGGAGAGCTTAAGTTTGACCATCAAAATGTCAAATCAGTAGACGGCTTTCATTCTTCGGTACAACGAGGTGTGAGTGCAGACGTATATGACCGAAACACTGACAAAACAGGTAAGTCTAAGTGTATATATAGACCACCTGCAGGTTATGGCGACCTTCTCTCATACAGTAAAACTTATAACCAATGGAAACACTGGCACTGCTTGCTGTGATAACTGCAAGGTTAGAGTGCGATATGGAAATCAGTTACTCGACAAAACATCTGGTCCAACTGATCGATTGTGCTTCTTCACACGGAAAGTGGAAGATACTGTGAAACAGCTGCAAACTATATACCTGACATGCAAACTAAACGAGCAACAGAAAACCAACGTGTGCATACTAATGAAGTATCAAAAAACAAACGACTTCTATATTCATTTATATCTGAAAGCCCCCGGTATTAATCAGAATGTAAACGCGATGGTGTCAGCGTGGCCTGAGTCGACAAAGCCAAACGGATGTGACTTATACATGACATTTACACAGAGCGAACCTAATAAATACGATTGCAAATAGATGTGTATATCTGTTGAAAAAATTGGTCTTGAAGTTGCATGATATGTAATTCATACTGACGTGTGCTCAATTATAATGCCGCATGGCTTTCATAAATAAATAATAAGTTTACAAAATGAGCCAGTCGCATGCTGCGAGGCGAGCGTGTTGGGTGGTTAGATTATACTTTTTAAATGTGGTTAGATTAATTAACATAAAATGCTGCAGACGCCGACGGGGGAGCTTACAGCGCTCTCCTATACCCCCTAGCTGAGGGTGCATATTATTTAGTTTAGGATGCGGTGCGCATGCTATATAGAAGGCAATTAATGATTTGTTATTCATTCAGTTGTTATATTACAAAGTGCCGACTAGCTAGGTTGCATGGCCATGGGATGGTCCTCAGTTAGAGGATTTCGATTCGTATGTCGAAAGATAGCGACTAGGGTGTGTAAACCTAAATCAAAATCGATTATTTCGACTATGAAAAAAAGTCCAAACGATTTTTCAGGTTTATAGCACCTTGAAAATCGGTTATCGATTTTGGCGATTAGTGCACTATTAATTTGCCTATACGATTACCTAAGTTTTTCTAAGTTTTTCCCATTTTTAAATATTGGCACGATAAATCCATATCCAGAAATGGACGCATGGAAGTTGGCACCACATTCCTCAGCACCACATTATATTCCACACAAATTGCAAATTATAAAATAATCAAATTATACGGCGCGCGTCATCAAACCACCTTAACTCCCGCCCTAGTACGGCCCTACCCTATACCGGGGTACACACAAATTCGATGTGATGTAATCTTGAATCAAACTAAGCGATGTTCTAGAGCTCTAGTAATCCTGCATCACAAGAAGTCTGTGTCACATGCACATCTGTGCATGTGTCATCGTCTTGACCCCACCCCCTCTGAGGACCATGGCTATGTCACACCTGTGAAAGTGACAAAGTTCAACCTTGTGACCAAACTATGCAATGTTCTAGGAATCCTATACACAGTAGCATCTCCTGAGGTCTGTGTCACACATCTGTACATGTGTTATGGTCATTACCCATGCACCCCCTCTGAGGACCATGGCTCTGTCACACCTGTGAGAGTGACAAAGTGCAACCTTGTGACCAAACTAAGCGATGTTCTAGGAATCCTGCACCACAATAGCATCTCCTGAGGTCTGTGTCACACATCTGTGCATGTGTCTTGGTCGTGACCCACCCCCTTTGAGGACCATGGCTATGTCACACCTGTGAAAGTGACACACACACACACACACACACACACACACACACATGCCAACAACTGAATTGGCAGTAGCAGTACAGACCTCATCCACCTCATGCATTAGCATTATTTCAAGTTTGCCACACAGGTTAGACAGAACCAGTGGTTTTGTTAGAACACATCACTGTAATACATAATAACACAACCATAACATTAGTTAGGTGTCCAATGCTACCTCATCCAAGCCAGCTAGGGGCTCAGTGCTGCATAATACAAGCTGCAGCAATACCCTTTGAGCTCTAATTGCAAAGCTGTAGCACCACACCCAGGGACCCTCCCTTGATTTGGACTGTACTGTGAGAGTGCATGCTTTAGAATATGTGTATGAATAATATAAGTAATGCACTTAGCTTACATGATATGTTAGTGAAAAATTAAACCTTTCATTAACAATCAGACATGCCAGGGCACACATTTTTCATCATAAATAAATGAAATTTGTCTAGTATGCAACATGTGACATAGCTATTTAAAGCAACGTTGATGTTAATATTTGTTGGAGGATCTGAGGTAGGTCCTTGTTATCCAAACAAACAAAAGCCCTCCCAGCAGGAAGAGCTTCTTTTAACCTGGAGAACAGTGAGAATGAGAAATGGAAGTGGCAGAGTAATTTGTGAGATGCACAAAAGACAATATAATATAAAAATTGGCAGTAGGCATGCATGTTTGTACAACAGATCGTCAATATTCTTAAGACCAGACTGATTTTCAACAAATATAAGGACCAGAAGTATGTCAAAAAGATCTGGGTTCTCATCTCAATGCAATGTATCATTGGCAGTCTTGGAATGCTCTTGCTGCCAACTGATAACTACATCTGTACATGCAGTTAAATACGTTAAAAAAAAAAACTTCAATTTCGCTTCATCAGTAATAACTACTGTGATTTCCATGCAATGGTTACGCTCTATATAGTTGATGTAGAACCAGACATGTTTACAAAAGGGTTAGAGTATGTCTGCAATGTGTTTTCCAAAAGAAATTTTAATGATAGATTGACCACGTGCCTACATGTAGGCAAAAAATAAAATTTAAGCATCATGTTATTTCATACTAAGATACCTTCTCATGATGTAAAAATGTATTCCAGCAGATTTTGAGAGGCAGGTTTGCATCGCAGAAGGGAGTCATGCAAAAGTTGGAAGGGGCAGGACGGGCATGCACATGGGTTGTGAGGCTCAGTGGTCATGCTTTGAAGCTAGAACATTGGAGCTGGAGGAAGGACATCTAATTCCATCCTCAACCACCATCATGGCTGTTTTGCCGGAGGAAGGAGATCCCAACAGCTCCAAGACTTCCTCATGAAAGCAGCACTAGTGACAGTGATGAAATGCATGAAGGTGATGGAGCACCTGTTCTGCAAGTGACGTTTCAGAAGGGTGGAACTCCCCGTTTTCAATATCAGTTGCAGTTACGTATCTTTGTGCCCGCATGGTTCCGGATGAACTCTGGAAGCAGTCAGCCCCTAGCTGCAGATGTAGATAGTGTACATGTAGTACTCAAT
The DNA here is from genome assembly GCA_949361645.1 of Spongilla lacustris. NCBI lineage: Eukaryota > Metazoa > Porifera > Demospongiae > Spongillida > Spongillidae > Spongilla > Spongilla lacustris. The sequence goes on along the minus strand of OX442434.1, from coordinate 5,226,720 downwards.
GGCATTGAATGGCATAGCATTTGCTTCTTTGAAGACAGCAGAAATACTCCATTTTTATTGGCCTAGTAAACATTGTTCACGCAATTCTCGACAGAATGGCTTCAGAAAAGAGCTTAACAAAACAGAGCTGACAACTGCATGCTCAAAGCCAATGTTGATGGGCGGCAGTACTAGGTGGTGGGCTGAACAAGTGCACCACCTTTGTTGTATAAACAAGTAGAGACCAGTAGTTGTGGGGGTGTATTTTGAAAATGAAAACTCTACTGATGTGCATAACCATATGCATATAAGACAGGGGGCTTTGAGCTATGGAATCATTGGAAAACAATGTTGGAGTCGCTGGCATGTGCACGACAGATGCATACCTTGCTTTCCAGTAGTTCTGTCCTAACAAGGCACTCACTTCCAATCCTTCCCACAGAGAGGTTACAGAGCTCCTATCATAGCAGCTACATGTACTTACCTACCATGACATCACACCTCCAGAAATACATGCCTGTAGCACCGACCAGGTTGCAATCACACTTTAAGCAAGAAAGCAATTAATATCCTGATACAAGCAATGATTTAGGCACTAATTCTTATTTTATGCTGCTGTCATGCATTTACTCAAAACCATGATTCATAGTGCTGTAACATTTACAGCTGGGCTGTAGTTACATTACACACAGGTTAAAATGCCTACTTGTAGGCAATGATTTAACATTAAGCTTGTATTACGAAGTTACATGGTAAAAGCAAGCATTGCCTTTCTATTTGCCAGTCCTGGAAAGCTGCAGTGCTTAGCAGTACAACCAATAATAATCAGCGCTGGATAAAGTATTTAATGGGCCTGGTGCTGGATAAACATAGTGGGCCCTGCAAGAGGGTGGCTAGATGAGATTTGTTGGTGGATGATCCTGCTTCCTGCGCACAGCTACAGCAGTGTCACATTCTAATTTTGGTAAAATTAATAACACGATTTTGTGTAGTTATCACTTTCTTTCATCGCAACCAACCACTCGTACGCAATTAACTTGATTTGAAGTAATACGGGACCTATATAAATAATCCATTATGATGATGCAACTCATGCAACATTAGTGATGTGATTTTATTTCAGCAAAGTAGTAAATTTGAATAACAATTGTTAAACTGACTTGACAGGCATTCTTGTTCCATTGCTGAGCAGAGTGCATTTTTAATTCTCTTGAGGTGACTGAAAGATCATTCAACAGTCAGTGTGCAATATTTCATGGCCAGAAATTGCATGCCTTCATTACTAATTCCTGACGCGTTATGACGTTTTTCCCGTTTCATTACCGTGCACGCGTCCTGTATGGAGGATGACACTCTTTTGATCACTGTCACTCAGGAAAAGATGCCCATGACAAGGAAAAAGAACTTTATGATGAAGAGGATCATAAGGTATACCTCTGTCGTTAAACAAAAAAATTAGCCCTCTTCCTGACGCTTCCTCATCAGAATTTCAGTGTTTCCATAGACATGTATGGATTTTGATTTTTAAAATGAGGGTTTTTCAAGACATTTATGCTTCCTGACGAAAATCCAAGCTAGATATCAAAAAGGAAAGACTAACTGCTGTTAGTAAAACCATTAGGGCTGGAGTGTGACATATTCTAACGTTCATGACCCTTTTACCCTCGCTTCCCTGATCACTTTTATCATTAAGGTTCATATGTCTTTGCAAATACCAATATTCAATAATAAATCGACAAACGCCGCGTGCGTGCCCTGCCGCGATGAAGGTTTTCAAACAAGAAGGCACAAATCACCGACCACGGTATGAATCCTAGCAACGAACGTTCGATACTTGATAGCTTGTTACACATGTACGTCTGATTTCGACTGTTGTGCGTGTGCATGGGTGGCTATATAGATGCGATTGTACTTTTTTTTGGTAGTAGGCCTACTCGGCTGCTCCAACATTCTTTTTAAGCCCTAGCTGTAGGGCGCGATCATGTTCGGAGTGTTTTAGCTACCTATATGTACATGTACATGGATTCTACAACGGCTTGTTTTGGTTGCGTTGGTTTTAAACGATTCGATTCCGGCTTACTCACCTATATTGCTAATTCTACCACAACGAGTTCGTGGATGTAATACCTATAGCAAAGCCACATTTTTGCACCTGTTCTACCTTCATTAATATTTGTAAAGATGGGCATGTCCTTACGTGCAAACCTGACGCCATATTTTTGTTCTATTTTTTTGTTGCAACTAATAGTACTTACGTATCTGTATCTGTGCGTGTCTATATATTTTTTCATCTCTGCAGAATGAAAACTACCAATACAGCAAAAAACCCCGTTCCACAGAGACGAACCTTATAAGGATATATCACGTGAGGAATACATGCGGTAACAACCTACTTTTTTACTATATCCACATGGGGAAGGTGGAAAGGGTGACAGCCTTGTGAAGGTGGAGGGAGGTAGTTTTGTGAAGGTGGAGGGAGGTAGTTTTGTGAAGGTGGAGGGAGGTAGCCTTGTGAGATAGCCTTGTGGAGGTAGAGGAGAGAGTGCCTTGTGAAGGTGGATGGGAGATATCCTTGTGGAACAGTTGGGAAAAGATAATACATCCCTAGAGATGAGGAATTTGATAGCACATCCCAGAGGCAGCCACTGGGATATGAATCAAATTAAGTTTAAAGGTTTTTGCAGTTAGAAGGAGATAGATCTACATGTTACATGCATGTAGATGTAGGACCAAAGAATAATTGTTTAAAGTGGCTACAATTGTCACATCCTGTGGTGTCCACCTTTATTAGTTTGGTTAGAAAAACTCCTTGGTTTGGTTGTACACACAGCACAGACACCAGTTGTGAGCCAGGAGATCGAGGAGGCTTACCTACATGACCACCTGGTATGGACCAGGGACTGGACACAAAGTTTTGCATCTCATGGACTGTGCCAGCCACCCTTCCAACATGCACCTGGTGAAAAACTTCAGCAACAACTCAAAGGGAAGGCTTTATGTGGTCTAGCTATATGTACATGGCTCTGCAGATGTATGTAATAGGTGATGTAACAGTTGTGGTGTGGCATTTATATTTATTTGGTTATGTATTGGTGGTGTATGTGTGTGATAAATGTGGAAAGTTCAGAAGGTTTTACATGTACTAACAGAATGTAGCTGACTCAAAATCTTTGTGGTCACCTATTTAATTAGGGTGGTGGCATGTGGTCATTAGTTATGGCTGTTATGTAAACGTTTCACATGCATGGCCCCTCAGGACTAGTACATACTTTTGTAGTTTCTATCCAGCATCCTTGCCATTGTGTATGAGTCATGATCACCAGCCTTCATGCCATCAGCCATCGATCTGTTAATTGATGACAGATCAGAGCTGCATCATGGCATCCTTTTTTGTGCCATTGCTTTAGTATTTGTAGGAGTAAATTAGATAGACAGGTGCATGTATGTGATCTTTTCTTCAACTGCATGCCCATGCAAGTCCTGTGTCAAGTGTGTGTATGTGTGTGTATGTGTGTGTGTATTTGCATGTACATGTGTGTGTATGTGTGTATGTGTGTGTATTTGCATGTACATGTGTGTGTGTGTATTTGCATGTACATGTGTGTGTATTTGCATGTACATGTGTGTGTGTATGTGTGTGTGTGTGTGTGTGTGTGTGTGTGTGCGTGTGTGTGTGTGTGTATTTGCGTGCATGGTATTTGCATTTGGGTGTGGGTGCATGTGCTTTCCTTCCAGCCGCTCAATCATAAAAAAGTAGAACACACGGCATAACAAACACACAGCATAACAAACACACACATCTCAGGCCAACTGCCGAATACGTTTACGGCTGTTCATCCTTCTTGTATACCCTAGCCAAAATTCCGGCGGAGCTGGATAGAAATGTCTTTACCTCGTAGCAGATATTGGGTCTGGGAACGAGACTGCTATGGAGTGAGCGCGAGCGACCTTGCCTGCCAATTGATCCATCCATATACAGCGGCGGCGGAACGGGGGGGGGGGGGGGGGGGGGTATTTACCCCCCCAACTTTACCGAGTAGAATTATTATTAGCCGTAACTAACCGTGTTGTACATTATAATCAAAGAGAACTGGAATCGGATGATTTTAAAAGTGTAAACCGTTAAGTAGCTACTCAACAAGCGGTTCATTTTCGCGTGTGCAACCACTATCTACCACGCCCACTAATTATATATTCATAGACTTACCCCCCCCACTTAAAAATACCTTCCGCCGCCCCTGATATACAGTCATTAATCGACGATATACAGTATAATACACAGTGGAGAGTCCAGCTGTGAATATCCGCCGCCATGCATATGTTAATTCTTTAGCTAGTGGAAGGCAATATCCTTAACACACCTCCACGAGAACTTCTAGTATGTTATCAAAAACAAGCCAGTCATCGTGGTCAACGTCAGAGCGATGCACATGCAGGTTATCAAAAACAAGCCAGTCATCGTGGTCAACGTCAGAGCGATGCACATGCAGATAGATATATATACAATACATATAATAATATAGGGACGGAATCGCCCATGCATTTTAACGAGCGAGTCTCGTAGTCACATATTATGTAGTAGCTACTCCGCGTTATGGGGGTTTCAAGCCTATCCAGTTGAAGTTCGATGTTGTACGTCTGGCTAGCGAGACTAGCGTATACCAAGAATTAGATTGATAGCGAGTGTAGAGCTATTACATTGTATATCAACAATACTATCAGATGGGTACAAATCTTGGTATAGGCATAGGCTTGATCCGCCAAAAGGCTACGCCCAACTACTATACAATGGATCAAAATGGTTAAATAACAGATCACGTGACCTCTAGAATGCATCCAATGGCAGGGGCACGAGTACAACTAAATGTTTTGAGTTGCGCATGCGTATGCTTAGATCACTAAAATCGACGATAGCTGTAGTTTGGAAGGATTTTATGTAACAGCGATGCCTATTCCTAACTTCCCTGCCATGCAGACATACAATGCATTTAATAAAAATAATATATTTTAATAAATTAATTAGCAGTTTTAATAACGTGATAAATCTCTAAAGTACGTTTAATGTTGTAATTAGATTTTTTTTATCACAATCGTACGCCGAGTTATGCATCGATGTCCACAATTTCTGGACATGTGGCTAATCAGAGATAGCCACAAGAGAAAGAGAGGCCTGTGCCAGTAATATAATTGTCACTTCCACTTTATAATTATCACTTCTTTTGATTATTGTTATTAATGTTATAGTAATTTAAATGTGCATTGTATCTAATTAAAATTCATGGTGTGGGATGTACATGCCGGGCTCACATTGGCTCATATCACCAGTGGGCCTGGTGCTTTAGCAACACTTGCTCCATGGTTTTAACCTGGAACTGTGGCTAATTCAGTGCCTGATAACTGTGTAATGTGCAGTCCTACATGTACATTCATCAATACATACATATATGAATTAATTTTTAGATGACATTTGACAAAATATTAAGATAATGTGATGTTTCTAATGATAGAAGTATGGCTTATGTTGACTTATGATAGATATAAGTGGGCAAAATGAACCTTTAATTCATAGTTACTACAATTTAGACAGCCTTATACAATGTACATGTAGTAGTACTGCTAATATAATGTACATGTAGCTTGCTAAAATTATACAATGTACATGTAACATGTAGTACTGCCAGGGTAAAGCACACACTTCAATACTGAATAGGAAATACTGGAATAATTGCTAATAATGTATGGCCCCCCCCCCCCCCCCCCCCCCCCCCATACATGTATATTCTTCAATCTCCCTGTCTTACTTTTTTGCCTGATCGCCAAGTGATCCAATGAAAATAGCGAACACATTAACATGAGGGTCAGATATGATGAGAGCAGCAAAGTCCTTCGGATTTATCCAGTAGCGAGAAAAGTTTGCATCACTGATGACTATGACAAAGTTCTCATCCGACACCCCCTTAGACACATCCTTGATAGCCACTCTGGTAGCCTCGACAGTATGATCCCCAGCTGAGGAGAATTGGGTGTGGGCTGCCATCCGCTGCAAATTACAAATGATAACAATATACCTGTATATATATGTACATGTATTTCAGAATTTTTTAAAAAGGTGACCCTAATCTTTTAATATAACACTACCCACCTTCAATGTGTCCAGTCTCTCCTTGTTATTGGTGAGTGGCCTTGATGATGAAACAAATGGGATCTCTATCTCATCCCCAGAATGCCCAAAGATGTCCAGCTGGAAATGAGGAAGCAATGAATTTATTAGGTTTCCAGAAGCATTCCTGGCCTCTAATGTGCAACCCATTTCTGTATTTAACCCTTACACTACATGTTCGACATCACTCCCATTTCCTATTGTAATATACATGTATATGTACTTGTATATGTATTTTGGTAGCTACGTGTTGATATTCTGTGCATGTACATTGTGTAGCTTGTGTCTGTATCTTGCCATTGGTACTCCTGTAATTATATTCATTTGGAGTCCTTACACAACAATTATTCAGCTGACAATGTGGAAGGAGAGTGCACATAGGGCTGGGCTTACATGAAATACTACATTGCATCTGGTTATTTATTTTTTCTGGAACTGTTTTGCTCCTATTTAGATTGGAAGACATTGCAACTGATATTCGTATTTCGCATTGGTTAGAACAAAGTTGTACCTTCAACTTGGTTGATAACTTAAACTGCAATGGGTGCTGTACATGTACCTACCCATTTGGTGAGCTAGTGTATATATATTTAAAGAGGGCTGTGTCACTATCAGCCCAAACTTAAAAAGCCTTAGATAATGTCTATCTTATTCTAAGGTAGACAATCAACTACCACAGGTGACATTGAAGACATATATACACCTTAAACTTATGTACAATGTATCTTCCCCCCCTAACATCACTGTCGTTCTGTTTGTTTTCATTAACTTTCATGACTAATGTATCAGAACAGAGCACATAAATGTACATGAACATGTATACATGTAAGCAGCTGCACAATGTACATGTAAAACTCATTTTAAAATGTATTCTAGGCCTATGCAAATATTCATTCTATCACTCAAGCTTAGCCCTGTGAGTAGACCTGCTAACAAAACATTGCATAATATGACAAGAGTTATTACTTGTACCCATCATTATCTGCAGCCTAGGGCTCAAAATGGACTGCATCTTCCTCCAAATGCCCACAATGCAGAGGGAGCAAAATGCTTTCACAGACAAGAGCTTCTTGACCATTACATTTACTAAACATTTATAACTTCCCATCCTTATGCCTTCGGATTTAAGGGTGGAGGACTTGCATTATTAAACACAGTGATGTTGGCACAGTTACAATGTAAATAAACAAATGCAGTAAAATATATATTGATAAATGCTCACACTCCAACTAGAACTGACCAACGTTGTGAATGTCATGTTTTATTGAACAACGCCATCATTGTTTGCATGTGCAGTAATGCATCACAGTGTGCAATAAATAAACACCTACACACAATTGTTTACTCCATGGTTTATGCATAATCAAGGCAAGAACATGTACATGTAATTGAATCACTGTACACCTATACTGCATGAAAATGTAGTACATATATGATTGTAGAATGAAACAATATAAAATGAAGCATAAACATTGGTACATGTATTTTATAATGACACAAAAATGATTTAATAACATGCTGTGCATGACCAGACGATATTATTTCTGTCACTGTTTAGCATTGTACCAATAAACTGCACTTATTTATGTACTGCAGATCTCAATATGGTTTCTCTCCCCCTCCCCATCTTAATAACCTTATGATGATTTTGAATTACCAACATCCTCTTTGACAAAGTAACCAGAACCTACAGTGGAGAATACCATACTTGGCCATATATATATGTTCTATGATTTTTCAGTAGTAGCATAGGATAAAATAAAAAATAATTGTTGAAGAATGCACTTGTTCGAAATATATTTTGTTAATAACTGATGTAATTGTATTACGTGGATAGGCTTTTAACTCTTTAGTGATTTGCTGGTGTGTTTATTGGCGTTGTACTGATTTGTTTGCTGCGCTGTATTTATCTACTGTGCTAGAGACACACTATTCAACAGGTTAGGGCCCAGCGCTTGTTGATCTCCTGTAAGAGTGATAGACCAGTTGTGCGGTGTCGAAATAGGTGGGCATTATTAAGAACAATGGCAGCCGAAACGAAGGTAAGTACAATTGTTCCTCTGAACGGGTCAAACTACCCCACGTGGAAAGTTCAGTGTAGAATGGCTCTCATGCGAGATGGACTGTGGGGGATAGTGAATGAAACGGAGATTGCACCAGGAGAAAGTGGAGACGCTGACCAACGAGCGAAATTTTTGTGCAAAAGAGATCGCGCTCTAGCTACCATAGTGCTTGCAGTTGAACCAAGTTTATTGTATTTGATAGGAGATCCCGAGAATCCAGTTGAAGTCTGGAAAAAGTTACAAGACCAATTTCAAAAAAAGACGTGGGCAAACAGATTGGCTTTACGACGGCGGCTTCACTCCTTGAGACTTAAGGATGGGGAATCAGTTCAAGAACATATCAAAGTCATGACTGAATTATTTAGCGAACTTGCTATAGTTGGTGACAAGATACAAGATGAGGATCGTGTTGTGTATCTATTAGCAAGTTTGCCTGATTCATTTGATACTCTGGTGACTGCACTTGAAGTAAATGAAGAGGTCCCTAAAATGGAAGTAGTTATTGAAAGGATTCTACACTCTGATAAGAAGCAGAAAGAGAAAAATGTTGACAATTTTGAAGATCGTGCTATGGCATCAAAGCAGCAGTTTAGAAGAAAATCAACACAATGTTTTCAATGCGGAAAATATGGACACATTAAGAAATATTGCCGCAGCGTCTCTGAACAAACAAGAATTGAATCTGACAAGGTAAATCACAAAGATTGTGACCACAGAGTGAACACGATACGAAGGAAACAAGTTGATCAAAATGATTCAGACAGTGAACTTACAGGATTGGTAGTGCAACATGCCATGCTAGTTCATTCCAGAAAGAATGCATGGGTAATTGACTCTGGTGCAACATGTCATATGACTAATGATGAATCATTTTTTGTTCAATACAAGAGCTTGAAGACACACAAAAAGGTTATTCTCGGTGATGGCTATGAAGTTGATGCAGTTGGATGTGGGGATGTGTTATTATATTGCGACTTACCCAGTGGAGAAAGTAAGAAATGCAAACTTCTTGAAGTATTGCATGTACCACAGTTGTCATATAGCTTGTTAAGTGTGTCAGTGGCTACACAACATGGAAGAATAGTGAGTTTTGAAAATACCTTTTGTAAAATATGGCACAAAGACAAGCTTGAAGCAGTTGCTACAAAGAATGGAAATCTATATCTTCTTAATCATTCCATGAAAAAGGTATATCTGAATGCAGCAGAGGTTGAAAGTCACAAGCCTAAAGAATATACATGGCATCGCAGATTTGGACATTTGGGTGTAGGAAGCTTGCAGAAACTAGCAGATCAGAAGCTAGTTAAAGGATTTAACTATGATTCTTCGAAAGAGATAGGTTTTTGTCAAGCTAGTATAGAAGGAAAGCTCCATAAAACAAAATTTCCAGATAAGGGTGGAAGAAGAGCTGTGGAGCCGTTAGAACTTGTTCATAGTGATGTTTGTGGGAAGATTGAAACATCATCACTTGGTGGAGGGCACTATTTTCTGACCTTGATTGATGATAACACTCGACATGTATGGATGTATATCCTGCGAAGTAAAGATAAGGTGTTTGAGAAGTTTGTGGGTCACTTGTAGAAAATCAAAGTGGACGAAAGTTGAAAACATTACGTACCGACAATGGAGGAGAATATACATCAAATGAATTTGTCTCTTACTTTAAGAAAGAAGGAATACGACATGAATATACTGTGCCTAAAACACCACAACAAAATGGAGTTGCAGAAAGAATGAACAGGACACTAGTTGAAGCTGTCCGCTCAATGCTATCGGATGCAAAGTTGCCAAAATGTTTTTGGGCAGAAGCACTTGCAACAGCTGTTTATCTTCGTAATCGTAGCCCTACTAATGCAGTTCAAGGAAAGACACCACATGAAGCTTGGACAAACGAGAAACCTAGTGTTGATCATCTTAAGGTATTTGGATGTCTTTGCTACTCACATGTTGCAAAAGATGAGAGACAGAAATTGGACATAAAGGCAAGAAGATGTATCATGTTAGGATATGGTACTGAAACTAAAGCATACCGATTGTATGATGTTGAAAGGAAAAAGGTGTTATATAGTCGAGACGTGATTTTTAATGAAGCAGCAAGTGGAAAAGAGGAAGCTATGAACAAAACATCTGACATAAGATATGTTCAACTAGAGTGTCTAAATGACGAGGAGGTTCACAATGATGTTGTTCATGATGAACATGATCTGCATGAAGACGAGGAGATTCACAATGATGTTGCTCATGATGGACATGATCTGAATGAACCTGTAGTTGAAAAAGAATCTGTTCCAGAGTTGCGACATTCATCAAGAGAAAAGAAAATGCCTGATTTTTATGGAATTAGAGTCAATGTTGCAGATGGTTCTGCAGATCCAGTATCATTAATGGAGGCACTTGGTAATTCAGACAAAGCTTATTGGAAAGATGCAATGGAGAAAGAGATGAAGTCTCTCAGTGTAAACAAAGTATGGGATCATGTATCATTGCCTAAGGGTAAGAAGGTTATTGGTAGTAAGTGGGTATTTAAGACAAAGAGAAATGTTGATGGAAATGTGGAGAGGTATAAGGCTCGTTTGGTTGCACAAGGATTCTCACAAAAGTATGGACAGGATTATGATGAAACTTTCTCTCCAGTTGTACGGTTTGAATCTCTAAGGATGATCATAGCACTCTCTGTTCAGCATAGTTTAAAACTGCATCAAATGGATGTAACAACTGCATTTCTAAATGGTGAACTTAATGATGAAGTATACATGAAACAGCCTGAGGGATATGTTGTAAAAGGGAAAGAAAATTTGGTATGCAAATTAAAGAAAGCATCTACGGTTTAAAGCAAAGTCCTCGATGCTGGAATTCAGTCTTGGATCAATTTTTAAAGAAAATTGGATTTGTTCAAGCAACTAGTGATCCTTGTTTGTATATAGCTTCAGAAGGAGAGCTGTTTCTGATTGCAGTATATGTGGATGATATTGTTCTAGCTGGCAGTAGTGATGTAAGAATGAAAGAAGTCAAACAGGCCTTGTCACAGAAGTTTCAAGTCAAAGACTTAGGAGAATTGCACTATTTCTTGGGAGTGAAAGTTGTTCAGAATCAAAAGAATAGAACAGTTTGGATTGGTCAGCAGGCATATGCAGAGGACATTTTGAAAAAATTTGGAATGGAAGATGCTAAACCTGTCCAAACTCCTGTGGATACAAGCATAAAATTAACTCCAGGAAAAAGTGATAATGCCTGTGTAGACCAGAAATTGTTCCAATCAGCTGTAGGAAGTCTTCTGTATTTATCAATTGCAACTAGACCAGATATTACATATGCTGTGAGCAATGTTGCTAAATTCTGTGCCAAACCAACTCAACAACACTGGTTAGCTGTGAAGCGTATATTTCGTTATCTAAAAGGAACAAAGAATTATGGAATTCTTTATTGCAATGATGGTAGTTGTCATGAATGTGTGGGATATTCAGATGCTGATTGGGGAGGTGACATAAGTGATCAAAAATCTACTTCAGGATACATGTTTCAAATTAGTGGAGCAGCTGTTAGTTGGAGAAGTAAAAAACAAACATGTGTGGCATTATCAACAGCAGAAGCCGAATATATAGCAATGACGAGTGCTGCTCAAGAATCATTATGGTTACAACAACTGCTTACAGATCTGAAAAGGGAGACAGTAAAAAGTATGGTTGTTTATGAAGACAATCAGTCTGCAATTAGTATGGCAAAGAATCCACAGTTTCATAGTCGATCAAAGCATATTGACATAAAGTACCATTTTATCAGAGAGCAAGTCAAAAGTGACAAAGTGCAATTAAGTTACTGCCAATCAAATGATATGATTGCTGATATCTTGACAAAAGGACTAAGTACTGGACAGTTTGAAAAATTAAGATTGATGAGTGGAGTAGTTCCTCTGATTGAAAGTTAATATTTTGAATCGTGAGAAGGAGTGTTGAAGAATGCACTTGTTCTAAATATATTTTGTTAATAACTGATGTAATTGTATTACGTGGATAGGCTTTTAACTCTAGTGATTTGCTGGTGTGTTTATTGGCGTTGTACTGATTTGTTTGCTGCGCTGTATTTATCTACTGTGCTAGAGACACACTATTCAACAATAATTACATATCTCTATTGTGAAATAACTTGGCAATATGAACTTGAAAAAGAAAGTCATCATGTGATAGCAATGGATAGTTAATTACGAATTTAACTACCTCTCTCCAAATCAACTTGTGCATTGTTTTTCTGCCCGAGTTTTTCGTCTTTTTCAATGAAATTTGGTATATTACTAGTACATCTATGTCTTCAATGTTTGAATTTTACGCATTCAACTTCGTATCAAGCGTCACAGTTGCATTCATAAAAACACCACCATTTTAGGTGCGTTTATGTTAGGCTCTTGCGAATATTATAGCACTCAGTATTTTCAGATTACATTGTGCGATACGTGTACTATCGAATTGGCTCCATTCAAGGCCTGTAACGTAGCGTAGACAACAAGGTCAAAACAGGGGCGGATCCAGGATTTCGGGGCGAGGGGGGGTTAAAGTGATAGGTAAGGGCAGGGCGGGGCCCGCCTAGGGGGTGTGGGGGAGCGCTGTAAGCTCCCCATCCGCTTTGCAACTTTCACACTTTTCAAGTCACAAAACTTAGCATACAAACATGCTACAAACAGACAGAATAGTAAATACGACAAAAATTGCTTGCTTCCAGACCTACTTTCATTATTGAACGGCATGACGATCGATATACGGTATCCATATGTTTTTAAATTCCGATCGATATACACATCAGAATATTGAACTGCATCGCCATTGGAAGGATCTGTATGGCGGAAGGGGGGGGGGGGGGGGGGGGGGGGGGAGGGGGGAAATCCCCTGCAAAAAAAAAAAAAAAAAAACCTAGTAACGTCGCCATTTTTATTATACGTTTAAAAACGCATAAACTTTCATAACCTATCTAATCATCGAGGGCGTTGTTTCTGAATGGCTGAGGACGTTATTTCTACTGATCGAGTTCAGAACCCTCCTGACGAAATTCCAACTAGCAGTCGCTCTAAAAGGCACGCTAGTAAGGCTGCCTCGTCGACATGGATGGAGCTGACAAAGCGAAAGAGTCCCCGAGGAGACCCGTTAGCAGGTGTAAGGAAGCGTTGGCAGAAATGCTCAGAAGAACAATGCCAGCAAGTGACGAGGAAACGGAAGAGGCCACGTGTAACCATTCAAGAAAATTCTGCCAAACAACTAGATGCGTTGGGTCAATGTTTGCCTGACCTCCCTGAGTCAGATACAAAGATCCTGGCATTGCGCATGTATTACCTTGAGTTGAGTGATGGAGTTTCAGCAAGTCATGCCCAGGAAAAAGTGAGCAGGATGTTTTTAATAAGTCCACGCACTGTGAGAAGATGGGCTGAAAATGACCTTGCTACACCAGAATGTTCTTAACGTTGTCATGTACATGTAAGTTTGTATGCACTTGTACTACATGTATATAATAATAATGTATATATACATATGTGCATTACACACACTAAAGTCTCATTCAGAGTGCTTCAGTGATGGCCTGTGGAAATGCTACATGTACACCTTTCCGATGATGGCGATGTTCTTTCTTGAGAGTCTTCAAAGCTTTGTATACAGCTATCCCATTTGATTCATTTTCATAAGCTTCAATCCACCTCCATGCATGGTCTGAAAATCCACTTTGTAGTCTAACAGTGAGGTACTCTGGCGACAATGCATGCCGCAGACTATTTCTCAGAGTGGTTATGTTGTGCCCGCAATGCTGTCTACAATAATGTTTCACATGTGCCCAGTGGAGGGAGATGGGGCCACTCTGGTTTTCCTGTTGTGACATTAAAAACTGGAAGGCATGGTTATAAGGCAACCATTTACTTCACCCATTGATTACGATAGGCTACAATCTCAGGATGTTCATGTTTGAGATTGTAGCCTATCACAGAAAGGAGCATTTCAGGAATCAGACCATTTATAGCCAAGTTCGTGCACCCACCGAAGAACCGTCATTCTTGACACTTGACGTGAATGGTAGGTAGCCTCATGCATGTCCAAAACTTCGGGTGGAACAATATTAAGATCTGTGAAAAGAACTTCATGTATGTAAGTCCTGGATGTGCTGAATGGTCAAAAATCCATCTTCGTGTTTGCCACCTAGTTTTAAACGCTCATCAATACTCAAACACGAGTGCTGGTGAATGAAACAGATTGACTTCTCTCTTTCACCACGTTCACTGCGACCATCCAGCAAAAGCTCTTCTCCTGTGGCTTCCCATAATTCATTTCATCTTCTCACAGTGCGTGGGCTTATTAAAAACATCCTGCTCACTTTTTCCTGGGCATGACTTGCTGAAACTTCATCACTCAACTCAAGGTAATACAATGCCAGGACCTTTGCATCGGAGTCAATGAGGTCAGGCATAAATTGACCTAACGCATCTAGTTCTTTGGCAGACTTTTCTTGAATAGTTAAACGTCTCCTCTTCCGTTTCCCCGTCACCTGCTGGCGTTTCTCTTCTGCAAATGCTTCATTACACCTGCTATAACGGGTCTCCTCGGGGACTCTCGCTTTGTCAGCTCCATCCATGTCGACGAGGCAGTCTTACTAGCGTGCCTTTTAGAGCGACTGCTGGTTGGAATTTCGTCAGGAGGGTTCTAAAAAGAACCGATGTCCGTTTCCAGGGGCGGCGGAGGGTGTCCATATTTGGGGGGGGGGCAGTGGTAAAAAAGATAATTATATTCATACCCATGCGCGTACCATACCCCCCTCACCGGGAAAAAAATGGTCCGTGTTATTTAAAACAAGCGTATCTTCGTAATCATTCATGCTTCCGCGTACCCTGTTTCAACATTTCAGAAAAGAACTGGTACTCCAACAAGAATAGCACGCAACTGCGTTCATGATTTCATGATTATGTCAATACGCTCGTTTAAACACGGACCATTTTTTTTGGGCGGGAAATGTACCGAATTTGATTAATGCATTCTGCTAGCTTTTTATGCACATGCAAGAAGAAGCAGTTATTAAATCTTCTTCAGTTCTGTCATGGAGGATCTCAAATAGGTAAATTATGTCTATACTTGCGTTTGACGTTGATGTCTTGTAGTTTTTAAGGGTACTGCCTCGACAACTCACAGAACTACTCTCCTCGAATTCGTTCCCCCAATTCAATACCGCACTTTGTAACCTTTGCCTTCAGTATATTTCTTCGGGACGGACCATGGTTCATGCAATAGAACCTGCCTTCATTTCGTACTTATCCTGGTCCCAGTCCATTGTATATTGATAGTGAAGTAGGCCTAGGTCTGGCTTGCGAGACTAACCCTCACAGTCACTGGCAGTACAGCAATCTCGGAGAACAGGCGCTCGCAATAAGATTAAAGTTATTTATAACCTGATGGCAGCGCAAGGGGGGGCTGAGCCCCCCCACCTCGATATTTGGGGGGGCAATAGCCCCCCTTGCCCCCCCTGCTCCGCCGCCCCTGGTTTCGATCGCTAGTCCTCAGCCATTCAGAAACAACGCCCTGGAGGTTATGAAAGTTTATGCGTATTCAATGTCTAATTATTCAAAATGGCAACGTTACCAAGCCACTGTTTTTTTTTGAGCTTGTTTTCTACGCTAAGTTTAACGTTACAGACCGTGAATGGAGCCAATTCGATAGTTCACGTATCGCACAATGTAATCTGAAAATCCTGAGTGCTATAGTATTCGCAAGAGGAAAAACCTGACCTAACATAAACACACCTAAAATATGAATGCAACTGTAATGCTTGATCTGAAGTTGAATGCGTAAAACTCAAACGTTGAAGACATAGATGTACTAGTAATATACCAAATTTCATTGAAAAAAACGAAAAACTTGGGCAGAAAAACAATGCACAAGTTGATTTGGAGAAGAGTAGCTAAACTCATAATTAGCTAACCATTGGTACCATGTGATGACTTTCTTTTTCAAGTTCATATTGCCAAGTCATTTCACAATAGAGGTATGTAATTATCCCATACTACTACTGAAAAATACAACATAGAACATAAAACTTAGGAATGGCCAAGTATGATGTTCTCCACTGTAAGCTACATGTGTACACACTTCATAGGCAAGAGGCTTTGGCATCCAGAGTGTTGCATAGCTATTAGCTTTACATTTGCAAAGCTCTATGGATCTCATCCACAGCATCATCTCCATTCCACATATCTGCTTCACTAGGACATACCTACTCTGTGCAGTCAAAGGGTCAATACCGAACCCAATAAACTTCTCAAGATATTGCACAAACAAGGCAATACTTAATTGAAGTACAAGTATGTGATTGGGAACCTACACATATGTTAGTAGGTTCCATGTACAGAATTTGTGCTGTATCATGAATGTCATTAAAAAGTAAAAGTGTGACCCACGTACATGTATAATGTATGTACCAAGAAACAGATAGATTTACTATCGAACCAGAAGGGAAGACAATCATTTTCATGTTTCGTTCATATTGTCAGATCGTTGCTTTTAAAAGAGAACAAAAAAACTCGTACTGTTCTCATTCCCAGACCCATTTTCCTTCATAATCAACATCCTGGGCAGGCCCCCAGATATATACAAGTAGGGGGACTATTAATCAAGGAAAACTGTTTATAAATTAAACAACAAGCAGTTAATTAACCAGTAATTGCTGTTATTTGAACAGCAAAAGAAGACATGCTGGTGAATATAATCATTAATATTGATAAAAATCTCTAGACCCATATTCATTTCAATATTAATGTTAATTAATGTAGGGTGAGTGGTTAGTTAAAAGCAGCAAATTGTATTTAATTAACTACTTCCGTTTAGAAGTTATTCAAAATTAAAATCTTGATTTTTTGATTTTGCAATGTACTTGATTTAGGGGCCATGGTAACTTGATTTAGTGGTTTGATTTTATTTATAAATTCAGCACGTTACTTTATTAACATTCAAGGTAATGTTGGAGCTTTTGGATGCCTCTAAGATGGTATGTTTTTGATTAGGTGTTATCAAGACGTATTGATTTGTTTTCGTTGATTTTAATTTCTTTGATTTTATTTAATTAATAAGTGTTTACATTTTTTTTTTAAACATATTCTGTGACATTTTATTCAAACCTCACAATATACATGTTAAACACAAATTTCAATATTTAACTAGTAAACTATGTAACTATGTATGAGTCAACCATCTAAGTAGAGGTCTGAGACTTTAGCACGGGGACCTGCCCTTGCAAGAAATGTTTACATTAAAAATTTAAGCCTACATTATTAGAGCATTTAGCAACAATTATCAGTTGATTAACTGTTTGTGGTCAATTTATAATGATTTTCCTTGATTGAGAAACACCCTGTATATAAATAGACCAATTTCACCAATACCTTTAAGGCGATCATACACTAGGCAACATGTTGCGTGCAACTCAAATGAATATGGGCAAAATTCTAATTTACTGATGGCTTACTGAACTATTTTTTACCCATATTCATTTGCAGGGCTGTTGATAAAGGGGGCAGGGGGGGCTGCTGACCCAGGGGCCCGTCGTTAAACATGAACCATGACCCCACCAAAAGACAGAAAGGCTTCATCATGAACACCTTCACTGACACAGCTAGAAGCAATTATAGCGACTTCATAACAATTCCAGTGCTGAGCATGAAATTGCAGATCTAGCTTTATCGGCTAGTAGCAGTGACCATGAGAACATCACTCTTCTAGCCGAAGCTGTAAATGCATACAGCGATGAAGCATGTGACAGACACATATCCACCTTATTGGCTCAGCCAATAGCTATTGTTGAGCACCATGCTGTAGCTGAGAAGATACAGCATGTGGGTCTTCATGATTATGATGTAGGGTTAATAGACAATAAAAAGCTATCACCAGCTCGAAGCAGTTCAGCGTGGCTCTGACAACTTTCCAACACATTTTCCCGATGATGAATATGGTCATTCATTTCCTATACGCGATTCCTTCAGGCTTTGGAGAAATATAACGTGATTGGCTGGCCTGGAGTAAAACTAAGAAGGCATTGTTTTGTTTCCCTTGTCGTCTTTTCAGTAAACTTCCATCTGCAAATCGCTCTTTTTTAACTTATGCATTAGGGTACACTCTACATGTCAAAGATGGAAAAATTACATGAAGGTGTGATATGGAGAAAAGCCTACAGTGTGACTCAACCCGTGGACCAGTACCTATTGCACAACATCAGGAGTCAGGCAGCTTACAGGAAACAGATACTGCATAGAATTTTAAATGTTACGCTATTCCTTAGAGAGAGAGGATTAGCATTTAGACGAGTAAACCAATGGATTGCACAGGATTCAAGAAATAGTAACTTCCTAGCCACTATGATCCCATCCTTGAAGAACACTTATAAAAACAAGGTCATCAAAATTTGAATGCGACCAACAGCAGAACAGCAGGAAAAAGTACAATGACCTTGACCAGGGATTGAACCCTGGACTCCTGCTATTTGACCACATTGCCTTACCCACTACACCAATCTGACCTCCCCTCCCCCTTACCCCCAGGGGGAGGGGTCATGCTGATTCACTCATAGCTTTTTCAGTGTTACTCATATGCCACAATAACAATACATACATGTACATGTACTGTGCTACAAGTATGTGCCCACAAGGAATTTTAGACAATTAGATGATGATTCATGCAATCTGATTGGTTAATCAGTTAAAACCTACATACAGTCGAAGTATAAACAAGACATTATCTTTAATTCCAAACTAGAAGTAGTGTTACATGTATATGCATGGCATGACTTAATCCCAAAATCAACCAGGAACTCTGCATACATGTATGTACATGTAGCTTGGGGATGGACAGCCAGTGGGATACAGGATTGAAATTGTGGGAGAGGGGGGCACTAGGGAAGAATATAAGGGTGTGTCCCCTAGCAATAACCACTAGGGGGACTGGGACCTTTAAACTTGAGCCCCATGCAGCTGCCTTACAAATTTCACATCAAATACAACTACATGTACTTGTAATCTATTCTACAGACATTAGATGGAACAGAACATCAATCAATGGTGCAACCATTATCACAACTTACTTGAAATGTCTTCTGGTGTTTGTCAAATGCTTCCATGACCATCAAAATAGCTTCAAGGCTTCTATCCAGTCGTCCATCATGCTCATTGAACCGGTACATACTGGCACTGACGTCCACCACCAGCCTGATATGCTTGGGGTACAACCTCTCTGTACCAAGCTGTTCATGTGTATTAAAAATGGTTGTGTGTGTATGTGTGTGTGCATGTGCATGTGTACATGTATGTACATGTACGTGTACATGTGTACAAGTATGTGTTGTATAAGCATGTGTGTGGGTAGAGTTTCTTCACAATGGAGCCTTTCCTGAACTACATGTACATGTACAGTAGTCATGTACATGTACCTTAATGCTTCTGTGTTTACCACTACTCCCCTTCCCTACACATACTTAACTCTACATGTACTTGTATATTCCAGCTTACCTCTGGGACTCTTTCTCCTCGTCGCTTGAAGATTGCTTTCTCTCCAGTCAAGCCTTCAATCAGCTACACACCAGAGTTGATAAGATAATGACATGCATAGTATTTAGCACAGATACACGTACAGATACTTGTACATATACAGATACATGTACACACTGTACTGCATGATAATGTATTACCATGTGCATGCCTACCTTTCTATCATCCAAGTCACCTGATGTTTGGTGACGAATCCATTGCCTTTCAGCACTCTTTGACTAAATTACATGTAAGACATCAAATCCATGTACATGTACCAATCAACCCATATGCATATACCTCCAAGGTCTCCAGCATTACTCTCAAAGTCTGGACCTGTCTCTGGACTTTGGCTAGCATCTTTTGATAAAGAGTGGCATCAAATTCACTCATCTCTATTTCCCTTAGCCTGTTGAAGAATAGAAAGAGTATAGCAGTACTTCAGGCAGTTTGCATTTGTACAATGTGTGTAGTTATTACAAGTACATGTACGAGTATATGTACCATCTTCCATGTGCGTTATAATCATCTGAACTTTTATGCAGATCATTGCATCACTTGGACCATGTGCATCATATGCATCATGCAAATAAGTACACATGTACCCCACCCCCCTCCCCGTACACCATGTACAGCATGCATTGAACTCCATTTGAACTTGTACAAGATATAAAATTTTAATTGCATGGTGCTGTAGAATTTGTTGAGTAAAAAGTAAGGAATGGAAATTATACATTCATAAATTTATAACAGACCTACATTGTTTAGCAAATCTACCTGCCTGAAATTGCTAAATGTAGGTATGTAATCGATGAATGTATAACTTCCTTGTTTCCTTACTTTTTACTCAATTGGTGTCTACAAATTCTACATCACCAATTAAATCTTTATATCTTGTTCCGTCATCTTGCCATAGCTGTATTGGCCATAGCACTTCTTAGTCGACTACTTCCAGCAGCTGTTTGCCATTGCAGTTGAACAAAAATTTGAGCCCAGTCTATATACTGAAATACAAATGCAGGCCTACATCACCAATTTTATTTTAATTAAAATTTTATATCCTGTTTTACTCATTTTTATCTAACCTGTGTGTATCTGGGAGCACCATGTCTCTGTGATAGCATAAAAAGATGGGGCCTGGTGGGGATAGCCACTTCTATACAGTCCTGAGTGTCGGGCACCTGTTAATGGTTGGGCGTGTGCCTATTTACTCTTCGAGGAGCACTTTAGTGGTTTCAGGCCACAATGACAACTGCTTAATAGATCAACCACACGCTACAAGGATCCCCACTGTTATGGCTTCCAAAGTCAATAATCTGTTGTGGGCTATTATTAACAAACTATGTTAGCTAAACACCTAAAGACTAAATTTGTGTCAATCATAACTCCCCCTACGAAAAAAATAATAAAACAAATCCAACTCGGCAGTAAGTTTCAAAATTGTCTGCTCTAGTGCTTCCGCATAACCGCTAACATTATGCTTCAATTGTGACGAAGATACAATGCAATAAGCCTCCTATCTGTGCGAATATTATCTTATCAGATCTAGAAGGAAACGGTGAAACGTTTTTAAAGGTACTCGTGTGGGAATGAGTGAGCGGTATCTATGTTGCCTGAGACTGAGCTTTCTACATGTAAGTGTCGGCAGTTTTACTACATTGTACATGTACATATTCGATGGCTCTATCCAAATATGCTTGCTATTAAAGTCCAATTGATTCTATGGTAGTGGGATCAGGTGTTTTGCTAATTGAATATTCACACCACTTCAAATCCTACATAGAATCTACTAATGTACATGTAGGTTCCAACATGTACATGTATATATAGGTTACAATGTATATACATTGTATTTGCATACCTTTCTTTGAATGCCTTCTGTCCCATTTCTCTTGCAGCTTTTTTCACCTGGCAGTGACAACATAGTGCAATAATGCAAAATTCTAAATCCCTAACCTCTTCTGGTACAGCAGCCTTCTCCGCATCAGATAACTGGTACACATTGTGTCCAGCATCAAGCCGATAGGGTCCTCCTTTCCCCCCAAGACCTGCCGTATCTCGCCCACCAGTCCCTCCTGCCCACGTGTTTCCTCCAACATGGGGTTCATTGTTCGGATCAACCTGAAAGGGGAAAATGTTTAGTCTCCAATATTGCATTATTCTGAATACATGTGCATGTACACTCTAATGACTGACAATACATTCCTACACACATCTACATGCACATGAACTTGGAACAGTAATATTATGACCAGTGGCCTGGGTGATTGCAGGTGTCATGACATACACATCATGGTTTTGCAACTACTGCATGCTCTTCAGTTTTGTAGCTGCGTGATTTTCTGCAACCCACAATCGAGTTTGTAGCTGTCAGGATTTGCTGCTGCTCAGAGTGGCAGTCAAACAGATTGTTCAGATAGTATTAGAGGGGTTACTTTGACTCTCATGTGTGGTAACATGGCCAAGGTACTGCAAGAGCAGGCCCGTAGGCAGGATTGGTTTGATAAAGGACAAATGGGTTGGGGGAGGGTCCCATTGGTACCCACCCCAGCTAGGAAAGATGGGGTGCTGCAAGCTGTCCATCAAGGTCTGGGGCTGAGACCCAGACTGTAGCATTTGTAAATCTGTTCAAAGCCAGTGCAAACTATCAATTTTAAAAGATACAATTTCATTGGTGTAGGTGCAGGATTTGAGTAAAAAGGAAGGAAACAAGGGATTATGCAAATTATACATACATGTATGAATTTATAAATATTACAGCCATGTACATGTAAATTTAGCAGATCTACCTACATGTACATGACAGTTAGGACATGTACTAGTACATGTATATCGTTTCTTGAACTTTATAAAATGTAGAAATATTTATAAATTCATAATTGTATAATTTCTTTAATCACTTGTCTACTCGATTGGTACATGTACCTACAAATCCTACATTTAAATTATCGTGGCATGCGATCGTATATGCACACAGATATACTAGCTTCTTTGACCAGGATTAGCACCCATCTTCATCAAGCGGCACAAGTTTGCACGCATACCTTACACGTACAAGTATCTAATGTATATTAATATTTTGATACACCTACATGTACATCGATTTGTGGGCTGGGATAAAAGATAATGTATAAAACTAAATACATGCAAGTGGATTAATCCCACCCCATGCCACACGTACATGTACATGTACACCCACAAGAAAATCCGATATCCATTATATCTCTCCTTGCCATCCATTAAGCACATGACAGTTTCAGTCATAGTGTTTTGCATGCATAATAGCCTGTACATGTAATAGCATGCATTATAGCCTGTACATGTAATAGCATGCATTATAGCCTGTACATGTAATAGCATGCATAGTAGCCTGTACATGTAATAGCATGCATTATAGCCTGTACATGTAATAGCATGCATTATAGCCTGTACATGTAATAGCATGCATTATAGCCTGTACATGTAATAGCATGCATTATAGCCTGTACATGTAATAGCATGCATTATAGCCTGTACATGTAATAACATGCATAATAGCCTGTACATGTAATAGCATGCATTATAGCCTGTACATGTAATAGCATGCATTATAGCCTGTACATGTAATAGCATGCATTATAGCCTGTACATGTAATAGCATGCATTATAGCCTGTACATGTAATAGCATTCATAATAGCCTGTACATGTAATAGCATGCATTATAGCCTGTACATGCATAATAACCTGTAATTGCATGCATGGAGTTGGGAATTTCAGTTAATTATAATTCATGAATTTATTTACATTACTATTCCTTCCGTTATTACTACACCATGTCTCTTGCAGATTTGTGTCAAATGAGGTAACAGTCCCATTGATTTACTCAAATCAAACCGGCTACATTGTGCATGATCATTGACTGCTAACAATTGATATACATGTAATGTGATGCATTCCATAGGATAAAATGGATTCAGCATGATTAATATCCTAATGCTACCAGTATCTCCACCCACCTTGCCATGCTTTGGGTTCGTCACATCCATCCCACTGTCCCTCTCATAGGTAACCTGAAGAGGGCGTTCTCCTCCCTCGCCAACAAGAGTATGCCACTCCCCAAGTGACCTGTATACAGGATTAGAAATGGTAGCAATGACTAATTTACAAGTACAACAATAAAACATAAAAGATTGTAGTACAGTTACATGTACATGCACCTACATGTAGTACAAGTCCAATCTCTAATTAGGATTGCTGAAGTGGATCAAGTACATTTTAAATGTATGTGAGATGTACAATGAAATGTGATGAGGTACAATTAATGGTCCATAGTTCAATCATAGATAATATCGAGTGCAGGTTGTGCAGCTGAATAACTTACTTCTGGAGTAGATGATAGCCGGTCTCCATGATTCTAACCCCTCCACAGTGGTCAACAACCATGAGTGAGCCACCGTCAGACAGAGGACAAAGATGAAGGCAAGGCTTGCAAGGGTGAAGAGTTCCATCTTGCAAGGTACTATGGAGTAGTAAGTACGCAAATTTTTATTTGTTGATCACAATATGAATATGCACATCTTTATATTATTATATGTACATGTGTATGTACACAAGAACACTACAAGCATAATATGTACTACCCAAAACTTTACACTGGGCACATCCAATGCCACAAAAAGGAACAAATTTCCACACAATGCAAGGAAATATTGCATATACATGTTCATGTACTTACATATAAGCTGTATAATGTACCAGCACACACATGTAATGCAATGACAGTAAAGCACATATATGCACTGCATATATGTTATTTCCTAACTTGGCAAGTAAAATAAAAATGCTAATTTGAACTGGATCATGTAACCATTTAGCGACATTGTATCTTGCAAAAAGTATGCAAACACATCATACTAAGCACACTTGTTTCAAAGATCTCACTAACACTGGTAGGCTAATGCGACAATAGGTGTGGCTAGGAAGGTCAGCAATGGTGATGCCCAGTTCCTCTGATGCTCCTCCTACACTGCGAAAGGGATACACAATCTCCCCCTCAGAGGGAAGAAAGGTGGGTGGAGCAGTGACTTGTGAGCTGCCATGAAGAATGCCTTCATCTGGAATAGTGGACAGACTCACTGGCAGCCCATTCTACATGTAGGCAATGATACAAGAACATTATATAGAAAATCACTAACATCATGGGGGAGAAAAAGAGAGAGATTGCAATGCTTCAATAAAATCAGTTGATCAATCTCAGTTACAAGAGGTAACACATGCCCTCATTCTTGCCTTGGAACCATTACTGCCCCTTCTACACCATTTTTCTCTTACTCCTTTAAGAAATTCTGAAGTGAACTTTTGCCCACCTTTGAGGATTGTTTTGAAAGGCATATGTACATGTAAACATGTACATGTACATGTACATTTTTACACACATGCACGCCAAAAGTCATCACTGAATTTTATGATTATGTGTACATGCTACACTGAACAATTTGGACGTGTGTATAATGTTACTCACCATTAGTGGAAAGCCGGTTGCTACGGCACCTACTATTCCTGGGGCAGCCATTAATCTGCTGTAACCACACTGAGTCGTAGGATCCTGTTCAACATTCAGGGACAGCTGCAAAAGATGGGCTGGGAGTCCATCTGATGAAAGTGATGTTATCTTCTTTAAAGGAGGGTCCATCACAATGTCAGATAGCTGTACACTTGGCCCTCGTTCCGTGCAGTTCATCACATAGCTGGGAACCAAAGATGTAACTTCTTAAAAGCGAGCAATAACAGGCAGTATACTACAAAGTCACCTGATCTCTGGACCTTGCAAAATCCACTGTGTACTTGAAAGTGGAAGAACGTTACTGAGGTTGAATGGCAAGATGACTGTCACGGCCACAGGCGTGTGTCCAGAAAATCCTAGCCACTTCAGTGATGAGCTACAGGTACATATAGATGTATGGTATACACGTACAAGTATATGTACATACATGCAGTGTAGTGTTGCATGTACATGTACACATATCATTGTAAGGATATTAGCAATGAAGTGGTATGCAATTTCTTTGTGCTGAAGATTATGGCAAGCATTGGAGTTGCTATTTCATGTACATGTACATGTACATATGTGCACATGCAAACATGTACAGAAAGCAACATATGCAAACATTACAACTCACTTTCCTAGTTGAAATATGACCACTGCATCAGACCCAGCAACCAAAGTGAAGGGTACCTAAAGAACACCAACACAATATACATGTATGTACAGTACAAGTAAATGTAATATTTATACACAACAAACCTCCTTTCTTGAGCCAAGTCCCATCATTCCCTTCACTGCTGCACTCATGGAGTCACTACTGATGCGAAGCACCTCCTTGGAGGCATGGTCCACCATCAAGAGAGTGTCAGACTAGTCCAGTGGAGAGTTTTCATTTCATTACTGAAGCATCCGATCACATTAAGTCCACTAGCACACACCACTTACTGCAGGACACCCTTCCACACACCCACACATGCATGCACCACACACACACACAAACACCATACATGTGCGTACACACACATACATGTACATGTACACACACCACACACACCACACACAGAATCACTTACTGCAGCCTCATGCAGGAGTACCTTCCCCTCGTGAACGCCCCTTAGGCACACCAAATTCAGTTGGGGCTTGTTCCAGCGGTGTGTAAACGGGAGAAAGGATGAAAGGTCCAGACACTGTACAGAGTTGCCTAGTGCTGGCATGGAGTACAGAGATGCTGGGTTGGCTGTAACCACATGGAGCCACTGCATATGGTTGTCCGAGGTAGAAAGGCCTAATTTCAGGAGGTATGGGGTTAAACACAGCATGTACTGAGCTTACCCAGACTTTAAGAACATGTAAGCCTAGTGGACAGTCAAGTGACAACAATACACTGTACCTACCACCTTAACATACATGTATACCCACATCCATATGCACCCTCACTTCCATGCTCACCTGCACCCTATCATTATCTCCTATATCTGCATGTATCACCTCATCCCATGCACCACATGCTCACCTGCACCCATCCCTCCATCCCATGCACCACATGCTCACCTGCACCCTTCCCTCCATCCCATGCACCACACGCTCACCTGCACCCTTCCTTCCATCCCCTTCCCTCCATCCCATGCACCACATGCTCACCTGCACCCATCCCTCCATCCCATACACCACATGCTCACCTGCACCCTTCCCTCCATCCCATGCACCACATGCTCACCTGCACCCTTCCCTCCATCCCATGCACCACATGCTCACCTGCACCCTTCCCTCCATCCCATGTACCACATGCTCACCTGCACCCTTCCTTCCATCCCATGCACCACATGCTCACCTGCACCCATCCCTCCATCCCATACACCACATGCTCACCTGCACCCTTCCCTCCATCCCATGCACCACATGCTCACCTGCACCCTTCCCTCCATCCCATGCACCACATGCTCACCTGCACCCTTCCCTCCATCCCATGTACCACATGCTCACCTGCACCCTTCCTTCCATCCCATGCACCACATGCTCACCTGCACCCTTCCCTCCATCCCATGTACCACATGCTCACCTGCACCCTTCCCTCCATCCCATGCACACATGCTCACCTGCACCCTATCCCTCCATCCCATGCACCAATATCCCCTATCACCACCTCCACAAGTCCCTGCATACATCAACTACCCTCCCGATAATGTAATCCATCATCTACATGTACATCACCACCACCTCCCACATCCAGGACCTGTCCATGGCCTTATTACCTCCTCCCATAAAGCCACATGGCCTGCTCACCTGCACCCACACACTCCACATAATTGGTCTCATGCATAGGGAGTCGCCAGAAGGACTTCAGCTCTGAAAAGCTCCACCCCCTCACCTCAGACCTCTCAATAGGGTATGTATCACTATGTGCCAGATTTGGACCCTACATTGAATGAATTTCATCGCATAAGCACTTCCACAAGCACCATCAGCTAACCTTAATACTTATTGGAATGGGGACCAGTTTAGCATTTACAATGCTGTTGCCAACATTCCATTGTCCAGATGGTTGGAGGGGAGGAAGGGGGTGTCTAAGAGAAATGTATAGAACATTTTAAGTGTTCTGTTACTTACAGCTTCCCTTCCTTTTCCTCTCTTGCATCCTACACGTGCCACACAGGCACATGTGCACACACAAGTGTGCATGTATGTACATATACACGTATGTGTAGCATTACATGCGTATACATGTAATACCCACAAACCTTTTTCTATGTAAATACATACATGCATATACATTTACAGAATTACACAAAAATACAGTATTACTGCTGAACTACATGTATAATGTAACTTTTCATCACACTTCACATCCTGCACACATAACATGTAAATATGTGATGTGCACCAGTGGTGGTACTGAACATGTATAAATACTGATATTGTGCAGTTCTGTCACTGAAACAATGCTCAAACACAACTGCAACAGTTTTCAGTGTCGGCTATGGACCACCCTTACTCAGGTGCCAAAGTAACGTTGGTCGAGGAGGCTCCAATAGGAATGCCATGTTTATGCAGTGTTTTGATGACCAAATCCAATAGCTCAGGGTGATAAGAGTCAAAGTCAAAGACATTGTGCAGGACTTTCCCTAGACCCTCATTAGGAAACTCCTGCAAGTAAAACCACATGATGTTACCAACATTAACACCAACAATCTAGACACAATAATGTACATGTACAATGTACATACATGTACACTACATGAGTATTCTGGCTTACACAATATTTTGAATTATACATGTACATGTGCAGCATGTTTGGATACATGGTGGTATACATGTAGTATAGGATTGCTGTTTTCATATGGTAGGTACTGACCAGGAGACATGTACATGTACACAAAATATATAGAGAGATGTAAACAAAGCTTAGAGAGTGATACCAGCATACACTATGGTTTTACGAACTGCATAACTTTGTGAAAAGCGCACATAATTAAATTATGTGCGCTTTTCCCAAAGTTTGTATAACCATAGTCTGCTTGCAGTGGTAAGCTTCATACATGTACATGTAAGCAGGCATGTTACAAAGCATGTACCAAATGTAACATACATGTACATGTACACATGTCTACAAGTACATTTTCATATGGTTAGAATACAAACATGCAAATATCCCATTACATGTACATGTAAGTAAATGGGCAGGGATTATTTGCTACATGTATATTACCCTGCTAGGCAATTTTATGGTGTCTCCATGCATCAGACCCCTACACGTCAACATGTACATGTAAATTTCTTAACAAATAGAAAACGTTCTGCTGTAATAAAAATTTAATAATACACACGCATTGGAAGTGACTCTATTCATCTTCAAATAGCAATCTTCACAACTACATTTACATGTAGACAAGCATTGGCTGGCCCTAACCAAACGATATAGTAAATCTGTTGTATATGTAATTGTGATTGGTCATTTGCAATTGAAAACAACCAATACCGGAGCCAGGTAAGTAGCCAGGCAAGAGAACATGCCCTGAGCCTCTAGCCCCCAACATGTGTGTGTCCCCTGCAGGCCCTGCCCAAGGGGACACATGTCTATCTACACTCCCCCACATTTGGAATCATTTTCAGTATGTTTAACTTGGGCAGCATCATACAAGTTTCAAAAGACCACATGCAGAGAGAAGTGATTGCCAGATCAAGTGCTGTTGGGTTATCACAATACAAATTACTTTTATTGAAACAGGTACATGTATCAACATATCAATACATATACCTTTACTGTATGAGTGCGACCAACTGCAAAATGCCATTGTATTACACACACCCACACACACACACATGCACACACACATACGCACACACACACACACACACACACACACACACTCTCTCTCTCTCTCATGCACAATTCACCTGCAGGTGCTTCACCACACTGACCACCTCCCTGGTGGAGTAAGGATAAGATATGAGGCCGTCATCAGCCATGCTACGGAGCTCGCCAAAGGCAGACACCAGCTTCTTAAGGGTGCTATCTGGCACTCCTGGCCCATACTGTTTCAACATTGCCTGAATGCGAAATGTCCGGTTGAATGGAAAACAATTGTTAATGTAACTGATAATAAAGAAAGTTGCCATATCTGAACTTGTGTTCTCTGTACACGTACATATAAGAATATAGTTGTAACTGTTTAACTTAATGAAGTTGTACGTGCCCTCTCTACGCAACCACTATTACAAATGTGTGCAAGTGTTGATGAGATACGAAAAGACAGATGTCCAAAGTCACTGTGCAGGATTTTTACATGTATCATACACATGTACGTATACACAGGCAAACAGAACATGTCAGGAAAAATACAACACATGAAATTTTAAAATGAAGAAAGATAAAATCTTAATGGGAGATGTCTCTGCTATGCTTTTATACCCCCAAGCCGACACTTTCACCTTAATCTGGATCATTGCAATAGAAAGGTCCTTAAGTCTGTCCTAAACTAGCAAAGCCAATGTCTAAGAGTCTTTCACAGATATACATGTACACATACATGTATACATGTAGCTACATTGTGTACATGTAGATGTCATGTCACCGGTCAATAGTTAGTGAGAACTAGCACAAACATGTCAAATAGACTATCAACCAAAGGGATGCTATCTCTAGGTAGGTTTATCACTAACTACACTATGTGTGTTAGAGATTGACATTTGTGTCAAGCAATAAAACCAACGGATTGTTTCCTAACTTGTGTAAAAGCATATTCAGTACTGGACTGGTACAGTAGTACTGGACATATTCAGTACTGGACTGGTACTGTTCCTCAACTGGTCACCCAAAAGCTATGTCCATAGGAAGCCTCAAGTCATGGCCAAACATCAGCTTGGAAGGGGTACATAGAGCGCTGGTGTTGTGACCAGCTGAGCGATATGAATGCTTCCACATACCTGCTAACATTGTACTCCAAATGTGCAGTGCAATTATTGGGGTTCAGTTCTGGGAACAGGTGAGTATTATCTCTGTTGTGTGGGCTTTCTAAGCATGTACAGTTTTGCCCATTGTAGGTATTAGCCAGCTTTAGCCAAGTAGCCAAGTACACTTGCTAAAGTACCTGTACAATTGGGTCTACATGTATATTTGCAATTATGTGATTGTGTATATCCTCACATTCACAACACTTCAAACCTTCATATGGAGTACAAAGTAAGTTATTACTCGTGTTAAAGTACATGTACATGATGATCATTCCACCTACCATTTCAGAGTCTACATCAGGATTATCCACTGCATGGCAACTGAAGATGTCTCCTAAAAGAAAAGATGATTGTGGTTAGTGATATTGGGCAATACAGCCAGATACATGCACACAAATAGTATATGTGTACATGTACATGTGCGTACATGTACTCACATTATGTGTTATTATGACAGCATTCTAAACATACAGGCACACATATAAAAGTATAAATATATATTACATACATTTACATACATTTACATGTACTGTAGATGTGTAACAAACAAGACACATGGATACTTGACACATTCCATTGAACACATTACCAAGGGCAGCAAAAAAATCATTTCCCAGGAATGGAAACCCTGGTCTGTTAGCCAGTACAATCATTCTGAACTGTGGATGCACTGGTATTACTTCTGATGGTTGATATTCATATGCCTTGGAGGCTGAGGGTAAAACAAATTGAGGTCACTAGCATCCTGCCTTGTACTAGTGCTTCAGTTAAAAAAAAAAAAACCAACATAATAATGTATTGAATTTCATGTACATGTACGTGTACCTGTTGCACGTGACTTAGATCTAATACAGTTGTTGTTTGGTCAATTGGACAGCATTGTTTGATGCAATGATGCATGCACATTTACCTATTATAACATAGATCTCAGTGTCCAAACATGTACATGTACATGCACACCTTCCTGCAATGAATAAAATTTACATGTACACAATACCTGGGACCACCCTCCTTCCATCCGCTAGTGTAAATTCACTTCCTTCAACTAGATTCTTCAGAATACATGTCACATGTGTTGGGGCCTTGTCAGCTTCATCTACGACCAAGACCATGTTGGACTTCAGTGCACGGACCTATAGAAATGTGTACATGTAAGAAGGGTGTCAATACTGCATTATGCAAGTTACATGTACATGTACATGTACAAGTACATTGCACTCCTATAATGCACACATGCACGCTCCATTGTGTACATACATGTAATAGCCTCAAATTCAGGTGACACACTGTTGTAGCACAGTACTGTAATGTATGTTGAAATAACTCACCATTCTTTAAAATACACTTGTACATGTACATACAAAGGCTCTGCAGTTCATTTATAAATGCCCACATGCAATGTGCCAATGGCCATACCAGAAGTACTATAAATATACATGTACCAGCTCACATGTAGAATGCACATTAAAAATTTTTATACCAATGGAGACTCCTGGTAAACAACGACTCCATCTTGAACAGAGGGCTGCAGAGTAAGTGTTTGTACAGTTGAGTCCCTAAGGGAATATAATTGAGGTGCAAGTACATGTATGGTAATGATGGACATACAGTGTGTACATGTACATGTGTACATGTATATGCAACCCCACATGTACATGTATAGCTGATTAACGACTATAGCACATTGATATACGTGTACATGTAATTCAAATATTAGTATCAAATTAAAAACATGTACAGCGCACCCTATCCAAGAACTACTCTCTACCTGTGAAGTTGGAGGTACTCTCTTGGCAGGTTAAGAAGATGAAGAAAGCGGTCCACTATCTTGTTCTTCCCTACACCTTGGTTGCCAACCAAGAGGAGATGCTCACCTAATGTGAAGTCCTTCAACATGTCTTCCATCACACGAAGGTGCTAAGGGAATGCGTGTACATGTACATGTATATTAACATTTATATGTGTTTGTGCACATGTGCACATGGTACATGTATCTTTATACATATATGTGTGTGCACATGTGCAACAAGTAGATGTACATGTGTTTGTGCATAGATGATGATGTGAATGTGTGTGTTTAAGGACTGTACTTATGTAGCAATGCTACCACATGTGTGGATACACTGTATTGAGTACCTACATGTATAATATGTGTACATGTATACAGCACAGTTTTATTTACATGTCATGTATATGTACCCGGTACATGTAGCTTTGACTTGCTATATTTTCATAATGGTAAGGTTACAAGCTTCTTATTTTCCATACCATTTCTTTATTCTACATTGTACATTGAAATTCTCACTCTATGCCTATCCTGCAAGGAATTCGTAACTTTCTGAAGGAGTGTCTGCAAATCAATACAAGTGCAGAATGTATAATATTAAAAGGTCCTGAAGCTATTGCTTAGTCCAGAGCATTGATTTTAGGTTATCCATTAAGGAGATAGATGTACATGTATAGTTCATAATAACCAACCAACTGAGTAAACTACGCTGCAGTTGCACTAATGGTGTAATCTCAAGTCCAGACCACTAATAATGTACAATCAGGACACTGCATCCACACATTAGTACACTGCATACACGTACATGCACATGTGCATGTGTACATGTAATATATGTCCGCGGGTATACTGCATACCTGTATTTACTACATACAAGTACATGTACGTGTACATGTACATGTCATTGCTGAACAAAACTGGTCATATGGTGTTTATTATCTTCTAAAGAACGACTCTTAAACATTAAGAATTGCACTTTTCCTCACTAAAGTGTAAAGCACTGAATATTTAATTAAATGTACATTTCAACGTAAACATTAATATTGCGCTTGACCTGAATAGTTACAAAAAGCACCATATTTGTCAAATAATGTTCCCACACATGTATATTATGTGTGCATGCACATACAGTGTATACATGTGTGTATGTCCCACACACACCATACATACATGTACATGTACAGTGTTTTTCACAATCACAGAAAATCATTTATAAATTACCACAACAGTTACTTAACTGATGATGGTTGCTAAAAATACTATCAGCAAAAGAAGACAAGCTAGTAATACCAAATTAATATTAATGTTTAATTAAATATTGATGAAAATCTCAAAAACTCTCCAAAATCAAGTACATTGTGAAAATCAAAAATCAAGATTTCAACCTTAACTCCAAATGAAAGTAGTTTACTTAAGACAGTTAGTAGCTTTTAATCAATCTGTGTAACTACCATTTATTTATTAACTTGAAAGAGTGGTAATTGTATTGAGATTTATTGGTTTGAATTTATTTTAAAATTAGGTAATTGAAATTCAAACAGAATGTTGGAGCTTTAAAAAATTGTATATTGCAATATATATATATTTCATTTCAGTTAGTTTTAATTTGTTTCAGTTTAGTTAAATAGATATTTATCACACATCAGAATCACGTTTTCCAGCAATTAAAAGTGAATAATTATTTACTGTATACTTTTCCTAGATTGCAAAACACCCTGTGTATACAAAGAAGTTGTACAATCATACTGTATGCACCTGCTGGTTGTACAGTTAACTATACTGTATGCACCTGCTGGTTGTACAATCATACTGTATGCACCTGCTGGTTGTCAAAGAAAAGCACATCTGGTACCAGAGCAGCCGCCTGGTGGTCTCCTTTCACAGTGACCTTTGTACTACCAATCTGAAGCTGGTCTCCTCTCCTCTCGTCTAAAGGAGAACAAGGTGTAAGTACAAACTGTCCATCAGTGATGATTTACAGTGTGTATATGTACTACAGATCGAAGGCTTGTCACAGGGATGTGTACAAAAAGGTGCCCTGCTTTATATGCATTAAACACTGATGCCTACGTTCTTATGGGCAGGTACATTTATGCACCATGTTCATAGTTCAAGGCTGAGTGGTCTTTCAGGCACACATGGCATGAATGTACATGTAAGTTCTGAAAACTATAAATCACAGCTGTACATGTACATTACTCTTTACATTACTATATGGATCAAGTTACATGTCCATTTACTATGGATCGCCTCTATACATGTACCTGTATAACTGCCATGTGTGTGTGTGTGTGTGTGTGTGTGTGTGTGTGTGTGCATGCAATTGCATCACCCTGACTTACATACCACCGGCTGATATCCATTTTCAATAAGTTCAACAGATGGTTTGATGCCAACTTCAGCAAGGGCATCAACAAATGATGCTTTCACTAACTGAGGTAGAAACCTGTCACCCATAAAAGGAATATATACAACAACATAAAGGTTTACAAATGCACACTGGAACCACATACAATGTACATACATGTACACACATAAATGCAAAGATGTAAATTACATGTACACTATACATGTACTGTACCTTACAAGGCAGACTTTACTTAGGGTCTGATAGAGGTCTTCATTTGGGTGGGCAGCCAGCCTCCTGGCTACACGAATCAACTGCCGTGTTGACAATGACGCTGCCAGTGACTGCAGCTGCATGAGGATGAGAATGGGAAAAGGGAAGGGGATAGTTGTGATGTGGAGGGGGTGTGTCCCAAGGTGAAATGAGGTACAGTGTACAGTGTTTGCTCAAGGTTTTGTAGAAAAGGAGTAGCTACATGTACATGTGACACACACGTAACACGTATGCGAACAACATGGCTACATGTACATATGTATATGTACTCAGAAACCTGTACTCTTAATCCCTCTCTGGCTGCCGAAGTACAAGTACATGTAAGAGGGGTGGGGGGGGGGGGGGGGGTTGCAGAGTACATGTACATCCATTTGGTTGGAGGAGGGGGTGGGGGGGGGGGTGCAGTGTATATGTACAAGTAAGCATATGATGTAAGTATGAGGAGTAAGGGGCAGGTAAGGGTGTAAGGTAGGTAAGACAGCTTACAGGAAGGGGGCAACAGCATGCTTGGGTACCAGGGGGAGGGGCAACAGCATGCTTGGGTACCAGGGGGGAGGGGCAACAGCATGCTTGGGTACCAGGGGGAGGGGCAACAGCATGCTTGGGTACCAGGGGGAGGGGCAACAGCATGCTTGGGTACCAGGGGGAGGGGCAACAGCATGCTTGGGTACCAGGGGGAGGGGCAACAGCATGCTTGGGTACCAGGGGGAGGGACAACAGCATGCTTGGGTACCAGGGGGAGGGGCAACAGCATGCTTGGGTACCAGGGGGAGGGGCAACAGCATGCTTGGGTACCAGGGGGAGGGGCAACAGCATGCTTGGGTACCAGGGGGAGGGGCAACAGCATGCTTGGGTACCAGGGGGAGGGGCAACAGCATGCTTGGGTACCAGGGGGAGGGGCAACAGCATGCTTGGGTACCAGGGGGAGGGGCAACAGCATGCTTGGGTACCAGGGGGAGGGGCAACAGCATGCTTTGGGAGTGGGGTGGAGGGAGGGGGGGGGGGAGGCAACAGCATTCTCCACCTAAAGTTTCATTGTTAAGGATGTAGCAAAGAACGATCCACTGGCACACATGCTATGGTTGGTTGTGCACCTTGGTCAATGAATCAAGATACACGTCAGTACACTCACCATTGAATTGGATGTTGATCTGAGTTTGTGAGTCAATTCAAGTAACTGGTTAAGTTTGTGGACAGACACTCCAGGTACCTATAAGGGAGGGGTGAGGTAGGAAGGTGAATAGGGAGAAGGTAAATAAGGAAGGCATGGAGAGCTAGGTAACCTTACACATATAGGAACTACTATTAGTTACAATTGCATCATAATCGTCCATTAATTTTGTAACCAAATACATGTACATGTACCACACATAAAACACACATGTACATGTACATACATGTACAGGTACAGGTACATGTATATGTGTGAAAATTGAAATACAAAATGTCATTGTTCAACTGTCTTGTTATGGAATTAAATCCTGAAGGTAGAACACACTGAAGCCCTTGCCCCCAGTTATCAAGTTTGATTTAAATGGAACCCGATCCCGCCCAATCAAGAGAGCTCTTGGACTAAATCAAAAGGACATTTAACTTTAATAACTCATTATAGAGTTTGGTAACTTGAAAATCAATTAACCTTTCCTAGAATCAAAATTACTTATTAATATAAATTACCAGTATCTATAATCTGTAACAACATATGTTACAGAGGGCCATGATAAACTTAATATTAGATTACTTTGGTTTAGTTCCTTTACCGATTTACTAATAACCCGACATTGGGGATATACATGTATTGACTGGATCCAAGTACAGTACATACATGTACACGTATATGGCAATGTTAATTGTATACCAGTACATACATGTACTTCATAGCCCAGCAGGGGGTAATTTTTAATATTGTATAGGTACATACACTTACACAATGTACAAGTACACTGTACACTGTAAGTACAACATTAAAAGGCATGAATTACTCCCTGCTGATGTGTGCAGTTCTTGGTACAAAATTTAGATGTCCATCATGTACCATGTACATATATATACAGAACAAGGTTTTAGTACATGTACATGTAAATAAATTAAAGTCTGCTACAAGGAAGTTGGTGGTAATGTACACTAACACATACACATAGTACATGTATATGATTTAAAAGCAATAGTGCTACATGCACATGTACATGTAGGTTGAATAACCCATTGGATGATTTGGTAAGCACATGGAATGTACAGTACATGGGTGCATGATAGGAGGTACATGCCCCTCACCCTAATGCAAGTACTTGAGGTTGCAGTGGAGATGGTACCTCACCTTATTCAACATCACCTTCCTCTCCTCCTCCCTGGGAAGGGACTTTATGTGATGATACGGAAACATGGAAAGCAGCTCTGGGTGGAGCCATGAGGACTGGGAGGAGCTAACTCCACCCACCCTGCCCATCTGCTTCTGAGGCTCTCCAATGCCAATCACCCGGAACTTTGGGTGGATCATGTGGATGGATCTGCGCAACACAAAGAACAAAACCAGTCAAAAAGAGTAATTTCTGATTCTCAACCCTGTTCAATACATTGGCTACAATACATGTACGTTAGTGTATTCAAATGTATGCACATTGGCTACATGTACATGTACTCACTGCTTGGCCATTAACTCTGGTGTCAATCCTGAAGCTTCCATAGCCTTCTGGTATCTATCCCTCCCCACAAGCCTTGTGCCATCCATCAGAGATATCTCTCTGTCTTGAATCAACCTACACAGAAAGTACATGTATGGCATACACGTACATGTACATACATGCACTGCCCTTGGTACACTCATACATGTACCAACTCAAATTGACTCTGTTACAAACAAATGCATATGCACTGTGCACTGTACTGCTATGTAACTGTACTATTCCTATACAAACACGTGTGTGTGCAGTGCATACATGTAATTCAGCTGATGCTCACCTCTGCAGAGCACTCAAAGTACTTGATTCTAATCTGTGCACACCATCCAAGACAGCTATGCTTCCCTCCCGGGCAGCAAGGATGAGGGGAGATTCCCTCCAAGCAGTGTCCCCGTTAGGAAGAGTGGTCCTCTGTTGCAGCAGCTCCCTGGATGTCATATCCTGTGAGAATGCATCGAGTGCAAGGAAATTTAATGTGAGCATACATGTGCACATGTACGGTGGAACTGCAGCCTTAACAGACACCTGAGTTGGCCGGTCACCTCTGTATATCGGCCACATAATTGAAGTCCCAACCAATCCCCAATGAAAGTACATACAAAAAAGTTCTCACTCGGGTCACCTCTACCATGCGTATAATGATCTGTTGTCATGGTCATAACTATTATATTTCACTCCCTACATTAAACATCCAACAAGCACAAAGAGTGCGTTTTCATTATGCCCGGCACACACCACAGCGATTATTCCCGCGTTCAAACTGCACATGCATCTGTTGTGATGCCGGCGTTCACAATCACCTCTATGACCATGATTAGAATCCTGCCGTTTATAAACGTGCATGGTTTCACTGTACATGTAAAGTGTGTTGCATGGGTATGCACACGTACAGGTACAAGTACATATGAATGTTGGAATGTGTGCCTTAATGGAAAGGATGACGAGGCAGTGGAAAGAAAAAAGCAGCACCAGAAATTGTCCATACATACATGTATGTATAACTCATGTCATCTGACCAATTTCTCTCTTTAAAGCCGACATGTAAACGAGATACATGTATGTACTGTATTGTAACATTACCAGCACATTGTATCTACAACCTTTGGGGCATAATTTCAATTTTGCATTACATTTATTTCACTTTGCAAGATAATACAGCAAGTGTACAAAACTATTATACCTTGCTAGAAGCAGACAAGGTTTCATCGTAAAGGATCCAGGTATATATGTACATGTACTTTACTATTAGCCACATGTATGTTGTTTTAAAAACATTAAACTACATGTAAGTCCATTAAGAAATGAAAATACACCAAATGGTACTGTCAACTGTGGTATGGATCATAAGGGGGGGGGGGGGGAGAAAGAAGGCTTCAGTGTACACATATATAGATGGAATGACATATGGACATACACATGTACATACATGTATGTACAATGTACCTGTACATACATGTATGTACAATGTACCTGTACATACATGTATGTACAATGTACCTGTACATACATGTATGTACAATGTACCTGTACTTGTACATGTAGCACTTGGACTTAGCTCACCTGGTAGAGAACTATCGGCTCCACATGGTAGCCAAGCATGGAGGCAAACCTGCTCACCAAGGTTGTCTTACCACTGCCCTGCAAGATGGAGGTACATCTTTATTGACAGCAGACATACTAACACAGATGTGGCACTGTATGATACCCCATGGGCACATGCAACATATACATAATACATGTACATGTATGCTACATGCAAACAGCACAACATATGTACACAGTACACTTCCTTCCATAAATCTGCCTCTCCCCTCTCCCCTCTCACCCTTCCTCCAATGAGAGAGAAGTCCCCAGCAGTATGGCTCTGCATCATCTTGCTCAGCAGGTCCTCATGGTAGGCAGTGGGGACATAGCCCTCCGCTCCACCTGTGTGGCCTACTCTCTCCGCCCACCCTGCCACAGGGAAACACCCACCCAAAGCTGGGTAAGCCTCTTGTGGAGCCAGTGTGGCAATCAGGTCAGACTGGTTGTTGGAAGGGACACAGTCTTTAACAAAGAACATTGAAGGAGAAGGATATCCAGGCAAGGAGAATCTCTGTGGTGTTTGAGAAGTACAAGAAAGGCTTTAGTAAATGCTCAGTACATATAAAATTGCACAAAGAGTACCACAAACACAACGAACACTGCATATGTACGTATGTATATATGCATACAAAACTATAGTGCTCCATGTACTGAACACTACCAAAAGTGGTTTTGTTAACTTTTTGAACTGTTCAAGTTATGTAAAATGTCATGTACATGTACATGCAATGCATGTACATGTACATGCAAGGGAACAGATTTTCAGCATTTCTATACAAGGAACATTTACCACAACAACACATAGACAACACTTAGTGGTACTCTTGTACACGTAAACGTCCTTTCAAAAAAATGTATATTGGTCACAGTGCCATGTTAGAATGTACATGTACAGGTACATGTACATGTACAGGTACATGTACCTGTAGTTAACTTAAGGGCTTTAATTAATTTTTAGGGCACCTACCCGTAACCATCCTCAGTAAAGTTGTTCTACACGTACATCTACATGTATGTAGGTTTGGATGCTAAAGTCACAATGGTTGAAAAGATTGGTCCTCATTTATGCATTGTTGGAGGTACATTCAATAATTTTGTACAACATCCTTACAGAGAGTGCATCCCTGAAAGAATCCACTGTTCCCAGCAGCTCAGCTGGATACGCAAAATGAAGCAGGTCTGACAGTATGGCACCAGGGTTATGGTCCTGAAGAAACAGAGAGAGGGTTGGGAGGGGTGAGTAGGGAAGAGGTGCTGACAGCCACTCTATATATTAGCAAGCTTGCTACAAGGTACAGGTACATGGCACACACAAGGATTGTAGCGATCGTCCGCAAGTGTTCAAAGGTGTTGACTGGTCCATTCAAGGAAGGAAGGGAGGAGCCCGATGAGAAAGTGTGGAGAGCTGCTGAGACCGAAAGCACTGCAGAGAGTCTAAATGGAAAGGTATTCATGTAGGCCGTATATAATTATAATTATGAGTGTGTGTATGTGTGTGTGTGTGCGTGTGTGTGTGTGTGTGCATGTGTGTGCATGCATGTGTGTGTGTGTGTGTGTGTGTGTGTGTGTGCATGTGTGTTTCTGCATAGGGCAAGATGATGGCACTATCTGCAAGTCAGTATCAGAGGAAGTGGGAGGGGCTTGAGTTCTAGTACATGTATATGCATGTAGAGGACAATGCAAAAACTTACGTTTTCTGGGGCACCTTCACAAAGTCACAAATGAGCTCGTCCAGCTGCTCTTGGAATGGAAGCGGTTCTACAACCCTCGCTTGGAATCGAGACCGAAGCGGAGGGTCAAGGGGGTTCCCTTTGTAGGGAGGGACAGGGAGACCCAGTGCAATAACTCTGAACTTCTCGCTAGCCCTGACCAGCTGCCACCGGTCCAACTCGTCTTTGCCATGCTCCTGCAGAGAAAGGCACAACTTCATATCCCTGGTGAGAAAGTCCAAGGGCCAACAGATGTGTACACACAACACGACTGTACGTACAGAATTGTACGCATACATGTACGTGTATGCTTACGACCTGCATTAACAGCCACATGATCACCAACACTACATTGCAATGCTAGGCATATAAATTTGAGCAATCTAGAGTACGAACATACATGTATTTCCTTCTCATATCCTCTTCCCCACTTCATCACCCAATCATCCCCTCCTCCCCACCTTACCCTCCAAGTGCTGCCTACCGTCAGTAATTTGTCGTATCTCTGTGGTGCCACGATAAACCTTCCATCCTCCAGCTGCATCTCTCTGTTCTCCAGCAGATTATTGAGAACAGGCAGAACATTCCTCTCGGCCTTCTCTATCCCATCCAAGACGAGCACACGCCCCTCCAAGGCTGCACGGACAGAACACTGAAGGGGTCAAAGGTCAACTAAATCTGCAGAGGAGATCGTTGGGCTGACCTGGTC
Source organism: Spongilla lacustris (assembly GCA_949361645.1). NCBI lineage: Eukaryota > Metazoa > Porifera > Demospongiae > Spongillida > Spongillidae > Spongilla > Spongilla lacustris. Next base: position 5,184,926 of record OX442434.1, on the reverse strand, counting down.
CAGGTAACTGACAGTTCCTCCCACAATCTCCCTCCTTTGTTTGAGGTCAGTCTCAGTGGTGTCCCGAGAAAGTGCGACGTACTCTGCCTCGCGTCCTGTCAGCTCACAGAAGGTCATGGCCAGGCGATGTCGCAAGGACCCAGGAGGTCCAATCAGGAACATGTCTTGGCCTAGTGCATCCTAAGTGGTATAAAAGCACACAAGGCTCTTTACATGTACATACAAGCAGGTGTGTGGCCCATTCATTATACAATAACATGTACATGTACATGTACAGTACTCCCATGTGGAAAATAATTGTCGTAAATGGGGATCCGGATCAAAGATGAATCACCGATCTATTGCAATAATGGCGATTAACAACATCACTAACACACTAAATTGATTAATTGCCATCTACCATGATTATTTCCACATGGGTGCATCAATGCAGAGCAGTGAGGGCAGCAGTGAAACCAACCAAACCAGTTAATCACAAACACACACACACACAAACACACACACAAACACACACACACACACACAAACACACACACACACACACATGCACACACACACACACATGCACACACACACACATGCTCACACAGCTTCACACAGAAGTCACCTTACCTTCTGCAGCATCCATTGAAGGTGTCTTAGGACTGTCTGAGAGGGCGGAGTTTTCACTAGGTAAGAAAATCACACATGAAATAACTTGTCAATGTTACATCAACTACAAATAACACATACAACATGTACAGGGGGAGATTGTATCTGTCAATCATTTGTGAAGGCTCCACCTTCTCAACCACTATTATTAGAAATGCGAACTCAGTGTAACTGTGCACATACTGGGGAGGAGTACCAGAGTGACCAGTTGCCCCTAGTCAAGAAATTAATTGTATTTAATTAACTGACTCTCCCCTCCCCTCAGTCAACACTAACCCTCACTCCTCCTCCTCCATCTAGTGGACCTGACCCACTCATGAAGGCAGGAAAAGGCTGGTACAATGGTCTGACAAATATCCCACAGCTCTCTTATCTATTGCATCCTCTGCCATACATTATTCACATGACATTACCCACTGTATCACTGATCCACATGTAACTCTACATAACTATTCAACAACATCAACAATAACATAAAAAACTGCTGGGTATCACAAAAAGTATGCGCAATACTCACCATCCATACAATACAATATACGCATATACATGTACCATACACATACTCCAATAACCACACAAATAACCCACCATACAGCCTTGGTACCAGCTCCGGGTGTTTCGGTGGTTCCACATTAATTCTCACCCCACCAATCGTCAACCACTCTCCTAATATATAACAAAAGTATATGTCCACATGTAGTTCCGGTGATTATAACATGTTATATAAGCTACATCAACCTATAGCAGGCCATATAGCAACATGTATGTGGCTGCGTCGATCAAAATTACCATAAATACTCGACACATCCCCAGGGAGACACAGCATAACAGTAAAAGATGTACTATCAGAGTGTACCGTTGAGACAAGGTATTTAAAACGTTTACGTCACCTGGTTGCGTGGACAATCCACTGGTCTTAAAAAGGCTCACGTGAGGGGTCAATACCCTCCTTAGTTGCACGATACGTCTTGCGGAAGGATCAGCCGACATACTATGATGCGCTGCAAGCCTCCTCCACCCTCGAGACAGCATTTGTATATTATTATTACCTGTGAATAATAATTCCAGTTACGGTATGATCAATCTACGCAGGGTCTGGGAACGTGCTTTGGACTGAAGGAGTGCCTCGCAAGGCCCAGACGTACTTAGTTATTTGGGGGGGGGGGGGGGGGGGGGGGGGGGGCGGGGGGCATAGGTAAGGGCGTGGCAAGGGGGCACTCTCCCGCCCACTCCGCATCGAGGTTAGTCTCTTTTGCCATGACGTAATGTACATTCGGTTCACTAACGCCAGCATTCCGTGTGTAAGCGTCGGAATGTTGGCGCTACCAATCAGATTGGAGATGTCATGTTACAGGAGGTGATTAGGCCACTGTGGAATTCACAAGCACCTCATACAGTATAATGGCGGGCGTAGCAGCCAAGGATTATTAATGGGGCGTGTCCAAACTATTTTTGGAAAAAATTGCGTCATTGTGACGTTAACATATTAACCCCTCTTTACTTCATTGAGTTTTTGTATTGGACATTACTCAATGTGCAGTGTAGTCTGGATAGACATAACTGTTGCTACTGGGGTCAACGCTGCATGCAGCTAGCTAGATGTTCCGCATTATTTGCGGACAATAAAATTGGTCTTAGCGTCATAGCCCCCCCCCCCCCCCCAACTATTACATGGATTGGAATCCGTGAAGTTTAACCCTCTCCATCCTTGTTTCATTGAGAGCTCGGTACACGTAGTATGGCAACTACAGGTTATGGGGCGCCTAGCAGCCTAAGCTCAACGATTGAAGAGGCAAGCTACAATTAAACATGCGAATAGTTAAGGAAAGTATCGGGCTTATAACTGCGGATAGTGTTAGTACTGATTACTAGTAAGACATCGTTGAAAGGGCCGGATCCCGAGGCGATCGATATAAAGTTGTTAGCTTCGATGGAAGAAAGTGGGGATGTATTTCACAGGGCATAACCTTGGTTGATGGGCTGCAGCTACATGTACCACAAAGCTCGTTTATCAGGAAGGCGTAGGGCGGTTAGAACAGCTAGGGTACCATGCCTTCGTCATGCACCCGGCATGGCCAGTCACCTGTACGTGACTGATGTATGCGAGGGATATCCTTTCGAGACTGAGATATTAGTATAAAGCTATTTCTATAATGCTGGTGCTTTTAATGTTTCTATTATAAATTCTCTGCTTTCATGCAATGCCAAAAGAATTCAATGGAAGCAAACGAGCATAGCGTTAGAGTCTTGGTACCTTTGCACCATCATATCAGTGTAGCTATGGCATGCAGTGTGAAAATGGAGTGAAATGAAATCTGCGAGCGGCTAACCTTGGCAGGTCGAAAGATCAGTGATCATTTAGCTACCCTTGTTCTGCTCTTTGTGCATCGGGTGCGATGTGTACATGTAGGTATAGACCTTAGCGTGGCCACGCCCAACTACAGGTCACTTATAGACTTTTTATAGGTATACTAGTGGTTATGTGCTGAATGTAGGCCGAGCGATTCAGTTTAGGCGTACATTCAGCACTGACAAGAATCGATTATCTTAATTGCCTTAATCACCCGCAGCGCGTGCATGACTTCCACTGCATATGGCCACGATTTTAGCCTGCTTCCACGTAGCGGTCATGTAATCTATCCGCTGCTGTGGAGTGGGTCTGGGTATGAGACTACTAGTAGTGGCTTAGGTGCAAAGTGCATATTATGTCTGGGTACATGTACATGTAAACGTAGTACATTCTTGACCCCTTCTACTGTGTAAACATTAACACACACCTATAACATGAACCGGATGGTGCAGCTAGCTAGGTGATGTCTCAGCACACTAAGGCGGAGGTCATCTACACACTGACCTGCATGGGTAGTGCATAGCTAGTCTCTCGTGCCATGACGTAATGTATGGACTATTACATCTGTTCACTATACTAACGCCAGCATTCCGTGTGCTAGCGCCGGAATGTTGGCGCTACCAATCAGATTGGAGATATCATGTGATAGGAGGTAATTAGGCCACTGTGGAATTACACCTCATTGAACGTCATGGCGCTGTATTCGAAGGAAGCTATTGATCGTGCCATTTCAAAAGCCACTAAAGAACTGGGATATTCTGAGCTACGAGTCTACGACCAAATCAACTCGCTGTACTATGAATGACAGGGACGTGTTTGTCTGCCTCCCAACGGGAAGCGGAAAGTCCCTGTGTTACTGTTTGCTTCCCAAAGTGTTTGATAAGTTGAAACCGTGTACCGACATAGCTTTGTAGTAGTGAGCCCTCTGATCTCTCTTATGAAAGATCAGGTGAGAGCAATGATGGAACGCAACATTTCTGCTGTCTACACTGGAAGTATAGATGATAGCGCGGAGGCAGATATCATGAACGCTGATTTGATATGATGCCGACACGCCTTCTAGAATATTTGTGGGTGATAATTGCATTCCTTTCTCGTGACTACAGCGATAATTACATTCCTGCTTGTCACGGAACGTTGGCGTTAGTGAACAGACGTAATATTCCATACATTACGTCATGGCACGAGAGACTAGTGCCTACCACTAGCTCAATTTATGTTTCATCATTTTTTTAGACAGCAATTCAGTGATTCACAGTGATGGTGGTAATGGAGTCTCAAGTTCTTTATTGTCAGGCCCCTCGTAACGGTGCAATCATTTATTTCGTTATATTTCAAACAAACATGAGTCATGACGGTTTGCACTGCATGCATCTCCACTGATCAAATAATATAACAGACTATATACCCATGCTGGCCATGCATCAATTCTCAAGTTTTTATTTATTTGCAAATGTATAACCGATCTAGTGCACAGAAAATGATTTAAAATCAAGTATGACACCACTACAAATTAAATCAACACGCCGGGTACATGTATTACTGATAACAACTTATACATGTGTAGGTCACATACATGTATATGACCGAAATATACTGTCAGTAGTAGAACGTATGGACATCTCCAAAATGCGAGCCGGTGCCCGTATCCCGGTCCTGTCCGTGAACATCAATCAATCCAACGTGGCCCATCCCGTCTCTATTACGAAGGCAGTGAAAGAAGGCAGCAGTTCCTACCGGAGGTTTGGCAGAATGGCAGGTGTAGCTCGTGTTCGCCCGTATCCAATCACGAAGTTCATGAGCGCGGATTATGCGTCGTGAACCTTTAGGAGCATTGCAGCGGGCATTGATTGTATCGTGAGGGGCGCAGATATTGAATCCGGCTTTGGCTAGGGCGTTGCTGGTGTAGTGTGCACAATTGCCGCCCTCCAGGCTTTCGTGACAGGTGTCGCAGGAGTTGATATAAAGTTCGGCAGCTCTTTTCAGCGTTGCCATACTGTTCCAAGGATTTTAACTTGAAGTAGTATCAAAAAGAGACAACCAATTTATAGGTTGCCATTGAGAATATTCATAATGTAAAGTTTGTTGTAATTGTAACAGCGGCATGCAGCGGCGCGCGTGGTCCCCGGCCAGTACGTCCCTCGGGCCTGTAAAATTATCGGGCTATAGCACACACCCCCACACACACACCATACTGCTCCCACACACCACCCCCACACACATGCCATCCCCACCCATCCCCATACTCACCTCAGCTCTCCCGCGCCACCCCCTGGTCTAAATCCTGGATCCGCCATTGTTACACTGTGGATACGACCGAACGTCAGAACGCCGATGCTGACTCCAAATTTTAAAGGTATAGTCCTTTTAGGATGCGGTTATTCGATTTTTGCATACATATTGCATGCAATCTTATTCTCGTGTGCCGTATCGATAATTATATGCAATGGTGGCATCATGATTTGAATAAATTAAAAGGGATTGAATGTGATGGTGTGTGTCAAAACGGCAAAGAATCATGCAGGCCCTCTATCTCGATCCTAAACGTAGAAAAGTCTAAGACATTGCTTATAGTTTCTTCACCTGGTCCAGCAGGAATGTTTTAAGAGGGGGGAGACTGACCCGGGAGAGTGAGCCATCCATTCATTTGAAGGGATATACTAGTATAATTGTAATTCAAATATACATGTATAAATATACTAACAGATATACAAACGCTTTACAATGCAACAATTGCGACCTTGATGCCGGAAATGCACCATTTGTAAGCAAATACCTTACTATTTATTTAAGATGACTTGCATGGGAATTGGACTGTAATGCAAAGAAGAGTTTCGCACAATGTCATTGATTTAATATCATCTTTTACACTACTACACAAAGGCCTATTTGCTCATGTAGTCAGTCAGCAGGCATCTCCATAGTGCCTAGAACTGCATGGCAGCATTTAATACCCTACTGGACTGCAACAGAGACGGCACACGATGCATGACTGTATGTGTGTGTGGGTGGTGTGCGGGAGTGGTATGGTGTGTGTGGGGGGGGGGGGGGGTGCTATAGCCCGATAATTTTACAGGCCCGAGGGACTGGCCGGGGACCACGCGCGCCGCTGCATGCCGCTGTTACAATTACAACAAACTTTACATTATGAATATTCTCAATGGCAACCTATAAATTGGTTGTCTCTTTTTGATTACTTCAAGTTAAAATCCTTGGAACAGTATGGCAACGCTGAAAAGAGCTGCCGAACTTTATATCAACTCCTGCGACACCTGTCACGAAAGCCTGGAGGGCGGCAATTGTGCACACTACACCAGCAACGCCCTAGCCAAAGCCGGATTCAATATCTGCGCCCCTCACGATACAATCAATGCCCGCTGCAATGCTCCTAAAGGTTCACGACGCATAATCCGCGCTCATGAACTTCGTGATTGGATACGGGCGAACACGAGCTACACCTGCCATTCTGCCAAACCTCCGGTAGGAACTGCTGCCTTCTTTCACTGCCTTCGTAATAGAGACGGGATGGGCCACGTTGGATTGATTGATGTTCACGGACAGGACCGGGATACGGGCACCGGCTCGCATTTTGGAGATGTCCATACGTTCTACTACTGACAGTATATTTCGGTCATATACATGTATGTGACCTACACATGTATAAGTTGTTATCAGTAATACATGTACCCGGCGTGTTGATTTAATTTGTAGTGGTGTCATACTTGATTTTTTAAATTTTAAATCATTTTCTGTGGTAAGATCGGTTATACATTTGCAAATAAATAAAAACTTGAGAATTGATGCATGGCCAGCATGGGTATATAGTCTGTTATATTATTTGATCAGTGGAGATGCATGCAGTGCAAACCGTCATGACTCATGTTTGTTTGAAATATAACGAAATAAATGATTGCACCGTTACGAGGGGCCTGACAATAAAGAACTTGAGACTCCATTACCACCATCACTGTGAATCACTGAATTGCTGCCTTAAAAAATGATGAAGCATAAATTGAGCTAGTGGTAGGCATGCTATGCACTACCTAGGTCAGTGTGTAGATGACCTCCGCCTTAGTGTGCTGAGACATCACCTAGCTAGCTGCACCATCCGGTTCATGTTATAGGTGTGTGTTAATGTTTACACAGTGGAAGGGGTCAAGAATGTACTACGTTTACATGTACACGTACCCAGAACTAGTAGTCTCGTACCCAGACGGTCCAGACCCACTCCACAGCAGCGGATAGATTACATGACCGCTACGTGGAAGCAGGCTAAAATCGTGGCCATATGCAGTGGAAGTCATGCAGGTGATTAAGGCAATTAAGATAATCGATTCTTGTCAGTGCTGAATGTAGGCCTAAACGGAATCGCTCGGCCTACATTCAGTACATAACCATTACCTATAAAAAAAAGGCTATACCTGTAGTTGGGCGTGGCCACGCTAAGGTCTACCTACACATCGCACCCGATGCACAAAGAGCAGAACAACAGCTGAACTTTAGGCATCACCGGCTATGCAGCCTTCATTTCACTCAGTATCGCGACTGAGTGTTGACTGAAAATACTCAGTGTAGCAACTAAGTAAGTACGATCGCGCGCGGCAATATCAGCGGCTCAGAGAGATTGATGCAGGAAACAAGCTCGTTGCGAAACGTACTAAGCGAACTCGCTTTGATTTGTAGCTGGAGCTGTTCTTCGTCATGACTCGACGTCGTGAAGTGGGAGATCTGCATGTTGGCTAGTCCGAATTACTTCAATTGATTGAAATTTATTGTACATCAGTGTACAATTGGTTAATCCCCATGGGTATACCGGGTATAAATCTAATACTATAACTTCCAATGTCCGTCCGTATGGACGCGTAACCACCTATTTATAAACTCCGCCTAGCGTCTACACTTGTGGGTTTGAACATAACTAGCAACGCGTACCTAGCAACCAATAGAAACGACCACCTCTCACGCTATTTAGCTAGGTACTTTAATAAATTGCGTTTGCGTAGGCGGAAACTGGTGATCTAAATTTCGTCGAAAATTGTGACCGTATTTAGGATTTCTCTACGAGTGCTTAAGAAGACGCGCGCTTTGTAAAGTTGCTTGCAAGGTATTTAGGACTTTATTGCTAGAATACAGAACAAAAGGGGTTGCCCGATACACTCTTGGTATCTAAATGTAAGCCAGCATACGGCGCTATTTTGTGTGCCTCGTTGATTTCCATAGTAATCGGTCGCGATTAGCCATTCCCTAGATTCTTAAAGCACTCACTTGAGGAAGCGTTTTCCATGTTTATTAGGTCCTAGCCTATATCAGGATAAAATTTCATGAGCTTTGGATGGTGCCCAAAGGTCCATTTATCGGCACTGGTGTTTACTGTTGGATTGCTTAGAGCTTGACATAATAATGCTTAACCTGGTATTTCTGTATTAGAGCCCTGGGAATTAAACTTATTTTTTGTATTTTCAACGCATAGACTATCTGTTTTGTTTATGTGTCAAAGAGTTGTGTGATTGTTCTATTTAATACGCACCGAATTCGTCAAGGCACGCGTTAGTTATGGAAAGTATTGTACAGCATGGACCGCCATATCATTAAAAACAGCTCAATCATAAAAATATGATGGTGCCCACACAGCGTATTTTTCAAGACAATATTTTCATGTTAGTGTATCCTAGCTATGCAGTAACATTGAGAAATACATCTACCCATAACCAGCATATGCCCAGTTATTGAAGTAGCTTTGGATCAAATGGCAGGTGCTCTCCCTGAACCTTGAACTACAAAATTCTGCATGCTACAACAGAACAAGATAAGATAATAGATATTGTAGTACACTAGCTACTTGAAATATACATGTATAGTAGACTCAGTTGCATGGCTACCTTGAAGGTACTTTAGCTCATCTATCACCATCCATTGTTCACCAAGTATGTTTGCTGAACACAATGCACCCTTGGCCTGGCTAATTACCTTTATAGAAAAGCATCTAATGTTAAATGATGGAAACGTAAGATGTATGGAACAATGCAGTGGTTGTGTGCACACTCTCAGAACAAGCAAGAAAATATAGCCCGGTTAAATTTTGCATCTGACAAGCTTAGAGAGTAAAGTTAGTTAGTAAACAACATGAACACAACATTTCTATATTGCAAGATCAGCAACTTAAAGATAAGATTCAAAAGAAGGAAAACAGTTCAGGGAGGAAGATAGAAAAGAAGTTGCAATGTGTGGCAGAAAAGGAAGTGGAATTATCAAATGAGTTTCCTAATATCTCATAATGAAAAAAAAATTAATGTAATATTTTTGAAGCGATTCATCCAACGTGTCAGTTATTTGTAATAATAAAATAATGAAGGTATCAGCATAAACAATGCACAATAAGTTACTATACTAATAAAACGATACAGAATCCATAACAGAAGCAGCATTTCCACATTGTACTGCAACTGATTGCCTTTGTAGCAAGTAAGAGCCTACATTGCACTCTCCTGATGCCTGCCTAAGGTGATGGTCAAGCTCTCTCCTGATGTCTCAATGGCTATGGGCGTGATCAGTTATTAATGGTCTGTATATTGAACACCTATGGTATGTGGATCATCAAAATGTGCTATACAATAGACATATAATATGTGTAAATCAATCAAAGAAGTCTCAAGTTCCTAAAGTAATTATTACGCATTGGAAGAATGATGAATGTGAATAAATAGGGGAGAACATTATGATATCGCTATACGGGCTATTGCCGTATTGGCAGCTAGATTATATAATGAGACACCTAAATTTAGATGTAATGTGTATTTGACTCTGTGAACCTTATAAAGAGTACCTATGTTGTATTTTATGCAAATATGGCATCATTATCTTGAATACTTTTACAGTAGCAACCGCACTTGCATGGAGAAGTCAAGCGGTCACAGTTTTTTATATCGCGGTCCATTCACATCGCGTACATTGTTAGTCACCAGCGACGTAATGTTTGAAACGTTATAACTTTTGAAATAGTAATCTGTTTTCCGTGGCAAAAGCATATTTTTGATGCATTCAATTTGCTCTTTTAGGCTATGCATAAAAGTTCTAGTTTTATTCATTTTCAAAAATTTATTAAAGTACCTAACTTAGCGACCAATGACAATTGACCAGTGTTAACATGTTATCGTACAGACCGGAAGTAGCACATGTACATGTATTAATACATTTATAGGTTGCGTAGTAACCGTATATTACAACAGGTGGTAGATTACTGTATGTAAAAAATTCTGCACTTCACTTCCATGATTTTTCACGGGGTAAGGCTAGTAGTAACATAAACAGTGACGTTATGTTACGTTTCAAATTAGAACTGCATATACATGTATTGAACGCGTATCCGGATATCGTTATAAAAAGGTATTTGAAAAATGGGCGAATTGTCGATGCGGACCGGCGACGAATACCTAAGTACCTCCGAATGGAGATGCACAAACCGCGCCGACTAATAGAACAAATCCAATAATTGGTTTTTCCAAGCAATGCTAAATTACTATTCGAACGGATATATAGATTTTTGCGAATATCCGAATAACCTGATAACCCGTGTTACCGGTTACACACCGGAAATCGTGATACCTGTCCCTAAATTTTTTTGGGTGATTTTCTATGTTTAACATTAACAGTATGCAGTATTGAAAACTGAATCTAACACAGTGTTGTCGACCAAACATTTGTAAATAAGTACCGGAAATAAGGCAGTGTCACGTGACTAACACGTCTGTTGATTTTCGTTTTTCAGTGTCCCAGTCCAAAAAAAGGATTTATAGCATATTTCTCAGCTCTGAGACTCACCTGGCCTCAACACCGTATATAAGAGAAAAAAAAAAAACTCGCCCAACGTTTGGCCGAGTCATATTTCAAACCAGGGGAAATACTTCGTGTGTTTTCACGTGTTTTGAATGTTAATTAAAGTTTCGATGTTGTGACTGAAGACGGGAACGGTTACAATTGCGAAAACGCTTCTTTTAACAACCAAACATCAGCCATTTAAGAAAGGCGGCGAGCAAGTAAATAGGCAAATCGTGTTTGGGCATCGTTAACGTTGAATTGAAGCGAAGAAAAGGCTCTGAGGGGTAATCTCAAAGCTGCCAAAGCGGTGGTTGCAAAAAAAAATGTTGTTAGAAAGAGCAAAAATTGTGCATTCCAATGGTATATTACTTGTGCAATTAATACGGCACTGAGGACAAAGCGGTACTTCTGAATGTATGGAATTGAATTGACAGGGCGAACAAAAACTGTGCCGGACGGTTGAACTTCGTTTCGCTATACACCGATTGTCGTAATAAACATGGGATTGCAACCAAACGAGATATGAAGTAACTGCCACACATAACTGTATGTAAAAATCATTTTTAGAAGGTACGACGACAGTTGTTCTGCATACTACCATGCAAAACAATGCAGGATGCTAATAGTAGTGAAGTACATATATCCGGTTTTGACAATATCTAAAAATTTCAACAATCAATCTACAAGTCAGGAAAATCAATAATATAGCCAGTTAGAAGTTCCGGCTAAAATTACCTTCCCCTTCTACATGTATATCATGTCATTTAATGTGTCCAGCACTGATACATCTAGCTGTTGATAGTGGCTGCCATTCAGTTTTTAACTGAAATGATGCATGCATGTGTCCATATAGAATGTTTTTGCTGTTTGCCATCAGTAAACCATACTGTAGTCTGTCTATATGAAAAGACCATTAAAAGTCCAAACAAGTTAGATATAAATGCTCTGACAGTGCATGTCAGTTTTTTCAAGTTCTGGCATCTATTATAGATCCTCAGCCTGTTATTAAATTCAACTTTTCTCAGCTTTGTAGGTTGCATTTTTTTTTCTTCTTTGTAAATTCTTATATACTATATGAAACATTTTGATACACTAAGCACCACTTGAGCGGAATTTCTTTTCATCATATTAGTACTAATAGCACCTTTTCAAATTTACCCGTCTTTTATTTTAGAACAAACAATCAATTTTAACCTTCCATTAAAAATTGTAAAGCTTGCTTTAAACTCTGTATATTCCAAGCCGGATTTTGCTTAAGCATATACGTTTCTCTATAGCCATTCTTCACGACTCACTGATTCTATTAGCACTTACAGTTAGTTATACATGTAAGTGGCATACTTACACATGGATCACATTTTCTAGATCTATTTATGACTTTAATCACAATTGGTAATGGTACAGATGTTGTATTCATGGACACTATAAATTGCTCATTGAAAAGCTCCTCAACTTCAAACACCTTGTAAGATTTTTAAAACTTTGACATTTTTTCAACCAAACGGTCCCACCACAATGCATCATACGTTGCAATGGTACTGCTTATATCAGAGTGATCAATAATTGTTTCAGTGATACTGTGATACTTTTGGTATCTTGTAAGCTGAAATGATTTTAGTTCTTCCTTCCGGTCGAAGGAGTTAGTGATAAACTTCAAAGAAGTGGATAAAAGTTGATTTATTTTCCCCCATGCTATGTCCAAATCACACCGCTGCGTCATTTCAAAATTGCTTTGCACAAAAATATAATGAATGTTCATGCATTTCATATGCACATAGTTTTTATTTTATTTTGGGGCCCGTGTGGACAATCTCTTTCATAGTGGTCTGGGCAAGAGACTGGACAAACTAGGGGGAAAAGGGGGGGGGGGGGGGTAGTGAATTGGATTTACCCTGATCAAATATGAATATGTGGTGTATATATATAATAATTATATATATATATATGGGACAGTTTCCGCGAAAATGTCACCCTTTTATAACATTATAAGGTTATAAAAGGGTGACATTTTCGCGGAAACTGTCCCATATATATATATATATAATAATTATAATTATAATTATAATTATATATATTACAATTCACATGTATTTCATCCTTAGCCTATCATCATAACATCGTCCAATACATAGCAGTTGATGGATTCTGGCACAAAGAGTTTGAATGGGCATATTTTGATGTGAAGGTTTTTAACCCTTATGCCCCTTCAAATCAATAATCCACAATTTCATCCTCTACAATTTCACATCACTGGAGTCAACCACCACCACCACATACAAGAGACTGGCCTCTCTCCTATCTACACACTGGAACCAGCCATAGTTTCCCTATGGCCTGGATCAGTTGCAATACTCTGACATGCATATCACAGGGACATGACCTTCTTTGGACCTTGCCACTACATGTAGTGTGATAAAGGTCTCACCATTTAATAAATACAGCCATATACATGGTAACATACTCTTTTAGATTTGGCAGTCATACCCTTTATTCAAGCGCTGACAACAACATGACCTCAAGTTCAACATGTGTGATGCATCTGATATCATGTAGCGATTTGAAAGTGTCATGGGGTGCTCTGTGTTCTTCGTCTTGGCTTTTCCAATACATCCTCTAAACCAGAGCATGCTGAGTAGGCTAAAGCACTCTTGGTCTTTGCTGGCACCAATTATTTCTCTTTGCCTTGGCAAACACTCTTTGAGCAGCCATGGGCTCTAAAGAATGTCAGAAACAAAGCATGCACCTGGGCTGAGAAGGTTAGGAGTCTAGTGTCTCATGGACAATAGCTGACATAGCACTCTGACCTTTGGAAAAAGCAATTCAGAAATTTCTCATACCAGACTTAACAGCATGCTCCAGTCTGGAATGTAGCAAGTTTGACCAGGTGGGTTGAGCCTGAATAATCCCACTGAGAACTCGTTGTCTGTCTTCATTGCATCAGTGAAACTGACTGCACCTCTTACCGCTGACATGATTATGCCAGAAACGTCTGAAGCACTGATAACAGGTGGCATATACAAACTCCTTCCGCTATCCATCCAAACAAAAAAGGAGAGTTTTGTAATGCTTTGTGCCTAATGTCCCTCAACACTGGAATTGTGGAAAACAGTTCTCAGTTGGCCATGCCATGACCTGCAAGCTGGGTGGTTTCCTGTCAGGCATAACGACCACAATGTTGCAACAGAACCAATATTAGTGGAGAGGCACTGATTTCCTCATCTCGCAGCTGACACTGATGCTAAGGCCAGGGCGGATATTAAGACAAGAGGTTTCAGACCTTTTTAGATTTTATGAAATATAAGTACAACATATTCCTTCCATTCTCATATTTTATTTCCATTTTTTAAATTTGTATTTGTATAAACACTTTTATAGCTAAAATTTTATATAATAATAATTAGTTTGAATACACAACTATACTACAAAAATAATAATGACCTCATAAGGCGAGCCCTTACTAATGTTTTTAAAAAAAATCACCACTTGCAGTAGCAAGTAGCATTAAAGGATTTGTGCCATAGTATGCTGCAATATACGCATGGCTTCCAACCCGGCTGCTAAAATAATAAAACCTTGCGATTTATATAAATCAATATCCCAGTATGATTTATTGGACGTAATTAAATCTTGAGACTCAAGACATGAGAATCTTATGAACATTTTTGAGTGCACAATTACACAAACCTGCACAATCACACTGTGTCTCTCTATCCAAAAGGTTTTAATACATTTATATTATTTGGCCTTTGAGGTAGCCTTTTCTACACAGCAACAATAACATTAAATAAAATGCTCCACTGAAATGGGTTTGCTTTGTGGTGCAGCGTTCAACGTTTTCACACACATACATCTGGGGGTAGAATGTGACTTGGGCACCTGATATAGACAATGCATTCTCCTAGGCAGATGGTACACTGTTCTGGTGGTGTCTTCTTTCTTGGTAACTATGCAACCATTACCCGCATCATCACTCTCCTCTTTGCAATTGGCTTCAGCATCCTTAGCAGGCATCTCACGATGGAGTTTTTGATTCATGTAGAGCTGCTCAGGTCCTCCTTGTCCCATGTCTAACAGAGAACAGCAACCTGACATTACATCCTCTCCACCGTGTGAGTCCTTGTGCTTCTTGGAGGTGACCAGTTCATATCCTTGCTCTGTGGCTAGCTGTTGGGCAATCATGCTTGCATCAGCTTTACATGGGGGCCTGCACATAGCATGTGGTTTGTCTGGAGAAGAGTGTTGAAGTTGAGTGCTAGACTGCTGCCTGAGATGTCCAGCTGTGGAGTCAATTTCTTCATAAGCATCATCATGGTGGGTCTCTTTTGATGAACAATGTAATTGCTGTGAGGATTGAACATTATAGTATAAGGTACTAGTTATGCTCCCCTTGCCCAGATTGAGTGGCAGAATCTGTGTGCAGCAAGCCTGGGGTTGGGCATTCTTACATGCTGCAGGCACACTGTATGATGATAGATGAGGGCTGTCATACAATGTATCAGACTTGCTCTGCATTTTTTGTTCATAAGTACCTGACTCAGAATGGTGCTTCCCAATCCAATGTGCAGATCTACTAATTGATCTGTTTTGACCTTCACTTTTACATTCTACGTAATGACTGTTCTGAATATTTTCATACACTGGAGATTGCACACCAGTATAGCTACATGTAGATAATTTGCTAATCTCTACCACCGTGACAGAAGGATTACAGTCCAGACCAGTTGTACAAGGTACTGTTGTTTTCTGTGAGGTAGAAACCTCTTGAGTTGGAGATGTGGGAACGTGCATGGCCGATAATGGGGCAGCAGCTTGGGGTATGACAGCTGTAGAGGCTGAATCTACAATCCCCACAGAGCTTTGCAGGTCAATTTCCTCATACTGATGACATGCTCGTTTTATTTGCCTAATTGGTCTTACAGAAGATGTCTGCATCTTGGACAGATGTGGATGACATGCCAGTGATGATTGAAGTTCAGGTAAAGAGCATGAACTACGCAGCGGTTTTGGAGATTGATTACAAGTCTCAGCTGAGTTGGATTGGAAACAGTTGATTGAATTTTGACCTGGAGATGAGGCCCCTGGCTGAATCAAAGTAAGTGAAGATGTAAACATAGTTGAAGTGTTTGAAAATCTGGATCTAAATTGCGCACCAGTTATTGCAGTAACAGCTGTGGTAAGCTTCATGAGAACTGCTGGAGTCAATTGATACAGGTGCGTTTGAACTCCAAATGGACCTCGCCTTCCTGATGTAAAGCTGAAGTTACCATCTTGACAACTGAAGTCTCGTATGGTATCGAATGGCCAGGTACCAATGGCTTTCCCATTCTTAGTACACACAGTGATGGAGGTAGCACAAAGGTGGATAATGCAGTCTCCTCCATGAAAGTCTCCAATGTGGCACAGGGCAGTAGCATAGTACACTAGACGAGAAAAGCTGCAGTCAATGATAGACGGCAAAGGTAGACTGACACTCCATCCATCATGAAGCCATACGATAATACATGCTATGCACTTTCCTATTGGTATGCACGTCGCACGAATCGAAATTTTTTACGTAGACTCAAGCGCAGACTCAAGCGCCACATGCACATGCACCGGATAATATCGAATACATACGCCTCACTTATTAATTATAGTAGACTATAGCAACAGGAACAGGCTAACAGCGGTTTAAACTCACGCAACACTAATGATTCCAACAACAAATGCCATGTGGTCACGGATGGACAAGGCCAGTATGTATACTTACCATACTCGTGATTCATATTTAATAACAGACAGCTTTCGACGCTATCACTTGAGGAACAAAATTGATCACGCGAGTAAGTGAACCGATTATTATGATGTTAAAATACAATTATTAATAAAATGGCCACCAACTTCGGAATCGCTACGGTTTCTGTATACCGATCGAGAAGGAGTAAGGGTACACAAAATGGTAGATATTACCTCACTCCCAACCTTGTAGAGATATCTTCTTATCGCATGTAGCACTTTTAACAACACTGAATACAATAATTACTCCAGACGCGACGTTTATCGTACTTCCGATCTTTCATGCAAAGGGTCCATTCCAGAGTGCCACTTTATCGAGAGTTATTTTAGTAACTCTCATATAGGATTTGACCCCGATTATGAAGTCATTAAAAAGGGACCCGCTTCTAGTAACGGGACTCACTTAGAAGCG
>OX442434.1:5080423-5162923 GCA_949361645.1 Spongilla lacustris | reverse complement strand
ATGGTGCGCATCAAATAGAATAACTAGCAGCCGACCAGCCGTACCTAACGCGAGCACACGTACACAGGTTTAGTCCGTGGCGGGCAACGTAGTAAGGTTAGCGTTAACTATCGCGTCTCTATACATGTATTAGTACAGTTGCAATTAAGAATAAAATAATACACAGGGGGAGGGGCCAGCTGTACTACCAGTACCGTCCGTTCTAGCTCCGGTTCGGGGTCGCGTTCTATGAAGGTCACGTCACGTTCCCATCTACTTCTCGTTATCTTTCGATTCCATAAAACTCGCCATAAAATACAAAAAAATTGAGAACGCAACCCGATTGCGTCATTAACCTTGCTTTTGGTGCAGGTACGTGATTGCGAGAAATACCGAATCACGAATTGGCCTAAATATACGAGTATATTACCGTGCTTTGGTAATTTCAGATAATACCGAATCAAAAATTTAGGAATTGGCCTAAATATACACGGACCCACCACACCGGAGGCGTTTAGATTCATATGATCAGGAAAGTGACGGTACTGTCACGCAGGCGTGTTACGGACCTGAATTTACGTGTCCGTATTCAAATCCAAAAGTTGGCCGTGTACTAGTTGAGCGTTAAATAGGACGTAAAGGAAATATTGACAGAAGAGAGCAAAGCTAAAGTCCGAGAACGATATCATCGGAACCCCGAGCCTAAAATAACCGCTGAGGAAGAACTATATCACCAGAAACCCGAGCCAAAACAGTTAACTATCTTTAAAGAGGCAACGGTGCAACGAAAATTCAGCGGCCATGTAGAGTACGTAGACTACAAAACGTAGGGAAGATTCCATCGCTTCCGCTTCTGCGAAAAGAATGCGATTCCAAGAACGATCGAGTGCCGAACATGCTGCAGGGAAAAAAATTCTACCGCACGGGTAATAGAAAGATGTCTATAAACCCCAAAGGTACGTTCGAATTCGACTGAGTGATATACAATAAGTGTTGTATGTGTGTATACATATAGGTTTATAAACTTTATGCATTGTATGGTTTGGTGATGCGTGCACAATTGACCCTTAAGCTTGTCAGGCTTGTGTATCCACGTGACTGAGAGTTCACATACCTTGTGTATAAATGTGTCTTTGTAGTTCTGTGTAGCTGTACATCTACATACACGTAATTGTTATTGTGCTTGACTGACAGCTATCACATTGATGTATAGTCTTACACGATTATAAAATAAAAATAATCTGTGCAGCATTGCAGGGCTACTGCTATCATATGTAAACAATAGCACAAAAGGAGGTCAGTTCAGAAAACTGTTAGTGACCTTGCCCTTTCACAATAAATATTCATTAGGTGAAGGTGTAACAGTTTTTCACATGGCTTCTGTTTGTAACTCTTTTATGTGTACAATGTAACTGTTGGTAATTTACATATGTTCATTATATAGCATACTGGTGGAATATAAGGTAGCCTCGAAACTATTAGATGAGATAAACTAGATCTGCACATGCAGCTGTTAGTGAAGCTAATGCAGGTGCATTGCACAAAAAAAGTTTTACATGATATTCGTGGTATTGATGCAATTTAAATGCAGATTGTGATATTCTAGCTTGGGTAAGGTACCATACTTCTAGTTCAGAGAATGGTGCCTCTTACAACCACACATACCAGTAGACCTGAATGATAGGTGTGTAATGGCGAACGAGATAGGTGACAGGCATCATAACAGCATGCGTCCACTAAAATGGAAATGCACAAATGAGTGTCGGCTGCTCATTAATAGAAGTTGTATCAATTGGGAACAAAGGTACTATTTCAAAAATGCACAGAAGATGTTCAAGTTGGGCTGGACAGTCTTGCATTACAGGGGTTTTAGCAGAGTGCAAAAATTGTCCTGACAAAGTGTCCTGACATACATGT
This sequence comes from Spongilla lacustris, assembly GCA_949361645.1. Taxonomy (NCBI): domain Eukaryota; kingdom Metazoa; phylum Porifera; class Demospongiae; order Spongillida; family Spongillidae; genus Spongilla; species Spongilla lacustris. Next base: position 5,161,027 of record OX442434.1, on the reverse strand, counting down.
AGTTGGTCGGACATCAATATTGATTGACAGAACACACATTATTCAAGTTTGAAACAACAGATTGTTGTACACCTTACATGCACACTAGGCTATAAAAGATCGAGTCCCAGTCATCTAAATTAAAGGTAAAGGCCTGGTAGTGCCTCTTCATAGTGCCTAGCCTGTAATTCACACAGTGCATGGACCCATTTAATACGCAATGTCAAAGTTTTTTTTTTAAGCCTCTGTTCCGTTACAGCATCCATAAAGCTAAGAGCCTTTCCTATAGGTGCATATTATGTTGACTGCCTTTCCCTACTTCTTGCATTTACGTATACGACACTACTTTTGACATACACTTGTGTCATTCCTACACAAATGCTACACTCACGCTTTTTATCCACGATAAGGTTTATTCATTTCACATAAAAAGGACAGAAATTATAAAAAAATCTCACAGACTCGATCCCGACACTAGAGTATGTAACTGGTCAGGCGTACGTCGCTAGTGATGCGTCTTACATCTGGACGCATGCATGGATGGTGCATATTTGCATGTTTTAAAACGCTACGTTCTATAAATGCTACCACGGTCCACACATATACCGTACGCCAACGTTAATTGCTTGCAATGCAAACCAGCTCGATGCAAACGTTACTTGTACTTTTTGTGACCGCTATACTGTATAATTCCTACAAGACATGAGTCTGTCCCTGTAGCGAATGCAAATACCCAGTATTGCACTTCACAACGCAGTGGCTATGACCAGCCTCGTCGGACATTTTGTTCGCTCATGTGCCACAATCGAACGGACAATTGACTAAATTGATCAGACGTTGTCTGATGACCGGCTGGCGCTATAATCCCTGCATTATGATAGTATTTTGCAATCAGACTCGGACTTTAGTGAGTGATGTGGAGGCACCCTATTTCCTTTGAGTTCTTAACATGCTCCAGCTGCACCTACTACTACTTCTCACCCTCCCCATATCTACCACTACCCCTATTCCTCCCAGGAGTCCCCTTACCTACCACTATCCATACTCCTCCCCTTATCTACTACTACTACCCCTACTCCTCTACTACCCCTACTCCTTTCCTTTCCTGTCACTATACCTACTACTACTCCTACTCCTCCCCTCCTACCCTACTCTTCCCCTACTACCCTACTCCTCCCCTTCTAACCCTATTCCTTCCCTCCTATCCCTACTCCTTCCCTCCTATCCCTACTCCTCCCCTTCTACCCCTACTCCTCCCCTACTACCCCTACTCCCTCCCTCCTATCCCTACTCCTCCCCTCCTACCCCTACTCCTCCCCTCCTACCCCTACTCCTCCCCTCCTACCCCTACTCCTCCCCTTCTACCCCTACTCCTTCCCTCCTATCCCTACTCCTCCCCTTCTACCCCTACTCCTCCCCTACTACCCCTACTCCTCCCCTACTACCCTTACTCCTCCCCTCCTACCCCTACTCCTCCCCTTACCTAAACACTACTCTTCCCCTTACCTACCACTACTCCTACTCATCCCCTTATATATACTACAACTTCTATTTTACCAATGGTACCTAGCTGACACTCATTTGCGCGTTTGTATTTTAGTGGACGCATCCTGTCATGCCTATATCCTCTGCCACTACATACCTACGATTAAGCAAAACATGGGAGACATTATCTGAAGTCCAAGTCAGTGAAACAGAAATTTTAACATTGCCTGACCCTGAGCTGTTCATAATTTTGAACGACGTTCCAACTTAAATTCAGGTTGTGGGGCAAACATTGATTGATGTAATGCTTTAAAGTTAGCCATACAAGGAAATAAATTAGTTGTATTAAAATCTGGATGATCAATCTCTTAATGATTGAGCTGAGGTCAGAAGTGTGATTGCTGATATCATAAATGTACAGTAGGTATGGCTTCAATAAAAAACAGTTTTGGTGGGCACATGCATTGTAGCTGCTTGTGAAGGACCCTGCTTGTTAAGTACATTTATACGCATGCTGAATGTATCATCTGGTGCATGGAGTGAGGTGAAGTTGAGTTGACACAGATCACTTTAATTTGCAGAGTACTGTAATGAATGAAGAGATGATAGACACACCTGCTGCTGTCATAGGAAGAACAAAACAGACTTATATGAGAAGATAAAGTTTTTCGCTGGTATCACTACTTTTATGTTAAAACTGAGTAACATTGTTGATAGACTGAACAATATTTATCATCCATGGCTGAGTTAGTACTATATAAATGATATTCTATATACCAAGTTTAGATAGTAGCATATGTGATCAGTGTAAATATGTCTGTTGCAACATGAGTTATGAAATTCTGTTATTATATTTAGATTGTATCGTGACTTTTTGAAAGCATATGCATCCAGTTATATGAATAAAAAGCAATGAAACAAGTATATTAAAACATTCTCTATGAGAAAGTTGGTAGTATATAGGATTTGAAGGCAATATTGGTGTAAAAAGAACAAGGGTCCTATATTTAGCCAGCACATATTGTGGAACATTATATTGTGCATGCTTGTACTAAATATAGGACTATTTCATTTTTCCTTATCATTCAACCCTTGTTTCCCTGCTTTTTACACCACTATTGCCTTCAAATCCTATATACCGCCAACTTTCTCATAGATAATGTATTTATATGCTTGTTAAATTATGGGGGAAAATTTAACCCCATAATTTCATAGGGTCTGGGATGAGGCTAATCACTGCTAATTTAATTGATATGTATGCGGTCTGGGTACGTGACTAACAACAATCGAATTCGCAAAATTAAACAACGTACTCACTGATAACATGTTAAGTAACCAAACCAGGTTAGCGAATAAATGGAACATGCTGATGACGAGCCTGATATCGCAGCTCTAGTGGTTAAGCCTGCCAGAATGCTATGTAATGACCACTACCAAGAGGACAAATATGCATGCTCGAAGCAATTCGTGGGGGAGCCCAATGTGATGTAATTAAGAGGGGGGGGGGGGGGGGGGGGGGGGGGAGAGGTTATTGTGATGGGGGAGGGGGGTCCAAAACAGTCTCAATTTGTGTGATGTAATTTATGAACGGCCCCTAATGGTTAATTAAATATTGATGAAAAAAAACCCTCCAAAAAATTGAAGTACATTGCAGAAATCAAAAATCATAATTAAATGAAAGTAGTTACTTAACGACAGTGGCAGCTTTTATGCACTATCATTAACTTTGGTCATTGCTATCTTGATTTAGTGGTTTGAATTGATTAATAAATTTGATAAGTTGAAATTATTAAAATTTTAGAAATTTGCATATTGGCCCTGATGCTCTCAGTTTGCTCACAGATATCAGCAGGCGTCAGCAGAGCATGACACATGATCCCCAGTCCCTCTCATTCCTTCTCCAAAGAGTGTCCATTGCACTACAGCACGGCAATGCTGCCTCTGTATTGGGCACCACAATTAGCGTCTAGTGTATATAGTGCATGTATCCCTGTGTACCTGTGTTCTTTCTGTATTGTTAAAACCATAAGTGTTATTTCTATCAGGTATTGTTGGGAATTATTATTTCATTTCAATTAATTTTAATTTCAGTTAAGTAAAGATTAAAATCTTCTTTACATCAGCATGTTATCACACATTAGTATAATGTTTTCTAGCAATTAACTACTTACTATTATTTAATGATTGCAAAACACCCAGGGATTCCAAGTTCAATGACCAGACAACTGCTGAGCTTACGGTGTGTGTGTGTGTGTGTGTGTGTGTGTGTGTGTGACTTGTATTCGTGGTTTTATTAATTTTTTGTGTGCTAATTAGCTTGCACGGCAGTCAATAGTGCGGGTAATTTAAGCAGCTGTTACACATTTACTACAATAGGCGCGCAATGATTACTTATACAGCTGTTACGCATTGTTTGTAATTTGCAATTAAACATTAACTTTGAGCGGTTTGGAAAATACAAATTGGCCTGAGTCGCCTGAACGGCCCTGAAGTAGAGAGTGCACCTGCTTCAAACGAGACACTATAGGTACATGTATAATAGGAATTAAGAACCCGCAGCTGACAGCTAGGCCAATTACATAACCAGGTAAACTGATACCATGCATGGCAATGGCACAGCTGTATATACGATATGGCTATGTCCATAACTGTTCAGCTACGCGCATATAATGCCCAACTAACAACCTGCAGTACCTTATGTACTGTATAGTTGCATTGGACCCTCTCTACACCCATTAATATGTTTTTGTCTTTCTGCTCCAGAGTGAGATAATTTGTACATGCATGTAGATTCTTTTACGTAGTGAACAATTATTTATACAACAAGCAAACTAGTTTAATATAATTAATGCAACAAGAGAGTATTGAACCAATCAGACTGATAGCTTTCAATCAACGGAAGGGAGGGTCAAGGTGTCATATACCCTGGCTTTGTACAATGTAATTAATTCCACCCCTCTGGTAGCAGTACAAGAACATATATAATTGGACACCACCGATCCCCCTTCCCTCTTCTCCACATGCTCCGAACTTCCACTATAAGATGCTGGAAGTAGTTATTAGAAGTAGTTAGTATCTTCATTTTCAAGGAGGGCCTGTGGAATTGGTCAAGGAGTGATTATGTGGGAGTGAAGGGAGGCAGCTAGAATATTTATCACATCTATCTCCTGTTTTCCAGTATGTTTGCCAATTAAGAGAGGGAAAGTTTGTGCATTCTATGCATATCAGTTGTAAATGCATAAATTTCCTTTATCCACAGGTATTTTTTAAACAACCACCAACACACCCACATACAGACATGTACACATACCATGATGCATAAACAGAATGTAGGAACAGGATAGATGGTAGTTTTCTTATGGTCTAGGAAAGTGTTCTGCATGCACATGGTGAGGAGTAGGCAAACATGATCATGAGCTTTTGTATTCATATCTTATCAATAGCCCATACACTTGATATTGAAGCTATACCAATGCAGGACTTCAAGGCAGTCATTGATACCCTTTTGGCAGTAGCCTCACCAAAAGAAAGAAAACCCAAAGGTTGTTTTTTACTGGCACAGTGTGTCTGCATTCCTTCTGGGCTAGTTCTTTATAGATATAGTCTATTCCTCACTTTATGTAATTAACTTGTACTTTATATGGCAGGTGGTACTGTCCTGACAATGACCACACACAGGACACTTTTATGAGTGGAGTGGAAGAGGATGGTGTAGACTACAGGTACTCAGGGTCTAGAGAAGAGGGAAGGGTGGTTGGAGGTGTGCTTCGTAGGTTGCAATGACCTTTGCACGAAATCGGAACTAGGATAAACGTCATGTCCGGAGGAAAAACCACAACGATTGCCTGCCATTGTCACTATATGGACCGGATGGTGGTTTTTAGTCTGGGTACCCGACTGATCGGTTGCAGACAACCATCAGTCGGGTCCCCAGACTGTGTGGCTTTTGTGTACTTGTTTATACCGCTGTAAGCAGTTTAAATTACACAAAAGAATTCAAGAAGTCACGACACAAAAGCCACCATCTAATTAGCTCTGGCGCCAGTCCGTAGGTTATCTTTAAATGGCTCCTGGTATTGTCAAGCTAACTGTTGGCAGCACAGTTCGATCAGGAACTGGATCTGCCGTACGATCACTGCCCGAGCGGGAGGAATGATTCAGACAGTTGCCATTTATATGTACATGGAGCATTTTTGATACAAATATGGACGGTTGGGTGATTCAATACTATCTCGCAACCACTGTGGCCGGATATGACATCATCCTAGTTCCACGCAGAGGCCCATGTACATGTAGATCACTGATCTGAAGCCTGATTGGTAGACCGCTTTACACAGCCAGTACCTTTGAAAAAGAAATTAATTTTAACAGCTTGCAGGTGTTGCCATGCCATAATTGATGTGTGTAGCAGGCATCTCCCTATATGGAAGAGTTGGCTAGAGCCCCATGTTCAACAGATAACACCTGACAAGCAGGAACCTTGTACAGATATGGATATGATTTTTGCTGTGAAAGGTGACATCATATATACATGTATATACTGGTCATATACTCGTCATTAGGAGGGGTGGCAACAATGGAGTTGAAATGCCTGCCGAATGACAATTGATGAGCAGTTGAGATAAATTGATCTGTTACACACAATTGCATTAAACAACAAAAAAAATCACAATCAACACAAAAGCAAACACAAAATGTCCACCAGAAATATCAATACACAACACTTACAGTAAATGACAAAAAAAAATCACAATTAACACAAAAGCAAACACAAAATGTCCACCAGAAATACCAATACAACACTAAAAGGCTGCACATTCTGATACAGGCATGTTCACAATATTCACGTACATACACTTAGGGGAACCACATAATCCTGGCACTTGGTACACAGACTTGACAGGAAGGACTCTGTCCTTTCGATCATCAGCTGAGCCAGGTGGTGTGTTGGGACTCCTTACAACAACATAGCCATCTCCATCATTCTCCTCTGTGGCTTCAGCATCCTTAGAAGTCATCGCATTATGGAGCTGATGATTCACATAGAGCCCCTGTCTCATGTCCAACAGAGAACAGCAACCTGACATTACGTGCTTGCACTTTACATTGGATATGCCCACATGCCTCTTGGTAGTAACCAGCTCGTATCCTTCCTCCATGGCTAGCTGTTGGGCAATCGAGCTTGTATCAACATCATATGCGGGCCTGCATACAGAGTGTGGCTTGTCTAGGGAAGAGTGCTGAAGTCTAGGACATACAACTGCCGAGTCAATTTCCTCATAAAGACTACTGCCATCTTGGACCTCGTCTGACAAATAGGAGGACAAGGTGTGAGCTGTGCTGTCTAGTGGTAAGGCAAGTGGAGGGATCTGGCTACAGCCACGTCGAGCATTCAGAGTCAACACCTCACCACTGCTACAGACAGGGACACTGTACAGAGATTCACGTGGTTTGTCATACATCTCTTCAGCATTGCTCTCCCCTATTTGCTCTTGAAGGGTGGTGGCATCAGGGTCACAAGTGCACTCGGAAGTAGGACGGCAGTGGTCCCCAGAATGAAGCTGAGGTGGATGCTGCATCAGGTCTATACCACCCTGCTGTCGCTGCTGATGTCTGGCTGGGGCACGCTGTGCTACAACTGCACCCCTGCTTTTCATCAGACAAACATTTTCGTAAACAACAGACCCTGTACTGTTAAGCAAAATGCCATGTACTGGATCAGTTGCTGTGCTTAGAGATGCGCAAGGGTTTGTGCCTGAGGAGGATGTCGACACACAGGGCAAGGTATTCGCAGCCCCTTCTGCAGAGCTTGGAAGATCGATTTCCTCGTAGTGGTGTCGAGCTCGTTTTATCTGCCTAACTGGTCCTGGGGAAGATATTTGCTTATTGACAAGCTGTGGGCAAGAGGACTGCTCTGTGCATGACAGCCTCAGTTCAGATGATGAATAGGAACTGTGTAGAGGTTTTGCAAGGCGATCATATGTCCCATCTGTGTAGGCTTGGGGAGAAAAGTGGGATCCATAGCTGCCATTGCTAATTATGCCATGTGCAGGGGGTGTGGAATAGTGGTCTGGAGGGGATGGACAGCCTTGCTGGGTAAAAGTGGGTGAAGATGTGCCTAGAGACTTGGACTCTTCCTGCTTGGGTGATTGCTGAGGTGAAGTTTTTGTTCCAAATTGTGCACCCGTTATCAAAGTAACAGCTGAGGTAAGCTTTGTAAGAACGGTAGGTGTCAATTGGAACCGATATGTTCCAATTCCAAATGGACCTCGCCTTCCCGACGTGAAGCTGAAGCTACCGTCTCGACAACTGAAGTCCCGTATGGCATTGTATGGCCAGCTACCAATGGCTCTCCCATTCCGACTACACACAGTGATGGAGGTAACAGAGAGGTAGATAACGCAGTCTCCTCCCTGGAAGTCTCCAATGTGGCATGGAGTAGTAGCTAAGTAACCTAAAAACAAGACAATAACCGGTCAATAAAGACGAATAGCGTTTCAGCGGGGAAACCAATACACCAGTTACTGCTACGATTTGGCTACACAAAGTGGCTGCTAAGAACACGAGGCAAAGCAAATGAATTCACCGGACGCTTCAAACACATGCACCGCACTATAATAATTTTCAATACATGTAGGAGCCTACACCGCTTGCACAAAAAAAAAAAAGGCTAGGCCTATTATTAACGCAACCCAGGGAGATACAAGTAAGTAGTCGCTACTACTCACCAGACTCTGAACTCAGGCACACACTTCCTCCGTGTTGAGACATCGTCAAAAATGTCGCGTATTTTTTTTTTGAGAATTGCGCGCTCTTAAGTGTCAGTCACTAGGGTTGTGGTTATGACGCATTTCCGTTTGCATATACATTACATCTACGCCGATATGTTTAAATATGTATTGCGGTCATGTCATCAAAGGAAGGAAACCAAAGGATTGCCTTTTAAACGGAGAAGTGGATAGCAGAAGCCAATACCAATGTCTCCTACCCCTCCTGGTTTCCATGGTTTCTTCAGAGTTAGAAGGCAATAACAAACCACATTAATGGCTAAGGAAGCCACTAACATCAATAGTTTCAGAAATAGATATTGGGTGAATTTCTGCTTTGAACCTTTATAAACATTTGACGTGACATGATAGACCTGTGACTTGGCCACTAACTGATCATGACCATGGAGTAAGCTAGGATTAGTAAGGATAACAGGGATTGATGTAGTGCTAGGAATGCTATACCACAGTTGAGTAAACGATGATTAAATTCAGTTTGCTGAAGTGGTTTCCTGGGACAGGAGGATTTGCTAGAGAAAAATTAATTTACCTTTGAGGCAAGAGGCAAGTATGGAGAAGGACACTGAGGCTATGTTTCCTCATGCTTCAAAATGAATTCAACCACAGGTGGTCAACTGAGCACATCTTTTGTTGTGGGGAGTGTTGCAATAAGCCAGGATGATCCAACCATAGAAAGGTAAGTATAGTGTACACAGGACGTGGTCCATCTGGCAAGTCTCTGTCTTTGGGCTCCACCACCCACACATCTACCACACTCAACGTCAAATGGATGCAGCACTAGCCATTCCATATGAACTGAAGTGCTTACCTTCCATCTCACTGTAGTTAACACTTGTAACCTACATGTATCCACCCAATGCCACAAGAATTTAGCCAGAACTATTTTTAAAAATTATTCTTGATGTGGTTTTACACTTATGGACACATAAGCAGTCTCCATGAGAGTGTGCTGTCTGTCCTCCACCTCCACTAACTCATGTCACCTAATGGTTTGAAGTGTGTAGGTGTGTGTAAGGTGTCTGAATATGCCACTCCCTCTAACACCTATGCTGTATAAATGCAGCCTGACATCAATTACTATCGGCTGGCATCCTTTGAGGTGATATGCTATAGCCTGACAGAGACAGATCAAAACGACAGTGAGCAATGTATGTACGGTTTGTACCTATTAACCCTCCATATTCTGACATCACATTATCTTATCAGAGTCACAAAATAATAGCAAGCATGGTCGATAAGGCAGCATGTGTGAGAGGTGATTAATTCTACATATATGGACCACATACCGTATGTAGATATGCACAGTGTAACCTGTCTAAAGCCATAAGGCATAGTAAAACCCACACACATGCACATGCTTTTTCCTAGAAAGGCGAAGTACGTGTACAGGGAGTGGAGGAAATAAGAACATTGGCAGCACAAGCGCAACGCTGACAGTCTCCTGTTGCCACATCAAATGCCAAGGTAGGACAAACAAAATTTTGTGACGTTCAGGTGACTCTCACCTCTATGGCTTTGTGCAAAACTAAACCACATGAAAGCAAAATGGGGAACTTCTGCTGAACCAAGCCAACCTCTTACCTATCAATTGCCTCCTCTTTTTCTCTTCAACCTAACTATTGTTTTTCCACTGTAAATTAATGTATTGTACATCAGTTATGGCATCAGGAGGTGAGGCAAGGAGGTCAATCTAAGGCTACTATTGCATTACAAAATGCAGAGATGGTCCCATAGCAGTACTGAATGTCTGATAATAGGGACTGTGCCTTGGTGGTGATGTCATACTGTACTACCAGAGTACTTAGAACTGATTAAATCTTACAGTTGCCTGTCACCTGATCATTCTAAATTGGCATCATATCAGTGAGAATTTGAGCAAAAAATTCATGTATAAATTCTGCACCATCCTCATTTTTGGACATCAGACGTGGTAAACATTTGTGAGTTGGACTATATATATTGCTCCACTGTAGGCCTGATGGATATGGGTACCAAAATATAGATGGAGATAAAGGTCATCTGAAGTCACTGCGGCATAACTGAATGGACATGAACCTGAAGGGACGTGGGTCCTCGTCTGAAGGGTCTTTACTGGGACAAGGTGGTCCTACCTAGCAACATGGTGTAGTCACACCTGCAAATCCTTATTTGGCTACTAATACTTAACATCTTTGAATTATGAGTGCCTTGCAATCTTGTCTTTTATGTAGTAAATATTAATAAAAGTATCAAAGTAACATACATGTAATACCCCTGCACATAACACAGCTAAGAAAATGACAGCTTAAAACTGGCACTATTTTTGAAAATAGATTTTAATCTTAAATGCACAAATCCCGTGGAACATCTCATTATGGACACTGGTGAAATGCATGCTTTCACTCTCCAAAATTGTATACAATGAAACCACAATTAATATTAATTATAGCCCTTAAGTGCATAACCAAACGATCCAGTATTAAAGATAAAGAACACCACATCCGTTAAATCAGAATGTGTCACCATTAGTTTGGATTTTGAGGGGTGGGACCCATCTCAAAGGTCCTAACTATTGAGGTGTCCACAGTTCACGAGTTCATAACCTATACAAATCAATCCAATTCAAACTAACAATGCACCTATAATTTATACATACAGGCAGAACAAGGAACAAGCTAAGCAGGTAATGCAAAGTGTCTCAGACCCTTTTGGCTTAAAGTGAACAAGCAATACAATGCACCCTTTTCATTCAGAGATAATCACATATAAAGACAGCAAGCACCCAAAGGCAGGCTCTCATGTGTCAATAAGTCACATTTAGTTTATTTGTTTTTCTATTATCCTAAAGTCTTCACAGCAATCATGTAATACTGATCAGGAAAGAGAGAAGCTTGAACTATATTCAATTATGTAATACTTAGGAAAGAGAGAAGCTTGAATTTTATGCGTTAAAGCATATTTGGTATACATGTAGTTGCCAGTGATTTAATTTGCAGCTGGAGTTTTCTGCAATTACCTCAATTCCGAAGCAGGCTAGTTTAATCAAAATTGAAAATGAATATGTTGTATGGTATGCAGCCCTCCTTTCTAATAACACACTTTCAAGTGGATCTTTATTATGTACCTCACAAGCACAACACATGTATATCTTGCACCGATTGATTGGGTGGTGATTGAGGTAGCTATGGTTATGTCATTATTTTGGAGCAACCAAAATACACGATGCACTGAAACTTTTCCTGCATGCAGGATTATTTCCATAACAGGAAAAGGTTAGGCTGGAAATAGTATTAATTAGCTAGACAATATAATATCACCCGACCTCAAATGTGGGGCCAATCATCAACTTGTAAAAATGTAATGACAAAGATTTATCCACTTTGTGGTGCAACAGACTAAGGAGCATGAGCTTAATTGTTGTACAGCCTTGTATTAGCATTGCACAGCAGCTGTAATATGAACCATCATATGTTTTGTATGTGCGTGTGTGTATTTTTGTTCAATTTCTGACCTGCAAAGTTATTTATTGATATGAACCAGCAACAGCAAAAGAAAAAAATTGTTTATCTTTGTCTATTATGTATGCAAGTGCACACTTTTGCATGAAGTTCAAGGCATGAAAAATCGTGAGTTTTGTCTAATAGATAGGAAAGGGCAGTATATCACCTGACTGTAATACTTTCTTTGCAAGCATAATAGTGACTACAGTGTTTAGCTTGATAGCTAGCTATGATCAACAGTTACAGTTATATATACTGGGTATTAGGTATTAGTGATAAATGAAGCTCTATAGGAGAAACAGGTTCGATTCAGAAATAATATGCCCCTGACCACCGGCTAAATTCATCTTTTCATGTCAGCCCCACATAGCAATTTAACTGCCAGCCCACTTTTCCTTGCATATGTATAAATAGTCACCATCTACATGCCAGCTTGAATTTTTAAAATCTAATCTGGAATGAGTGCTGATTCCCTGTTGGAGAGACTGCTGGTGTCCTTGTTAAACACAGAAACCATGGTAAGTGTACACATATGAAGACGCTGTGTGGTGAGGAGGTGACTGTACACACAGCAAGGTGAGGAGAGGTGACTGTACATAGGCATAATGGTACATAATGTTGTCTTGAAACCCCGGCATTGTATTTTCACAATAACATTTAAGTATATCCTTTTAAACTATAACTATATGATCCGTACCACGCAATGTTTTAAGACAGGGACAAATGAGGACATAATGGGTAAGACATATATTTTATCAACATGCTCCCCACCATGGTTTAATAACCAAATGTCATTAACAGTTCAGGCATGTTCCTCAACTAACTGGAATAGCTACGCTTTAAAAGATGATTTTGAATCAGTGTAGTTTCAATGTCATTGGTAACTTTGCAATGCACAATGTCATGGGCAGTCCATAAATTACATCATGCTCTGAGGGGGAGGGGCTAAAAGTTTGGGGCAGAAGGTCAAAGTCATACTTCTAAATTACTCAAGAAAGTGTTTTACTTTTAAGATTCTTCAGTCCTTGTGATCTGTACTGTCCTTTAGTACAATCATCACTTTCTGACAGTATAGAAAGTTTACATGGCTTAAATGCTGTACTCAAGAAGCATCTCAAAGTAGTGCTGTCACTAAAAGGGAAAATCAATGAGGGTAGGTACTCGTAGATCAGCTATTTGCACAAGATTTGATTAAAATTGCAGATCTACACTGATTTTAGCAAGTTCATGGGCATTTACTAAATAGTGAGGTCTATAGTATTTATAAATTCATAATTGTATAATCTCTGCAACCTGTTGTTTGACTCAATTTGTTGCATACATATATGAAATCTACATGCAACACCAATTGTATTTCACTTAAAGTTTTCATACTCATATAACTAGAAATTCTTTTGTAATGGCATACTAGATGTAAATGAACTTATTAGTCTAACCCTCAATAATACCGATGTATATTATCTCTGCACACATGCACATACACAAAAAACACATGCCCACACACACACATGTATACACACATGTCATGCAATGGATTTCCCTGGTATTTCACACCATCCTCTTTCCCAGTAAAAATATATACAATCGATATCTATGACAATGGGCACCTCTTACAGAGTTGGGTGTATGAAATTAAACTTATCAGTAAGCTTAAAACGTAGCCTACTTGTCATTGATGTACTAAATTATTATAGGATTGAACTGGACAATGGTGGTGTAAAAAGCAGGGAAATAAGATTTGACAGAAATTGGACTGGGAAAATAGGCCTATATCTAGCACATTCCTCAGCTTGGTCTATTTTAGAAAGTGTGTGCTAAATATTTTTCCGGTCCAATTTCAGTCAGAACTTGTTTCCATGCTTTTTACACCACAATTGTCCAGTTCAATTCTACATGCCACCATATTTTCCTAGAGAATGTTTTTATTTACTTGTTTCATAATTTTTTTCCCCTCAGTGGTAGTGTAATACAGAAATTAGAGCAGAGGGGTCAGGGGTGTATTTCTGCATGCAAATTTTTTTTAAACATTTGAGGGTGGTCATATCTTGTTTTTCGCCACAAATGTTAATTTTTTGGGGTGATCCACTCGAAAGCATTTGTAGCAGATATACGCCTACCAAATTGATCATGTAATTAATATCAGATTATTAATGGTGATAGTTATATGTCCTAGGACTACATGCACCTCGGCCTCTCTTCTGACCACCTCTTCCAACCTCCTCCTTCTCCCTGGTCCTGGCCTCCTCTTCCCTGGCTGCCTCTAAATACTACTGGTCTTGCCTCCGGCCATGGCATCCATGGAGGTGGTGGCAGTGACCACACAGGCCAGAATGGTGGCAATGGTAGCAGCACTGCTGGGAGTAGTGGTGGAGGGGGCATCATTTACTGCACTTAACAGCTCACACTATTGCTAAGAATAGCTTTTTCTTATACTCCATTATGGCAGGTGAGTTGAGTTCGTACAGGGAGTAGCTATATGGGAGAAGGAATTGGTTTCAGTCATTAATTACTTACATGTATATTTGCCAACTACATGTAGAGGTCTATGCACAAAAAAGTCAATAACAGTAGGTGTTAAAAATAAAAAGGGCATGCACAGGCCTGCATGCAGCATAATAATTATAATGCATAAGATAATAAATATAAAATCACAAAAATGGGGTAACCAAGGCTACTACTGTAGATAGGATCATTAAAATCCCTTACAAGTTGGTGTGTTAATTTGTGAAACCTAAAGTGCCATACTTGTACACAGATAATGTATGCTATTACATACCTTTTGAATGTAGTTTTGATGGTAGTTCGCTTCTTTGGAACTTGTTGTGTTGCACTTGTCGGACAGCTTCATGGTCTTTCCAATACCGACTCCTTTTGGATGCCAGAATGGAATCAAAATTGTCCTCGTACTTCTGCTTTTGAGCAGCACGGTTCTTCTCAATGGTCCCCATTGATATAGCTTCCTCTTAGCAGATCGCTTAGATTCAATATGTGCATGGAAGCTTTCGCGTTCAGCGGCCGGCCTTCTTTTTTATTTTAAAATTTCTGGATTCACTTTATAGATCGCTCGGCGTTTAGCCTTGTTTTCTTCTGATGATTTCTACTTTTAAAATTTCGTCTCGCTTTTGGACATATTCTGCTCGTTGCTTCGCTCTCTTCTTTAGAGGCGGTGTATTAGAAACCACGGAAACAACTTGAGTTGATGACTGATTTAAAAAGCAGCAAAACAGGTTGGTGGTGTAAAAAGCGGAAAACAGGTTGATGGTGTAAATAGCAAGAAAACAAGTTGATGGTGTTGTGTTTCTCATTAGAAAGTACTCAGGATGTCCAAAGAATATAATATTGCAGGGAAATCACAGCGATACAAAGTAATACAGCCTATGCCCAACACATGTATAATTAACACCTAAAAAGCAAGCCAGGTCATGCCAAAGCATGCTCCTTAACAGATGGTGCAGGTGCAAAAGGCAAGAAAACAAGTTGATGGTGTAAATAGCAAGAAAACAAGTTGATGGTGTAAATAGCAAGAAAACAAGTTGATGTTGTAAATAGCAAGAAAACAAGTTGATGGTGTAAATAGCGAGAAAACAAGTTGATGGTTGATGGTGTAAATAGCAAGAAAACAAGTTGATGGTCCAGGCGCACTCATATGGAGAAATTGCCCATACATAGGCGGACATTTAACACTTTTTTTTCAAATTGATTTCTAAACACATGTACTAAGTACGATAAATCGGTCTGATTGTGAATCTGTAATTTATAGATTTATATCATTAGCCATTCTTGTACAAAAATCAAGACAAAAAATTAATTTCTACCGCACTAATTTATTCGTAAAGTAGACATGTTACGTAACATTTATTAACAATTATGTCATTTATCAATAATGTTTTTAATTAATGGCCTAGCTCACGAGACGCATACAAAGCCGATGACGTATTACTAATACTAAGTAAGTAAAAGTAATTGTAGCTCCCGTAAACACAGATTGAACACGCACCGCAGATGACCGAAAGCCATAGGGATGATGTTGGCTTCGTCCAAAGTGGCCGGTCCACAATTACTAGTAGTTCACGACGGGAGACCGAGTCCCAACTCTCAACATGTCATCATATATGCTCCGCCATGCATATTTACCCATCCTTTCAATATTGGCCGTGTGCAGCGTCCGTTGTGCACGTCACGCCACCAGCACTTTTTATGCCACCTTTCTATGCGGCAATTCATTATTGCCATCGCGCGGGCAACATATCGTAAAAGCAGAGATAATATAAAGCGATACTTCCTATGATATATGCTATTACATTTATAGTTTCTCTTAGCCCCTTCTGTAGTCAATCATCGACTCAATGTGATATGGGAGATGTAAACGATGGGCGGACCGGCAGCGTGGGCGTTTCTCTAGAGCCGAACACATTGGCAAGCTAGAACCCGTACTTCACGTTTATTTCATGTCAAGATATCGAACTTCTTATAGGTTAATACATTTACCGTAGTGATCAGGTCGACGGGTCATGCTGCCCTTCCCCATCACTGAGTTACTAGTACGTTTACAAATTGACAATAACCACAAAGACCCTGCTGCTCTTCTTCCTCATCGGATGGCTATCACAGTTACAAGCAAGTCTAGTGTCATATGATGAGCACCAAACAAAACAAAAAAAGATAAGTGCCTAAGTAGCATCATATAGATACTTGATGGTAGCACATCTCCTTGGAAACAGTTGCAAACAGACATTTAAACAAATTCGCAGCTCCTGATATTGAAACCTAGAGGAAACAAGTGATGGTTATGCATCAGAACAAATGCCCCTACCATAAAACCAAAGCCCTCAGCATCATGCACAAAGCACACTCCATCCCCTCCCAATGCAAAGCTCAACCAAGGCATCAGGACTAGTGCTTGCCCAACAGGCCCCTGTCATTCATTACCCCCCCCCCCCCCCCACACACACACACATTTTGCACACAGTGTGTGGTTTGTATGACTTATACATGTAATTTCTCTGTATGGTTTCTACTAGAAAGGAGTACAGTGTAGGTGGTACGGAGGTGAAGAGGAAAGACACATGAACACTTAACCTTCAGTACTCACGATAAGTCTAAGTAGATACCATGCAGCCCTGGATCAAGCATAGCCTTGGGGGTGGGGGGGCCAGCTTCCCCCCCCCTCCCCCATGGCATATGAAATGCCACCCCTCTGGCAGCAATTGCCCCCCCCCCCCCCCCCAGCCACACACGCTTCCGTTGATGATTACATATACCTGCGAGTAGATTACATGTTGTGTCATACGTAAAAAAAAGTCCGAATACTTGCTGAAAAATGTCAACAAAGCGGTGGAGCACAACAGGGCATGTACAAATGTACCCCTTCGACTGCATCCCCTCCTCCCCCCCAGTTTTCGTGCGCCCTCTGGTAAAACCAAATTCATGTAGGTCCAAGGTAGTCCTACATGCATAGTACATGCCAGTAGTTAGATAGATGTACACATGTACATGTAGGTCTTGTAGATATGGTAGTCTTAGGTAGGGACATATAAGTCCAGGTACATGTACAGGGTATGTCTAACATCAGATAAGGTTGTGGGTTCCTTTCAAGTTTAATTATATTCACAGCACAGAAGGGTAGATGTTACATGTAGTTTGAAGGGAATACATGTACATGTAGACAAACGACACAAGTAATTTTCAGTACTCAGGTAGGTACATGCAGGTCTATGTAGGTCCATGTAAGGGTTTATGCAGGGTATAGGTCTATGTAGGTCCATGTAGGGTTTATGCAGGGTAGGTCTATGTAGGTCCATGTAAGGGTTCATGCAGGGTAGGTCTATGTAGGTCCATGTAAGGGTTCATGCAGGGTAGGCCTATGTAGGTCAATGTAGGGGTTCATGCAGGGTAGGTCTACATGTAGCTTCAGGGCAGGCAAGGTAGCAGCACTACATGGGCCTCTAAAATCAGATAAGGTTGTGGGTTCCCTTTCAAGTTTATTATATTCACAGCACAAACCATGGGCAGATCTTAGGATTAAGAGTAGGTACATGTATGACAAAACCTTCAGTATTCTGCGTGTATGGGCTGGTTTTTTTAAGTATGATGTATAGGCTGATGTATGGGGTATGGTGTATAGGCTGGTGTATGGTGTATAAGCTAGTGTATGGGGTATGGTGTATAGGCTGGTGTATGGTGTATAGGCTGGTGTATGGTGTATAGGCTGGTGTATGGTGTATAGGCTGGTGTATGGTGTATAGGCTGGTGTATGGTGTATAGGCTGGTGTATGGTGTATAAGCTAGTGTATGGTGTACAGGCTGGTGTATGGTGTATAGGCTGGTGTATGGTGTACAGGCTGGTGTATGGTGTACAGGCTAGTGTATGGTGTACAGGCTGGGGTATGGTGTACAGGCTGGTGTATGGTGTACAGGCTAGTGTATGGTATATAGGCTGGTGTATGGTGTACAGGCTGGTGTATGGTGTATAGGCTGGTGTATGGTGTATAGGCTGGTGTATGGTGTATAGGCTGGTGTATGGGGTCTAGGCTGGTGTATGGTGTATAGGCTGGTGTATGGTGTACAGGCTAGTGTATGGTGTATAGGCTGGTGTATGGTGTACAGGCTAGTGTATGGTGTACAGGCTAGGGTATGGTGTATAGGCTGGTGTATGGTGTATAAGCTGGTGTATGGTGTATAAGCTAGTGTATGGTATATAGGCTGGTGTATGGTGTATAGGATGGTGTATGGTGTACAGGCTGGTGTATGGTGTATAGGCTGGTGTATGGTGTATAGGCTGGTGTATGGGGTATAGGCTGGTGTATGGTGTATAGGCTGGTGTATGGTGTATAGGCTGGTGTATGGTGTATAGGCTGGTGTATGGTGTATAGGATGGTGTATGGTGTATAGGCTGGTGTATGGTGTACAGGCTGGTGTATGGGGTCTAGGCTGGTATGGTGTATAGGCTGGTGTATGGTGTATAGGCTGGGGTATGGTGTATAGGCTGGTGTATGGTGTATAGGCTGGTGTATGGTGTACAGGCTGGTGTATGGTGTATAGGCTGGTGTATGGTGTATAGGCTGGTGTATGGTGTATAGGCTGGTGTATGGTGTATAGGATGGTGTATGGTGTATAGGATGGTGTATGGTGTATAGGCTGGTGTATGGTGTACAGGCTGGTGTATGGGGTCTAGGCTGGTATGGTGTATAGGCTGGTGTATGGTGTATAGGCTGGGGTATGGTGTACAGGCTGGTGTATGGTGTATAGGCTGGTGTATGGTGTATAGGCTGGTGTATGGTGTATAGGATGGTGTATGGTGTATAGGCTGGTGTATGGTGTACAGGCTGGTGTATGGTGTATAGGTGTATAGGCTGGTGTATGGTGTACAGGCTGGTGTATGGTGTATAGGTGTATAGGCTGGTGTATGGGGTCTAGGCTGGTGTATGGTGTATAGGCTGGTGTATGGTGTACAGGCTGGTGTATGGTGTACAGGCTAGTGTATGGTGTATAGGCTGGTGTATGGTGTACAGGCTGGTGTATGGTGTACAGGCTAGTGTATGGTGTACAGGCTGGGGTATGGTGTACAGGCTGCATGGTGTATGGTGTACAGGCTAGTGTATGGTATATAGGCTGGTGTATGGTGTACAGGCTGGTGTATGGTGTATAGGCTGGTGTATGGTGTATAGGCTGGTGTATGGTGTATAGGCTGGTGTATGGTGTATAGGCTGGTGTATGGGGTCTAGGCTGGTGTATGGTGTATAGGCTAGTGTATGGTGTATAGGCTGGTGTATGGTGTACAGGCTGGTGTATGGTGTACAGGCTAGTGTATGGTGTACAGGCTAGGGTATGGTGTATAGGCTAGTGTATGGTGTATAAGCTGGTGTATGGTGTATAAGCTAGTGTATGGTATATAGGCTGGTGTATGGTGTATAGGATGGTGTATGGTGTACAGGCTGGTGTATGGTGTATAGGCTGGTGTATGGTGTATAGGCTGGTGTATGGGGTATAGGCTGGTGTATGGTGTATAGGCTGGTGTATGGTGTATAGGCTGGTGTATGGTGTATAGGCTGGTGTATGGTGTATAGGATGGTGTATGGTGTATAGGCTGGTGTATGGGGTCTAGGCTGGTATGGTGTATAGGCTGGTGTATGGTGTATAGGCTGGGCCCCAGTATGGTGTACAGGCTGGTGTATGGTGTATAGGCTGGTGTATGGTGTATAGGCTGGTGTATGGTGTATAGGCTGGTGTATGGTGTATAGGCTGGTGTATGGTGTATAGGATGGTGTATGGTGTATAGGCTGGTGTACGGTGTACAGGCTGGTGTATGGGGTCTAGGCTGGTATGGTGTATAGGCTGGTGTATGGTGTATAGGCTGGGGTATGGTGTACAGGCTGGTGTATGGTGTATAGGCTGGTGTATGGTGTATAGGCTGGTGTATGGTGTATAGGATGGTGTATGGTGTATAGGCTGGTGTATGGTGTACAGGCTGGTGTATGGTGTATAGGTGTATAGGCTGGTGTATGGTGTACAGGCTGGTGTATGGTGTATAGGTGTATAGGCTGGTGTATGGGGGGTCTAGGCTGGTGTATGGTGTATAGGCTGGTGTATGGTGTTCAGGCTAGTGTATGGTGTATAGGCTGGTGTATGGTGTACAGGCTGGTGTATAGTGTATAGGTGTATAGGCTGGTGTATGGTGTACAGGCTGGGGTATGGTGTATAGGATGGTGTATGGTGTATAGGATGGTGTATGGTGTACAGGCTAGTGTATGGTGTACAGGCTGGTGTATGGTGTACAGGCTGGTGTATGGTGTATAGGATGGTGTATGGTGTATAGGCCGGTGTATGGTGTATAGGCTAGTGTATGGTGTATAGGCTGGTGTATGGTGTACAGGCTGGTGTATGGTGTACAGGCTAGTGTATGGTGTACAGGCTAGGGTATGGTGTATAGGCTGGTGTATGGTGTATAAGCTGGTGTATGGTGTATAAGCTAGTGTATGGTATATAGGCTGGTGTATGGTGTATAGGATGGTGTATGGTGTACAGGCTGGTGTATGGTGTATAGGCTGGTGTATGGTGTATAGGCTGGTGTATGGGGTATAGGCTGGTGTATGGTGTATAGGCTGGTGTATGGTGTATAGGCTGGTGTATGGTGTATAGGCTGGTGTATGGTGTATAGGATGGTGTATGGTGTATAGGCTGGTGTATGGTGTACAGGCTGGTGTATGGGGTCTAGGCTGGTATGGTGTATAGGCTGGTGTATGGTGTATAGGCTGGGGTATGGTGTACAGGCTGGTGTATGGTGTATAGGCTGGTGTATGGTGTATAGGCTGGTGTATGGTGTATAGGCTGGTGTATGGTGTATAGGCTGGTGTATGGTGTATAGGATGGTGTATGGTGTATAGGCTGGTGTATGGTGTACAGGCTGGTGTATGGGGTCTAGGCTGGTATGGTGTATAGGCTGGTGTATGGTGTATAGGCTGGGGTATGGTGTACAGGCTGGTGTATGGTGTATAGGCTGGTGTATGGTGTATAGGCTGGTGTATGGTGTATAGGATGGTGTATGGTGTATAGGCTGGTGTATGGTGTACAGGCTCGTGTATGGTGTATAGGTGTATAGGCTGGTGTATGGTGTACAGGCTGGTGTATGGTGTATAGGTGTATAGGCTGGTGTATGGGGTCTAGGCTGGTGTATGGTGTATAGGCTGGTGTATGGTATACAGGCTAGTGTATGGTGTATAGGCTGGTGTATGGTGTACAGGCTGGTGTATAGTGTATAGGTGTATAGGCTGGTGTATGGTGTACAGGCTGGGGTATGGTGTATAGGATGGTGTATGGTGTATAGGATGGTGTATGGTGTACAGGCTAGTGTATGGTGTACAGGCTGGTGTATGGTGTACAGGCTGGTGTATGGTGTATAGGATGGTGTATGGTGTATAGGCCGGTGTATGGTGTATAGGCTGGTGTATGGTGTATAGGATGGTGTATGGTGTATAGGCTGGTGTATGGTGTACAGGCTGGTGTATGGTGTATAGGTGTATAGGCTGGTGTATGGTGTACAGGCTGGTGTATGGTGTATAGGTGTATAGGCTGGTGTATGGGGTCTAGGCTGGTGTATGGTGTATAGGCTGGTGTATGGTGTACAGGCTAGTGTATGGTGTATAGGCTGGTGTATGGTGTACAGGCTGGTGTATAGTGTATAGGTGTATAGGCTGGTGTATGGTGTACAGGCTGGGGTATGGTGTATAGGATGGTGTATGGTGTATAGGATGGTGTATGGTGTACAGGCTAGTGTATGGTGTACAGGCTGGTGTATGGTGTACAGGCTGGTGTATGGGGTCTAGGCTGGTGTATGGTGTACAGGCTAGTGTATGGTGTACAGGCTGGTGTATGGTGTACAGGCTGGTGTATGGGGTCTAGGCTGGTGTATGGTGTACAGGCTAGTGTATGGTGTACAGGCTGGTGTATGGTGTACAGGCTAGTGTATGGTGTACAGGCTGGTGTATGGTGTACAGGCTGGTGTATGGGGTCTAGGCTGGTGTATGGTGTACAGGCTAGTGTATGGTGTACAGGCTGGTGTATGGTGTACAGGCTAGTGTATGGTGTACAGGCTGGTGTATGGTGTACAGGCTGGTGTATGGGTTCTAGGCTGGTGTATGGGGTCTAGGCTGGTGTATGGTGTACAGGCTGGTGTATGGGGTCTAGGCTGGTGTATGGTGTACAGGCTGGTGTATGGTGTACAGGCTGGTGTACAGGCTGATGTATGGTGTATATACATGTAGGTATAGGTGTATGGTGTACTGGCTAGTGTATGGTGTACTGGCTAGTGTATGGTGTACAGGCTGGTGTATGGGGTCTAGGCTGGTGTATGGTGTACAGGCTGGTGTATGGTGTAAAGGCTGGTGTATGGTGTACAGGCTGGTGTATGGTGTACAGGCTGGTGTATGGTGTACAGGCTGGTGTATGGTGTACAGGCTAGCTAGGCTGGTGTATGGTGTATAGGCCGGTGTATGGGCAAACACATCATGCAAACACCAGCACACACCAGACACACCAACCTTCAAAGTCGCAGTAGCCTGCCTCCTTGTAGTCTTTGCAGATGTCAGGTTGGTACTCCCAAAGAACAGTACAGGGGACCTTTCCTAGGGGAGGGAAAAATGGCCCCTACAATGTACATGTAGAATGCTGTCTGCACATTATCCCGCAATGGATCCCCTACGAAAAAATCTTGGCATGACATGTTCCAAATTCATGCGTGATATGTTTTTGCAAGTGTTCCAGTTTTTCTAGAGCACTGTTGAACATGCTTACATGTACATGTATGTCATTAAATTGCAGGCATATCACTCTTCTAACTTGCACAGGATGAATAGTTTCTAAAAAGCGATTCCCCGATGAGGCATACCCGCTAATATGCTAAGGGGTGTGCCACTTTATAACTTCTCGGGGGAACGCGTTTTAGAAACTCTTCAACCTGTGCAAGTTAGAAGGGTGATATGCCTGCAATTGAATGACATAAGCATGTTCAACAGTGCTCTAGAAAAACTGGAACACATGCGACAACATATCACACATGAATTTGGAACATGTATGCCAAGATTTTTTTGTAGGGCAAGGTGTGCCCATTATGGTGTGCTCCTTTTAAAGTGTGCCCATTAAGGTGTGCTCCTTTTAAAGTGTGCCCATTGAGGTGTGCTCCTTTTAAAGTGTGCCCTTTAAGGTGTGCTCCTTTTAAAGTGTGTGACATTTTCTGTACAGTTTATGTTCATGCATCGTGTGCTTGCTACCATACATTGCAGACACACACACACACACAAATACACACACACACACACACACACACACACAACACTCATGGAATCGTACAATTGTATGCGACAATATTTGGCCTCATCACATCTGCTACCACCTCCCTTGACCACACCCACCTGCTGGCTGCACTCCCTTGTGAGGTCTCCCTCCTCTTGCGGCCTCGAAGTACTCGGTGTAGTTGTGTCCTCTCCTCCTCCATACTATACATGTATATGGAAAACAAACAATATTAATTAATCATCATACAACAGACTGAGTTTTGCAGCATAGTAGGAGGACATTAATCACCATGGCAACTAGACGTATACAAATAAAAATTTGTTCTGGAGAATAATGCTGATATTGCTGTCTTTACAGGGTTAAAACTCGTGTCACTAAAGGGCTAATATCACTGTATCTGACTGGCCTATAAAGGGTTACTGCAAGTGGTGACCAGTGCCCAGACCTGGTTCAAATTCTGTGCCTTCTCCATGACACCCCACTGGTCCCTGTTCTGTTCTGTCTCCATCTCCAAGGTGAGGGTGGCCTCCATGTCATGCCTCCCTCTCAGACTTAGTATGTTGGGTCACCTTGCTGAGTTTGTCCTTATCTTTGTCACTGAACACTCTGAGCCTCCTCTGATGAAGGGAAGTGGAAGGAGAGGATCATGGAAGGAGGGAAGAGGCGAGGATGGAGAGGGAGGGAGGGAGGGAGGGAGGGAGGGAGGGAGGGAGGGAGGGAGGGAGGGAGGGAGGGAGGGAGGGAGGGAGGGAGGGAGGGAGGGAGGAGGGAGTGGGTAAATAGAGCTTGCCATTGGTGAGCATTGATAGCTGGAGTTTGAGTTGTGTACTGTGGAAAACAGTGCAGAATGTCATCAAAACTAGCCAATTACATTCATGTGCATATGCATGCATTGCACAAGTACAAGAACTGATTCTTAGCATACATATACATGTACATACTGACTTACATGTACAGAGAGAGGGGAAGAGAGGATTCATAGCCACTCACACAACAACACACACACACACAGTCATGCATACATACTCACACACATGCTCACACACACAATCACACACACATATGCTCACACACACAATCACACACACATATGCTCACACACACAATCACACACACATATGCTCACACACACAATCACACACACATATGCTCACACACACGCTGTCAGCTGTGGGGTATCTGCCATAGGATTCATTTCTTAGGTGCTTGCTATATGGGGTACTTGCCATAGGGCCCATAGCTTCTTGCCATGGAGTACTTCATAGCTGTGTGCAATAGGGATCACTCCAACTCCATACACTGTAGCTGTTAGGTGTCTGCCATAGATTTGAGTTCATAGCTGTTAACTGTGTGATTCTTCATGCATCGCTTATTGCCATAGAGTTCACTCCATACATGGGCCAGGGGTATTCCGTCGCTGCCTGCCGTAGAGTCCAGAGTATAGTACCAGCTTTACAGCTGCCTGTCTGCAATAGGGTCCGTGCACTCCCGTACCTCCGTAGCAGTTAGCTGAGGCCTGTGGGGTAGTAGGCTTCAGTTCTGCCATAGAATCCAGTCCACAGGCAGACTTCCAGGTCTTTAACCTGCATCTCATATCCTCGTGGGATTGATCTTCGATATTGTCGTCTTCGTACCGTTCGAAATCGTCCGCGGAAGTACCGAACCAAAAGCGAAGAGCAGGCCTACAGCAGATTATCTCTGCCTACAGTAAATAGCGGTTAATAAGTTATTTTGCACGTTAAGTTGTTGTGTACATTATAGTGGTGGGTGGGGTCGTGGTTATAGACATCAATTTGCAATACATATTATCATTAACTACTTGTACTTACAGAACAGCTCGGTCTGGGCACGGCTAACTGACGAAAGAGTAGCACGTGATATTATGCGGTTTGGATTTGGGGTGTATCTCACTAACCATTCAAGGGAAGCGCGATTTGAAGGCCCTAAGCTCTGAAAAAATGATGAAAAATAAGTGCATTGATTACTCTCATATAATCCGGTGGCACCGAAGGAAAATATCATTTGGTTGGGAAAATATTGATGACTGAATAAATAAATGAGATAAAATGAATGGACATTGGAAACCTTGCATAATTAATGTGGAAGTGCGGATATAGGTACCTACGGTGCGTTAAAGTACTCAAAATATGTTAAATAGTCCCTACATAGCAAATCCGAGAGCACCTAGTCAATATAATTTTTATTTCTGCAGTTAGCTGCAGTTTTCTGAATGCGTCCATACATTTTCTATGGACATTGAATTACGCAATGACCGAATACCGCGTAATCCTTTTGACCGCCAATTTCTCGATATGTGAAAAAGCGGAAGTGAAACAGGTTGATGGCGTAAGTAGCAAGAAATATTTATTAAAACAAGTGGATGGTGTAAATAGCAAGAAAACAAGACACTGCAAGTTTATACGAACGGTATAACCATAGTCTGTTTTGACATTGGGACTGGGCACAGGATGCAATAATTCTTTCTACTTGTAGACGCTAGTTATCGGCAGGGCCATAGGCTCGTAGCTAAAGTTTTTGCTTTGGGGGTGCTGAAAAGAAAAGAAAAAAGGGGGGGGGGGGGGGGGGGGATGTTGGATTACACTCTTTAACTTCTATACAGGGACAAAAATCAGCGCGAAATTGAACCATTTTAAAAACAATCAGTATTGCATTGACAATAAATGACCAGTGCGCGGATCTTGCGGATGATTTAATGTACATCGCAATATAATATACTTCCAATATGCTGCATGCCTGCTTGAATTGCATGCAGGTGATAACAAAACTGATCATCATATATTAGTCGCTCTTGACCTCAAGGGATCGCGATTTTTCACATGCACGCGGGTTTGTTCGGGCGAGTTCATTGGAAAGGCAGTAGCTTTCAATCCTATATCGTTAGCGTCATCAGGCCTGATCTGGTTCATACCAGAAAATGCGAGCGTACGTGTTTTTATTTTTTTAAATTTTTTTTTTACTGTAGTGCATTCGTTACAATGGTTAATGCGAAATTGCGAATGGTCAGTGGTTATTAACGCTATGCACAATAATATAGAGTATCCTATAGGAACACAAAAGCATGTAATCATGTTATTGTCCAATTCCCTAAACATTTCTGTTAATTGTACAGATACTTGTCCGTAGAATTTTTTGGAGTGATTTTCAATGTTTACTTATCAGTGAAATTGCAACAATTTGGCGTGTTTTTTAAGCCTCAACGTTTGCAACCAGAATTTTGACGGTAAAATTAACTGTTACATCGTAAACGTGGGTTTCTATCGTGCAATCACCATCCCTCAGTATAAAACGATCTACTGTCGCATACAACTTGCACTGTGCGAAACAGCAGGAAACACTTTTTGACCTATACAGACGTGTCTCGCATGAAAACACACAAACTATTTCCTGGGTTTGAAATATGACCAGGCCAAACGTTGGGCAGGTTTCTATATATGATTTGAAGGCAATGGTGGTGTAAAAAGGAAGGGAACAAGGGATTGGAGATACAATAATTATTCACTATATATGTAGAATGGCATTACATTTATGTTGTTAAATATAGGAATAATTATTGTATCTCCAATCCCTTGTTCCCTTCCTTTTTATACACCACCATTGCCTTCAAATCCTATATATACCACTAACGTTCTCAGAGAGCCGGAATGTTTTATATCTTTTACTATTACGTGCCGTGAAAACATTCTTCAAAAAAATGTCCCTAAAAAATTTGGGGGTGCCGAAGCACCCCCATGCTAGTCTATGGCCTTAAACTTTAAATACATAGAGCTCGATGACGCAGATTCCGATATACAAGTTATAATACAACTAAGGCTGCCAATGCGCATGCTAGATTGGCTTCATAAGGCCTAACTCAGTATCATCATGGATATTAAATTAGATGGATAGGAAACAACTCTGTAATCTACGAATACGGGCAAACCATCCGCGTTACGGTTGTATCATATAGATACCATATACCATAGATATTGTAATTCCAATATCTATGTCAATACCAAGAGCCTATACTGGGAATGCACAAAACACACACACCCAATCCCAGTGCACGAATGTCTGGGATTGTGCTTAGTCGTTACCAAACTCACCGGCGTGCTTTGGTTCGTGAAGTGTCGTTACTCAAAGCTTAAGGAGCTTCGAAGCTTTAACGGACGTAAAACGTATGTTTAAAAGTTCTATTTGGGGTATCCCAGTACCGAAAGAAACACTCATCTCAGGTGCAAACAACCCACCAGGTTTAAAACTTCATTCACTAGATCTCGTTACTCTAAGAGGACCACTTCACCGTAACGCGGATAGATTATTGAAACGATAGTATTTTCGTAGATTACGGAGTTGTTTCCTATCTATCTAATTTAATATCCATGGTATCATGCATGACGTTAGGGGTAAAAGTCCCGTAATTGCTTGGTGTAGGCCTATAATTCAATTTCCGTGTGAGCTATGGGTCTATATAAGCGCATATACATGCACTTTAATGCGCTGCGTACACGTAGAAGTTTATTGGATTGTCAATGTTTTCTATTGCAGTGAGGATTTGCTTGGCAGGGGTCCTGTTCCAAATTGCATGTGCTCGGGACGAATACGGTATTGGCTCAGATTATGATTATGATGCCATAGAAAGCCCAACTGCACTTGCTCTGCATTGTCCGCAAGATTCAACTCCAACTGATGCTCCGCAAGATTCAACTCCAACTGATGCTCCGCAAGATTCAACTCCAACTGATGCTCCGCAAGATTCAGCTCCAACTGATGCTCCGCAAATTCCTGCTTCGGACTCAAATCCAACTGATGCTCCGCAACTTCCACCTTCTGATTCAACTCCAACTCCCAAACCAACGGATGCTTTAGATCTTCCGTCGTCGGATTCTACTCCAACCGATGTTCAACCTACTCAATCAGAAGATGATATTTCACCCACTCAACACCCAAAAGGAACAAAAACACCAATAACTAAAAAACCTACGACACATAAAACCAAACCCACAACCAGACCTACAACCAGGCCTACAACAAAGCCTACAACAAAGCCTACAATCAAGCCTACAACCAAGCCTACAACCAGGCCTAAGACCAAGCCTACAATCAGGCCTACAACCAGACCTACTACCAGGCCTACAACCAGGCCTACAACCAGGCCTACAACCAGGCCTACAACCAGACCTACTACCAGGCCTACAACCAGGCCTACAACCAGACCTACAACAAGACCTACAACCAGGCCTACAACCAGCCCTACAACAAGGCCTACAACCAGGCCTACAACCAGACCTACAACCAGGCCTACAACCACAACCAGGCCTACAACCAGACCTACAACCAGGCCTACAACCATGCCTACAACCACAACCAGGCCTACAACCAGACCTACAACCAGGCCTACAACCATGCCTACAACCACAACCAGGCCTACAACCAGACCTACAACCAGGCCTACAACCAGGCCTACAACCAGCCCTACAACAAGACCTACAACCAGGCCTTCAACCAGGCCTACAACCAGGCCTACAACCAGACCTACAACCAGGCCTACAACCATGCCTACAACCACAACCAGGCCTACAACCAGGCCTACAACCATGCCTACAACCACAACCAGGCCTACAACCAGGCCTACAACCATGCCTACAACCACAACCAGGCCTACAACCAGGCCTACAACCATGCCTACAACCACAACCAGGCCTACAACCAGACCTACAACCAGGCCTACAACCAGGCCTACAACCAGGCCTACAACCAGGCCTACAACCAGGCCTACAACCAGGCCTACAACCAGGCCTACTACCAAACCTACAACCAGGCCTACAACCAGGCCTACAACCAGGCCTGCAACCAGACCTACAACCAGGCCTACAACCAGGCCGGCAACCAGGCCTACAACCAGGCCTGCAACCAGATCAAATACAAAAAAAAATCAAGGTTAAACGTAAACTCCTAGAACTGCATGCATGCATGAATACATTTTTCGAAAGGTATATATACCTTAGTTATACATGTAGGCTTAATGTTTTAATGCATTTGACTCTGCATGCATGACATTTAGTATCATTTTAAACTGCCAAAATCAAAGAAAAATTCTTCTTGAAGTGCGTAATAAATGCAGCTATTCTATCATACACTATGATTATTCAAATTGACATGCATGCATGCTTTATTCATTTCCGCACCGATGCGGGTGAGTTGGCCGGGGCCGCCGGGCCACCCGTTAGGTAACCGGCCGTCCGGTACATAACTTGACCAGCTGTAATTAACCGGTCGATCCGCTGTGCAACCAATATTCTCACACAGGCTCCTGCATGGTTATATATACACAACTTATGTTTCAATTAATAATGACACTTTATTTTTCTTTATTGCTATATACATGGCCGTTTTGGTCTGAACCTCAGGCTAAGAAGAGCTAATGCATGCATGCAGAGCTGAGGAACCTACTAATTTGCTATATAGTTACATCATAGTAATAGCGAGCATTTGTCTTGCTGCGTTATACACTGTATATGCTTGTATTGCCTTCAATAATAATAACATTAATGTACTGAACCGCTATACGTATAGTCGGTGTAGCGTTTCATAGTTGATACTTCTCTGTCAAAGAAGTCAGTGTAGCAATACTGAATTTGCAATTCAATACACACTGTCCATATATCGTACTATAAAGTCAAGTGCATGAACTGATGGCAACACCACCACTAGCTCGTCTCTGGAAATAGAATGTGTATAGAAGTCATGACTTTGACTTTCTCCTAGCTCCAGACATTGTGTGTTGTAAAGTCACCTATACCATTGATTCAAAGCTATTCCAATTAGTTGATGAACATGCCTGAAATGCTTTGAACATGCAAATGAGTTAGATCATATCTCATGCCCTCATTTCAGTTCCCTTGTATTTATATGATATTACACAAGGGCAAACTTTATACAGTTTTAATGCATGCATGTTTTTGTAAAAATGCAATGTTTCAAGGCAACATTATGTACCATTATGCATGCTTGTGTATACAGCCACCTTGTTACCTAGCCGTGTATACAGTCAGCTCCTCATAACTTCTTCATATGTGTACACTTGTCATGGTTTCTTTGTTTAACAAGGACACCAGCAGTCTCTCCAACAGGGAACCAGCACTCATTCCAGATTAAATTCATGCAAGCCGGCATGATGTAAATGAATGGGGACAACTGATTTATACGTAGGCAAGGAAATGTGGGATGGCCATCAGTTAAATTGCTATGTTGGCTACAAAGTTCTTGCTCTAGCTAACATGAAAAGATGGATTTAGACCTTGGTCAGTGGCATAGTTCAGAATCAAACCTATTTCTCCTGTATAGAGCTTCATTTATTACTAATACCACTACATATAATATATCTCAGATCAACTGTTGATTATAACAATAGGGATTGAATTGTCACCGGTATGCTTGCAAATAAAAAAGTACTTTATTTGCCATGGTTCATCCGAATGCCCGTGAACTGTCTATAATTAAAGTTATAGCAAAGAACGCATGTTTTATTAACTTGGCGATCTTATCTAAATATCTCTACTCTAGCTAGCTATAGCTTGTAACGTTTTTCCAATTGTTGCCCGTTGTTGCCTGTTGTTTTAGTTCTGCGTCGTTGCCCGTTGTTTCAGTTCCACATAACACGTTGCCCGTTGTTTCAGTTCCGCGTAACACGTTGCCTGTTGTTTGAAGTCATATCTGCGGATGGATTACATCACCGCTTCGCTGTGACGTACTTGGGTCTGGGCATGAGACTATGTATCCAAGACTAGAACCATAGACTGATATGGATGCTGCAGCGTACTGGATATCAAAGGTACTTGAATAAGCTGTGTCTGCTGGGACTTTCAGTGGAGTATATGTATATAGGCCTAGTAATACGGCAGTAAATCTCCCACTATAGTATGCCCATGTCACCAGTTGAGTTTGGTCACATGCCAAGAAATGCTGCAGTGGAAGTAGCTGAATGCCTATACATGTAAACACATGTTATTGGATGTATTCGAGCGGTTGAAATCTGGGATGTGCGACAGTGCGAGTCAGTGCATAATTTTCAAAGCACTTATCAATCCAAATATGTGTAGTCCAGACGAGGCTCACTGTGATTCGGTAGCGAGAATAAAGGCAGGAGATATAGTTGCAATACACTGCACCTGCATGTCCGGGTGACCATGCTCGTATTGACCCTTTGTGTTTATATATCTTTCAGGGGTAGTGAAGGCTGCTCCAAGTACTTGTTGCTGCCATGCATTATGTTTTTAATTACATGTGTGCTGTTACGTCAAACACCTGCCAATGGGAATAAAGTGCTTAAAACCAACTTACGTGTAAGGTGAGCACTGTAATTCTGTGTTATGTGCACTTTTATGCATTGTGTTGCATATATTTGGAGTGGCTGTACATTTGGTGTGTTGAATATATGTATATAGTTGCATTTGCCATTTTAGTGTGTCGGTTGTATGTCATCCATGGCATTAGTAGCCCGATACCATTTCACACAGTGGCCCACATGACAACAGTACTGACAAGAACCAAAACTCTACCATGTAGAGGTTAGAATCACATAAGTGGTTGATGGACCAGGAGTATTAAGGCTACAAGTGTTCAATACATAGATCGATGCATGCACACTCTGTCTTTAGTTTCAGCAGAGTGATTGAATTTATTTATACACGTTATGGCAAGTTTTAACTTTATTTACATGTGTATTGTACCTATAGTGCTGGTTTGTTTACTCAACACTTTCTCTAGCCCATAATCAGTGTTGGGCAATTCAGAGGTGGACCCTCTATCTTCCCCCAAGGACTACCACAGCAGACGTCATGCCAGTTACAGATGGCACTGGCTGGATAGTAACCATGCAATACTTGTGTGTACGTGTGTGTGTTTGTGTGTGTGTGTGTGTGTGTGTGTGTGTGTACGTGTGTGTGTGTGTATGTGTGTGTGTATTTGTATGTATGTGTTTGTATGTGTGTTTGTGCATGTATATGTTTCTGTGTGCATGCATGCATACATGAGTGTGTTTATGTGTGTGTGTTTAATTTGTGAGTGCATGCATGTGTGTGTGTGTGTGTGTGTGTGTGTGTGTGTGTGTGTGTGTGTGTGTGTGTGTGTGTGTGTGTGTGTGTGTGTGTGTGTGTGTGTGTGTGTGTGTGTGTGCTAGCCTTGCCCCCGGGCCCTATTTGTATATTAAATTATGGGCCTGATGTCCATGGCAAGGTCCTGGTGCTAACCATTACTAAGAAACTTGGAATCATAATTGAAATTTTTGTTTACGTTCCGTGTAACATATTACCTGTTGTTTCAGTTCTGCGTAACATGTTGCCTGCTTCAGTTCTGCGTAACATGTTGACAGTTTCTCGTTTTTGCATATTAAACACATTTCAGTAATTTCAAGTACTTGGATGTATTATCATCATATTTAATCACTACATGTTTGGCTTGCCTAGTTGCAGTGCTGGCCTTAATGCAGGCCTGGCAGCCAGTGGCGAGCTAGGGTCCGCCAATCAGAGGGCAGGAGGCCACCATACTGTTAGCTATTAAAAATGCTAATTAGCACCACAAAGATGGATTTGTACTTTTATGATGTAATGTGCAAAAAATGTTGGGCTCTAAATTACAGATTGGATGAAGTGTTTCAGTATGTAAAAACCGCATTGTGCAGTAAATTGACAGCTCTCATTACATTTGCTACTGCAAGTTGCATCGGCACAACATTAACTGATTCATTTTCAGCCATTAACATGCATTAACAACATATTTTTTTGCATGTACTGAAAAGTTTTAATAAAACATTACTTAACATATACGACCATACTAATACAATACAGGGATAAATAAATGCACAAAATGCACATCTGCAAGAAATTAAAAGGACCCTCAGACAACCAGCCTCTTGCTTGAATAGAGTTCGACCGAACCAGGGAGAAGTTCAACTTTCCATAATATTGTATGAGCTTATATATATATGTATGTATAATTTCATATGCATGTGCGCTGTGTAAGCACTCAGGCCCTATACATGTAGAATGGAGGGGCCACCATGACCCCAGGGCCACCATGACCCCAGGGCCACCATGACCCCAGGGCCACCAAGTATCGAATGCCAATGTCATAGCGGATTTTGTCCTCCCCAAAGATTGTCCCCCTGGGCAAAATCCTCAAGTTGGTTGTCCTCATTACCTATAGCAGAGCATGGCTTTGCCCTCCACAAAGGTACTTTCAGAGACGCCCTTTGCTTGCTGTATGGCTGGAATCCTCCTAACCTTCCGTCCCTTGTGTACCTGCAGTGGTCAACATTTTACCGTTGAACATGCACTAAGGTGACTTTATGTTTGTTTGATACAATGAATGGTGAATTGTAGCTAGTTATGGGATTGCTTTTTCTTTTAACCCACACAATCTCAGATAATCAATAGTCATGCCGTACCATGCCATACATACCGAGCTGTTCCGTACTGTGCCATACCAGAGGTGTGTCATCAACATGTGAATATTAGGATTGGGGGGGGGGGGGGGGGGGGGGTGCCAGGCCACGTCAGCTTTATGATTGGGGGGGGGGGGGGGGGGGGGGGGGGAGCCAGGCTGCACCAACTTTATAATTATGAGCCTTGGCCCCCCCCCCCCCCCCAGTACCTATGCCACTGTGTAGGTACTTTTCTGGGCTTTCAGCAGGGCCCTTACTGTACATTTTGGGCCCGATGCAAAATGCGGGTTGGACAAGGGCCTGATACAAGAAGTGCCGAACTGGAGGGCCAAGCATCAAACGGGGAGGGGGGAAATCGACCGATCCCTCTGATGCCACCCCTGGCTACGTATTAGTGGGGGACAATTTTCGCTAGCAGATTATCATTATGTCCGGGGGGACAAAATCTGTGTGTGTGTGCGGGGGGGGGGGGGGGGGGGGGGGAGGGACAAAATCTGATCTGGCACTGGCACTGCTGGTTGATAATACAAAGTGCTGAAATTTAATATGATTCCAAAGGGGGGGTATGAAATCCCATATCACCAGACATGACAATGACACTAATTCATGCTTTGCATGCTTTCTTTGTCATTTTCCATACACAAAAGCACTCGGAATATTCTTTCCAGAAAAAAAGGTGAAAAAATATTTAGCCCCCTGACACACCCACGCCAACTTTGAAGGCTCATATCATTCTCCCCCTATGGCATGCAAAACATTTGAACACAGATTCTTAATGCTCTCAATAAGCACTATTAAATTTTGGCATGGGGTACTTTTCCAACCAAACTCAAAACTGTAGGGGCAGAGCCCCAGACCCTGATAGTCCCCTGGCCTGGTGGCTGCAAGGGTACTTCCCTGCATTGGTGAACCCTACCCCCCCTCTCTCCCACCCCCCCCCCCCCCCCCCCCCCCGCCCACATCTCCCAACCCCATTTTCTAGATCCGCCACTGCGGAGCATCAGTTGGAGTTGAATCAGTTGTGGAGCATCATCAGTTGGAGTTTATGGAGAATCATTATCTTAAAAATCTAATTTCAATTAGGCTTAGTCTGGGGACCTGACTGATGGTTAGAGATTATCAGTCTGGTAAACTGCTTGCAACAAATTTGTTTCCTACCTGCAGCAGCATAAATCTTGTTATAGCCAAACGTCTTAAGCAAATATGTTATAGTCCAGACCAGCTGTTGAATTAGCTAACCATGTCTATGCAACATAAGGATTTCAGAGCTGCTGCACAAAATGCTACTTTAAGGCTTGGCTCAATGGGTATAGCAGCCTTAAATATCTATCTACATCTATACAGATGGATATTGTGATTGGAAAAGCAACAGGCCGGGATGTATTCACTGTTCTTCCTACTGGATAGGAACATGTGTTACACATGCCTTCGAGTCTAGAGCTGTTCAATAGCTATTTGGTTTCTCCTCTTACTGCAATAATAAAGTACAATCATCGACTGGGGCCCAGGGCCTCTGGCATGTACAACTAGTACACTATGCTTCCTTGGGTCAAGTGCTTTATCTCAAGAGGAACACGGTACCAAATTAATAGTCCTGAAAATTGATTTCAAATTGTAACGCGGCCAAGTTTAATAGTAGCAGAGTTCAGTACAACCACAAGCACAGAGATACAGACACTCAATATACAAAAATACGACAATATATAGTTTCACATGAATAGAGGGGTCAAAGGACTCTAAGATGCGCGTCTCTCCATGTCTTGAGATGCGCGACTGTTTACGTCATCATTACAAAATCATTAATCATTTTAAAACTAGAAAATGAAGTGCTAAATGTTGATAAAATCAGGGGAAAACTTTACTTCAATATCGCAGATAAAAAGCTCTCTATTACTCAGTATTACTGTAGTACGTGGACCGCATGCGACATTGCAATATACTTCCTAGATGCTGTCACGGACTTTAATGAAATGAGCTGATGAAATTTATGTAAAGACTTTAAAAAAAAAAACGGCAAAAATATTAATATCTACCTATTAACACTCCTAGGGAACAAAATTCGTTGCTTGCAGGTTACCGGACCGTACCAGACAGATAGTCTCTAGCCATTAATCGGGTCCACAGACTAGTTAGGCTTTCTCTACCACCATACATAATCTGAGTCAATACCCTATTCATGCTGAGCACATGTAACATGCATGGATTGAGCAGGACCCCTGCCAAGCAAGTCCCCATGCATGCACTGCATTAGAACACATTGACGATCCTGCATGCATACTTGTATGTCCATGTGGTCCATATGGAAATTGAGTTATTGTGTGCACACCAAGCAGAGGCTTCTAAACGTCATGCACGCACATGCATGCATCCTCTGTTCCAGATTATGTCACCTAATCATTCCAATTTAAAAATACGTTGCCTCCTCCCCCTGTTGGAGGAATGGCTGTCTCCCTGGAAAAAATGTCCCCCCGGACATTATATCCTAGATCATATTGTCCCCCTGGACAATCAGTAAAACCTAGTCCCCCTCAAGTATAAAGTGTTTCCCCTCCCGAGGACTGTCATCCCTAGGATATAATGTCCCCCCCTCCACCCCTTTTCAAGAGTGCATGCATGGGCTAATTATGCATGCGTGCACCCTATACCTCATGGATCATTCACCCTTTGAGAATTATGGGATGACTATGATGGCTTGGTGGAATTTTTACTATTGGGGCCCTATCCTTCAGGATTCTCAAAGGACCTGAAGCGTTCATATACCAAAGGAAAGCAACTGGCAGAAAATTACAAAGTAGTGTCCTCTTTTACTCTGTGGGATGGCGATTGAGTATACTATATATATATGGCCCATTATTATGGCACCGGGTGAAGGAGAACACTGTCGGATAATGAAAAGTTGCAATGCATCTACTGAAGATATAAAGTACATGTTGTGTGTTGTGTAATGATATCACCAAGGAAAGCTAGCACTTATATAATCTCAGCATCCCTCCACTTCCAACGGAAAAAATGGCGCTATATACGCATTTTTAAAAATAGACTTTTATTCGTATATATACAGCACTCTCAATTATGTTATTAACCGTTGCCTCCATATTTCATGTATACAAGCATGTAGGACACCTTGGACTTCGAAGAGACTGATGAGACTCTGCTCCCAATTTTTTATGAGCCATAACACCTACAGATTTTGTTTGACGTGTGATGTATGCCAACATACAATTTAATTTGTGAACTGAAAGTGGATGCTGCATTACGTCAAATATTGGAATGCGTAGCTCACATAGAACAAAACAATTCATTATTGGTCTTTTAATCAGTACGCTCTCAGGTGCTGTGCATGTGGATCAATAAAACCTGCATGTACCGGCAAAGACAAAATGGTTCAAGTGATCATGGTTGGTGCATTTGCATTAGCTTTTGCCACTTAATTCCCTTTGCAATTAATAAATTTAAAGTATGTCTCACATAGATGACAAAACATCTACTGTAATGCCTTGCTTGTATAATGACCGTTTTCCCAGGAAACCAAACCCGACAACCTCAACAATTTCCTTCTACAGGGTGTTTCACAACCAAGGAAAATTGTTTATAAATTAACCACAAGCAGTTAATTAACTTTAAATTGTTGATAAATGCTCTATTAACTTGAGCTTAAATGTTGATGTAAACAAACTAAATATTAATTTAATAATTAATTTAATAAAATCAAAAAACTTAAATTAACAAAAACGAATTAATAATTCCAGATAATACCTAATCAAAACATACCATTTTAGAGGCATTCAAAAGCTCCAACATTTCCTTGAATTTTAATAATATCAACTTGGCCGAATTATTAATAAATTCAAACCACTAAATCGAGATACAATGGCCCCTAAATCAAGTACATTGCAAAAATAAAAAAATCAAGATTTCAATCTTGAATAACTTCTAAATGGAAGCAGTTACTTAAGTACAGTTTGCATCTTTTAACTAACCACCAATCCTACATTTATTAACATTAATAATTGAAATGAATAGGGGTTTTGGGACTTTTATCATTGTTAATTAACCACTAAAGATAATATTTCCCCAGCATGTCTTCTTTTGCTGTTAGAACTTTTAACAACAATCACCAGTTAATTAACTGCTTGTGGTTAATTTATAAACAAATTGTGAAACACCCTGTAGAATAGTAGAAGCGTTCAACTGCATGCATGGGTGGATATTTCTATAGGCTACCACTTCCAGATTTTGAATTGAAGAATGGGAAACCAGTCCAAAAAGAGAACATGGTTATGCAGTATGTGTGTATAGCCAGAATGAATGTGATTAATATTCAGTTTAGAGTGTTTTTTATAGCCTTATATGTACAGCAGTCTTCAATGCATCGAAGGCAGATTCTTTGAAGGAGGGGGGGGGGGGGGGGGGGGGGGGGGGGGGGGGGGGGGATATATATGTATCCTAGGGTAATAGGGGGGACAGATTTTCCTACGACAACAGTAACTCGGGTTGAAAACTCGTATTATCAATCCCAATTCGTCTTCGTCATTGGAGTCATGTATAACTCGAACTAGGAACGGTTTTGAAGAATGGCAATTGCACTAACGCTTCAAAATATATCTGCACTGTGCCTCTAGCGGTCATATAGACATATTATATCACATTAAGGATGAGTGATACTATTAGGTGTTAAATTCCACCATACGAGCTGCACGCAATCCACTTTTAATAATATAGCAATTGGTGTTCTTATGTCGCTGCTTTTCTAAAATCATTGTCTAATGAAGTTGTTTTTCTAAATATGCCTTCATGCAGCCAAGGGAGTGAAGCAATGAGCGGAAGTCATATTAACTGATTTACATTCACCGGCAACCAAACTGATTAAATGACACAACGAGAGTGAAACTCACCTCTGACATCCTTTATTTTGTTTTTTACTTGCATTCCATTTATAGGTGCACTTTATGCAATTCAGTTTCAGATGCAACCATCCAGGATTACTTCAACCTCGGGCAAACGCTAATTAAGAGTTTAATACATGT
Organism: Spongilla lacustris; assembly: GCA_949361645.1. Lineage (NCBI taxonomy): Eukaryota > Metazoa > Porifera > Demospongiae > Spongillida > Spongillidae > Spongilla > Spongilla lacustris. The sequence continues at coordinate 5,122,038 of OX442434.1, read as the reverse complement.
ATATCCATTGATTATTGGTATGTGCATGTAAACACCTTGATTGTTGAAGTGATCATTAGATAGTGTACAACCATATACTGGTATACATTTTTGTGATGTAAAGTCATCTTGTTGGGAGAGGGGGAATGGGTGTCAGTTATAATATTGTGACGCAGTGTGATAATTAATAATCCCAATCACGTGATAAGTTCTGTAAATTGAATTCCAACACCTACACCTTTCTTTTTATTAAAAGTGTTTGGGCCCAAACCATAACTATGATAATTGGGTATTAAATGCAATGGAATTTGGGGTAACTTTTAAGGGTAAAAGGAAGCTAAAGTTGTATTTGAGCAGAGATGATTACATAATAATAATAATAACAATAATTTCATGTGCATGTACATGTATGCATTATATCTCATTTCTAACGACCAAGCATGCTGATTTTGTGGCACAAATGCATATAATATGGCACCATCATACATATTTTAGATTATACGCTTTATACTCTCTGCACACATCATCAGCAACTTGAGAATCCCTGCTAGCATTACCACACCAAGATAGTCAATGAAAGGGATGCGTAATGGCTCATTCAGGTGGTGGAAAGGTTTACCCCAGTACAGGACGATGAAGGCAATGAAGTACACAGCAGTGAAGAAGATTCTCTGTTGATTTGAAAACAAGGTACAATGCATCTGAGTTAGAAGGAACACTGCTGCAAATCCAAAGAGAAACATGGGCCACAAGTGACCTTCCTGGTTTGTGGCCACAAACACACCATGTGGGGCCACCATGAGCTCAAGTGAGAGTCTCCACCACTTGTTGAGATGTGACCTTGTGAAGAACAGACTACTCTGAAGCAGTAGCATGAAGGCATAGAAAAATCCCCAGAGGTGACCTAGAGTTCCCTCCATGGGATGGTACCAGAAGTCATAGATGAGGGCCCAGGAGAAGTAATAACCGTGGTACTTCCTTGCAAAGCGAATCAAACTGTTCGAGAGCGGCAGGGGTTTTCCTGCCACCATGCCACGTGTATTGTTCTCCATCAGCAGTACCCAGATCAGCATTAGCGCTACTCCGCCCAGAGCTGTGATCTCGGGTGTATCTTGCGCCAGTCCGTCGTAGAAGGTGTGCGTCTGAATCAGGTGAAGGATGGCGAAAAATCCATTGAGAGTAAGAGCAATGTAATTGATGGGGCGCAGGACACTGCTTGTTGTCTTTACGGAGGTTTGGGCGTAGTATATAAGTGCCCAGTGGCCCATCTGGTGCGCGCAATAACATGCCCAGACAGTTAGACGAGTCCAGAATGTGGGATTAGGGAGGACCCAGTAATAATGGAAGGGCCCCTTGTAAGGCTCGTGAGAAATCGTACTCAAGCGGTAATCCAGAGCCTTGATCGTAGCGGTGAACACAAGTGACACTGCGGTGCCCCACACAATGACCTCGTCAATCATCCTGGCCTGGGCCCTATTTATATGCCTACAATATGGACGGGTTTTTATTTTATTTTATATGACGTATGTTTACCTTGTGACTGGGCGTAGCCCGCATTTTGGCGGAAGGTCAAAGCCTATATACCATGATTTGTGTAAATGTGATACCTTGCTGGATTGGGGCAGCGCCCGTGAAAAATTTGTACATGGTTTAACAGGGGCTGATCCAGAGAGGGTGGATAGGGAGGCTAGCCACCCCCCCCCCCCCCCCCCCCCCCCCCCCCCCTTCCTCAAATAATTATTTACAAATACTAAAATACTGATTGAGAACTATCAGTGATTTCTGTTTGAGGGCTAATAGCTTTTCTGTTCAACAGCTTCCATTTAGGGGTGAAAAAAAGATGATGACGCTTTGTTTGTTTTTTTGTTTGATCAGATGTTTATTTTGATACATGCATAATAATTGTGATACATGCATAATAATTGTGATACATGCATAATAATTGTGACTAGTACATAGCACAAAAGAAAAATCCATGTAAGCATATAGTTGCCCGTGCACATCTTTAAACTGCATGATAATACTAAGTTACCAAATATGTCAATCATTTACACAAAAACATCATATGAAAGTTGTGATTTATTCATACAACACTGATTCACTACACAAATTTCTATGGTGCATTTGTGTGAATGATTGATACTCCTAAATAAGGAAAACTCAATCTAAAATTCTTTTCATTGCTTGGTGCATGCCATGCATTTAGTTTCTGTCTCAAAGCAAAAAGAGTAGTTTAGGTGCTTTTTGTACTCACCATTTACAAACCATAATAGGTCCAAGAAATTACTTGAAAAATATTCCAAGATAGATTCTCATTTACGATCAGTTGATTGTGCATACATAGCTAAATCCTACAGGATTTGTGAATTGACAGCCACAGTATTGATACCTTCTTGAGACATCCTTCATGTTAGAGCCATTTATAATCTTGAAGCCAACGTCTCTGAAATTTAGCCTGTTTCCTTTTCCTTACTCCAGCAACACTAAATCATGCAGTATTTTAAAATTAAAAACAGCATTTGCAAGCCTGTTTTGCTCAGATATCAGTACTGATATCTTTCATTATCATTTCATGTTCTTGACTGTCAGATTGCATCTTGTACAGACATCCTGAGCAGGATTCTATTCCTCTGACTGCTCCTCATGTCTGCATAATCAGTGTTAGGAAGTTCAGCCGAGGAGGTTTTACACCCGTCATTTAGATGCTGATTGAGATATATACATGTATACTGCTTCCAGATCAGAATCTGTATCGGCATCATCATCCATAGATTCGGACTCGTAGGATACACAAGTAACTGGTAGGCCAGATACTGATGGCTTGCTGTGATCAGGATCTTTGAGTATTTCACTTTCCGAGTTGAACTTGAAAAGGTCCAATAAGGACTTGCACTTTGACGGAAAGCAGGCAAAATGAACTCAGTGAAAAATCTGATACGATGAGTGCACCTGTCCTAAAGAAAACACTTTTTCATGCATAAGATATCTACCGCCAGTAAAAAAAAAACTTCCGCGCTTGGCGCGGGAGGGGGCACATCCCCCTCCCGCACCCACCCCCTTTTACCACCCCGGGTCCAGCCACCCCCCCTCCTAAATTCCTGGATCAGCGCCTGCTGGTTCAATGCTCAACACGATCACTCAGTCTCCTGGAGCAAATCTTTGGTCTCGTTCCCAGGCTACTTACGTAAGCATTATCAAGACTTCCGATGATCAAAAGGAACAGGCATTAAAACGGGAACCCCAAGTTCAAGAAAAGGGCGTGACCATTGTGTTGCGAATGGCTGCGAATCCAGTAATCCAGCTAGTCACGTGCCCAGACCCAATGCTCCGCAGCTGCGATGCTTGGGTCTGGGCACGAGACAAAGGCTAAGTCGCTTGATTTCAGAGTCGGGCTAAGCCTAACTAGATATCTATCTCTACACAGTCACAGAATAGGAATGCTGTTGCATTTCAAAAGGACGCATTTAAAAAAAACAGGTATCATCATGTCCACAGTTTGGCCATGATGGTAGACCTATTCTGTGCTGTATTCAGTATTAGTCCTTTTGCACACGACGTATGAAAATGGCAAATGATCTGGTAAGCATCTTTGGTGTGAATGGCCAATTGCTTTACATACTCACATTAGGGACAGACATTTAACCTTAATTCTCCAGGTCCAAGTCCTACGGGTAAGACCAATATTTGAAAATTCATTATAAATAGAAATGCAGTTTTTTGGCATCCATTTCTGTACTGTTGTTTGATGTGTCTATCATGCTAAATTTACCAATTGTCAGTCTATTTTTTAAATCACACCCTTGGTTACACGATGCAAATAAACAGATACGGTTCTTAAAAATGCATTATGTAAGGAATTTAATTGTCACAGAAAAAAGTACGATAAGTATCACTTTTAAAATGTTTTTTGAAGCATGATGTGTGGGCTACTTTATACATTCTACGGCAGTGTTTTTACTCTAATTGATTTTGTCATTTTTACCGAAAACGCACTGTACGTTTTCAAGATTTTGTCCATTCACTTAGCTATTCCCGTAACATGCGTCTGACAAATACCTATCGTTCATAAGCTTGTGGAGCTAGCAATTTCCAAATCTACAATGTACTTTTTTATATGCTTAGTGCAAAAGACCTGACCTACTACCCCCTTCTTTAAAAATGTTGCTCTGATCTTCCCAACATTACTTTTTGGTACTTTAAGTTGCATGCTTTGCAATTTACCGCAAATACACCTTTTAGCAATGCAGTATTGATTGTATTTGACAATCTTTGAAGAATTGCAAGAAATCCTGAATTAATAACCATTTCTACAGTGCAATGAGATATCATTAAATTTTATGATAAGAATTATGTTCCCTATGAAGAAAGATTTATGAACTTACAATTCCACTCAACTAGTAAAGTAGGGTGCGTAACCGATTTTCAGGTTTTGTAGGTTAACCGATTATTCGCGATTACCTATTCGGTCGACTATCATTTAGTAGAATAGCAGGTTACCGATTTCAGAATTTCCTTTAGTCGAAATAACCGATTCTGTTTTTCTTATAGTCGCGATTAGTCGATATTCGTTTCCTTTTTATGCAGAAATCGGTAGGAAATCGATTACCCTTTTTATATGCCCTTCGCTATTCCCGCCTGCAGTACAAAGGGTTAATTAATCGATAAACAGTTGACATGATGTAATGAACATTAGTCTGGGGACCCGGCTGAATTAATTAACCATCTCATCGTGCATCTAGATCTGTCTATTAAATCAACGTTAAATACGTTCGCGCTCTCTGCATTACGTATGCGTTAATCGAACGTGCTATGTACTCTTTTGCACAGCAGCACAGGTGACAGGTGTCCAAATACTTAGGTACACCGGCTCGTTCGGCCATAAAAAATATTATGAAATCGTACATGTCTTGATTGGCGGCTTTGTCATATGCGTGAAAAGGTGTTCCACCCATCCACCCAACATGCAAAAACGTGTTCTTTGGTGAAAAAATATTCGAAACACCTACAATTCCCATCCACCGCCATTGAATCATTCCCACCAGTAGATGTGGCGTCACATTGGAATGCACCTCGTTCCCAGTCCCTTCGGATACTTACCTTATCAGGGACGTGTAACTGTGTTGGCATAACCAGCTGATAAGTAATAAAACTGGCTATACGTGTATAGACTTGAGAAACTGTGATTTATCTGGCCAAATCACAAATCGGGAAAACCTCAAAAAACCTAGATAATCGTTGGCAAATTAATGGCGCACTAATCGCCAAAATCGATTTAATGTTTCTAATAACCGATTTACAAGTTGCTATTAACCTGAAAAATCGATTGGACTTTTTTTCATAGTCGAAATAATCGATTTTGATTTATGAAAAAGGTTACACACCCTATAGTAAAGGCGATGACCCGTGCACATTGCGCGATTACGGATATGCCCACAAGCACATTCTGAACGTATTATCACGTGTTGCTTATCCATTATTGGTTGCAGAGAAGGTAGGAACTGAATAATGCATTTGTTTAGACTGAAAATTAGACTAAGACTCGACTAAGGTCACATCATCTATTACAAACCATTAATCACCAAGAACACACTATACCAAACCTATCCCAATACTGCTGGATGTATATCATACTATAACATAGCTATGTTTGTTGTGAATTTACTAGAACAAACATCTGATCATCACTCTACACTTGCTTGCAGGTTGCTGTATACCTACAAGATGGAGTGGACTCTGGTGAGGGTGTGGTGGAGGAAAGGAGGAGAGGGAAGGGAGGGGGAAGGAAGGTAAATAGCCAAGACAAACAATGAAAAACCCTTAGCTTACGGGATCTGGTACTGGATCTAGTAATTCGAATTCAAACATACATAGAACCATGGTGACAAACTGATGCATCTCCATCAATGCAAACCATCTATTAAATGTGCACAAGGATGGGGAGGAGGGGAAGAATTAAATGACACGTATACATACACATGAGATATGTTAAACATTGGAGGTGAGTGCAACTTGGATAAATGCTAAGCGCAGACTTTTCCCACCTTCCAGGACACTGGTATCGTCCTCCTCCAAAACCCACAAAACCATCAATAAACTGGTTCTTTTCCAGGTCACACGACAGCCAACGATCCTATGGACACAACTATTGGAATAATGAAACAAGACACAGAGTACTTACTGGATTGAACATTTCTGGGTCTGGGAACCTCTGTGGATCCCTGTGACTCCAATAGGGTGACAGCATCATCAGGTGCCCTTCAGGAATGGTGTACCCCTGTACATGTGAAATGAGCTTCATACACCGGATGTGTTCTAGTGCTCTTAAACCATTTTAATCTAATTAATGTAAAGGGCATAATATTGTATTTTTGAATGTGATGTGTCCAGGCACAAAGAATGCTACATGTTGTGTGGGCACAAGAGGGTGTTGCTATTTATGTAACATGCCAACCATATATATATATATATATGTCAATTTTGCATCCCATGGCTACATGTATGCATACCTTGACAACATGTGTCTGTGTAACCTTTCGAGGAATCATGCCAGGAGCCCTGAGTCTCACAGCCTCCAAAATGCATCTGTTAGTATATTACATGTACTTGAGAAACACACAACAAATGACATAAGCACATGTGACATATGCAGACTAAATATTCCCTCACCAACTCACAACTCATCCCCTATCCATGCTATTAACAAACATCCTAAATCTCCTAGGCCATCCCATTTCCAACTTATCCACACCCTGGTCCACCCCTGCATCACCTTGGCCCCACGCCCATACCCTCCATCACTTTGGCCCCATCCTTCATACCCTCCATCACCTTGGCCCCACCCCTTCACACCCTCCATCATGATCCTTGGCCACTCCTCCATCACCTTGGCCCCACCCCTTCACACCCTCCATCACCTTGGCCACCCCTTCACACCCTCCATCACCTTGGCCCCACCCCTTCATACCCTCCATCACCTTGGCCACCCCTTCACACCCTCCATCACCTTGGCCCCACCCTTCACACCCTCCATCACCTTGGCCACCCCTTCACACCCTCCATCACCTTGGCCCCACCCCTTCATACCCTCCATCACCTTGGTCACCCCTTCACACCCTCCATCACCTTGGTCACTCCTTCATACCCTCCATCACCTTGGCCCCACCCTTCATACCCTCCATCACCTTGGCCACTCCTTCACACCCTCCATCACCTTGGCCCCACCCCTTCATACCCTCCATCACCTTGGTCACCCCTTCATATCCTCCATCACCTTGGCCCCACCCCTTCACACCCTCCATCACCTTAGCCCCACCCTTCATACCCTCCATCACCTTGGCCACTCCTTCACACCCTCCATCACCTTGGCCCCGCCCCTTCATACCCTCCATCACCTTGGTCACTCCTTCACACCCTCCATCACCTTGGCCCCACCCCTTCACACCCTCCATCACCTTGGCCCCACCCCTTCATACCCTCCATCACCTTGGCCCCACCCTTCACACCCTCCATCACCTTGGCCCCACCCTTCACACCCTCCATCACCTTGGCCCCACCCCTTCACACCCTCCATCACCTTGGCCCCACCCTTCACACCCTCCATCACCTTGGTCACTCCTTCATACCCTCCATCACCTTGGCCCCACCCCTTCATACCCTCCATCACCTTGGTCACCCCTTCATACCCTCCATCACCTTGGCCCCACCCCTTCATACCCTCCATCACCTTGGCCCCACCCTTCATACCCTCCATCACCTTGGCCCCACCCCTTCATACCCTCCATCACCTTGGCCCCACCCCTTCATACCCTCCATCACCTTGACCCCACCCTTCACACCCTCCATCACCTTGGCCCCACCCTTCACACCCTCCATCACCTTGGCCACCCCTTCACACCCTCCATCACCTTGACCCCACCCTTCACACCCTCCATCACCTTGGTCACTCCTTCATACCCTCCATCACCTTGGCCCCACCCTTCATACCCTCCATCACCTTGGCCCCACCCCTTCATACCCTCCATCACCTTGGCCCCACCCTTCACACCCTCCATCACCTTGGCCCCACCCCTTCATACTCTCCATCACCTTGGCCCCACCCTTCATACCCTCCATCACCTTGGCCCCACCCCTTCATACCCTCCATCACCTTGGCCCCACCCTTCACACCCTCCATCACCTTGGCCCCACCCTTCACACCCTCCATCACCTTGGCCCCACCCCTTCACACCCTCCATCACCTTGGCCCCACCCTTCACACCCTCCATCACCTTGGCCACTCCTTCATACCCTCCATCACCTTGGCCCCACCCCTTCATACCCTCCATCACCTTGGTCACCCCTTCATACCCTCCATCACCTTGGCCCCACCCCTTCACACCCTCCATCCCCTTGGCCCCACCCTTCATACCCTCCATCACCTTGGCCCCACCCCTTCATACCCTCCATCACCTTGGCCACACCCCTTCATACCCTCCATCACCTTGGCCCCACCCTTCACACCCTCCATCACCTTGGCCCCACCCTTCACACCCTCCATCACCTTGGCCCCACCCCTTCATACTCTCCATCACCTTGGCCCCACCCTTCATACCCTCCATCACCTTGGCCCCACCCTTCATACCCTCCATCACCTTGGCCCCACCCTTCACACCCTCCATCACCTTGGCCCCACCCTTCATACCCTTGACATTCAACTTCATCACTTGCATCCCTCATCAAAAAACCAAGTTGTAATTCATTTAACCTACAGTACCATCCAGAACCAGGTTAAAAGCATGTGCATGCTACATGTAGATTGTGGGTGTTATTGTTTCTTGCCAGCTGTATTCATAACAATAGATGCTATCTTTATTCCCAGATGAACAAATAACACCCACAATGTAGGAGGTGGGGGTGGGGGGGGGGAGGAGGTTCCCTGAATCCGTTCCTGTTGCCTAGACCCCCCTTCCCCCCAGCCCCACTCCATTTCAACCAAACATACTAGCATCACTCCAGGTATACTTACCTTTTCACAGACATCACATTTTTAAGGTTCTCCTCCTTCAGTGGGCAAAAACAATTTCTTCCTAATGTGAGAACCAAAAAAAATTTGCCTTATTTACAGCTTGAAACGTAAGTGTACAATAGTGTACCATCAGTCCAAGGAATTTTCTTAATGTCTTCTTTCAAAGATCTATACAGCTCAGGATGACCCAAGATAAAACTAAGTGTCCAAAATACTGCCTAAAGAGAAGTGTGCATATGCAGGAACAGGTGGAGTGCATATATCAGTGCATAAAGTTTATTAATATTTTGAAGTACAAATCATGATTTTAAAACCTTTTAATGACTTATTTGCACATCCAGTGAGTCAAGTTTATCCTTGGATATATGTGTCTTACTTTCAAGTGTTGAAATTTATAAATATTGTACTGAATTGTTGAGACATGTATGCTCATAACACACACAAATGACTTAAATTATTGATTTAAGCAGTTTCAATAGAGAGACTGGCTTCTTAAAGAGTTAAAAAGGCAGGGTTGGGAAGCAGTGGAAGGAGTGGGAGGGTGTGGTGGGACACCATAACTATGAATAAGCTTACAGGAATGGCATTGGCCTGTGATGCCCAAAGCAGCAACAGGGAGTAGTTGTGTGCATGCTCAGCATCAACTGTTGCAATGAGGTGCTCCAGTACAGTCTGATGAGGAGGGGGGGGGGGGGGGGGGGGGGGGGGAGGAGGAGGAGAAAATCCAGCAATCAATATTAAGACAATTGAGAGGCGGCCAAATCCTTTCTAAATGTATGGAACTACCTACTTTTTCCTGACTTGTCTCCTTTGGCCCTCCCTTCATACCTTCCACCATGAGCTTGAAGTATGCCAGGAGCGAGTACTTACATTGCCTCCAATCCCTGTAGACATATAAGAACACCCGCACCCTAACATAGCAACAAGTCACCTATCACACCCGCACCCTAACATAGCAACAAGTCACCTATCACACCTGCACCCTAACATAGCAACAAAGTCATCTATCACAGTAAAGTTACCTAACAAACTGAGCAATAATATAGGCATCCGGAATATAGCTCTAATCACAAACAACACTGCTTCATGATATACTTACTTCAGAAATATTTCTGGCAATTCAGCACCATACTCAAAATCTTCGTCGTACTTCTGAAATGTCTGTTGCAGCTTTATCATCTCTTCCTAGGTGAAAGCAAGAGCTCGATGAAGGTCACATGACCAAAGGTGAAGGTCATATGATTGAAGATGAAGGTCACATGACCAAAGGTGAAGGTTATATGATTGAAGATGAAGGTCACATGACCAAAGGTGAGGGTCATATGAATGAAGATGAAGGTCACATGACCAAAGGTGAAGGTCATATGATTGAAGGTGAAGGTCACATGACAAGGGATGCATACCTGTGAGTGTGGTACGTTCTCCTTGCCAAAGAGTTTGGTGACAACTGGAGTAAACATGGAGCTCCTCACAAAGTCCATCAGATCTGTCTCTCCCTCGTGGGACAGAAGAAGGTGGTTGTAGAATTGCTCTGATAGCTGAGGGCAAAGGTCAGCAGTGTATGCAGGCGTGAGTCGTCCCTTGATGGTGTCATGTATGGCAGTGTGGTGGGCAAAGAAGGAGTCTTTGGAGACTCCAGCTGAAGGGATAAATACACACATTCACAGCACATACGTGGATTTAGTACAGCAGTACCTGCTCTCATTGTAAATGGTTGGACTGCAGACTGGAAGTTGGTGTGCGTCGTGGTGAAATTAGTCTCGTACCCAGACCCAGATTCCCACAGCTGCGGATGGATTACATCACCGCTACGTGGAAAGTGGGTCTGGGATTTTCGTACACAAAAGTCGTTCTGGTGCGCCTGATTTTAGGCGCACAATCAGAATGCAGAGCACCCGTGACGTCACGTTAATTGCATTCCATCGTACATGTACCAGTGTAATTACAGATATAGTGCCAGTCATGGCAGTGTCAGTATTATCATCCAAGCGGCTCAAAAACTGGGTTATCCTACACTTCGTCCAAACCAACACAAAGCTATTAAAAGCTTTATGGAAGGGCACGATGTCTTCATTAGTCTGCCTACTGGCTGTGGAAAGTCGACTTGTTTCTCTGTGTTACCCTACGCATTTGATTATCTATACCGTCGCGTTGGCAGCATCGTGATAGTAGTTTCGCCTTTGATTGCTTTAATGAAAGATCAAGTAAGTGATTTGTAAAAAAGAGCCTTCCATCCATTCATAAGTACTAGTGTATAATACATGGCAACCTTCTTAAAGGTTGCTGCGCTGAGTTCTATAGAGGCTTGTCGGCAGCTCATATCAGTAGCGAAGTGTACGACCGTTTCCAACAGGAAAAGATATTAAGAGGAGAAGTCCAAATTGTTTTCATTGGTCCTGAGCTTCTGATGTTGAGAAATGCTGAGGACACATGTTTACAGGAGCAACCTGGTTGCCTTTGTAGTAGATGAGGTGCACTGTGTCACCAAATGGTTAGTGTCATCATATAATGTGTCTGCCGGGTTTATTTCATGCTAAACTCTTAAGGGGGGACTACTTCAGAAAAGAGTTTCAAATCCTTGGAGAGGTTCGAAGTTTAATTCCTCCACATGTTCACATCATGGGTATGACAGCAACTGCTACAACTACAACTAGAGACAGGGTAATTTCTACCCTGGGTCTTATTAATCCTGTTGTCGTGTCTGCATCACCAGACAAACCTAACATTTCGTATGCTGTTAGGCAAAAAGTGAGTATTGAAGAGGCCTTCAGCGGCCCATTAGCTGTGAAACTGAAAACCTTAAGAAGAAAACTGCCACGGATGATCATCTTCTGCCAAAGGTACGAAGAATGCACACTACTCTACCATTTTTTTCTTTCATTGCTGAAAAATGAGTTTACACAACCAGTAGGAGCGCCTAATTTAGCACAGTTTCGCCTTGTGGATATGTACACAAGTGTAACACGCAAGTCTGTGCAAGAATCCATTGTAGCATCCTTTAGTACCAGCGACAGCCCTCTTCGAATTGTAATATGTACAATTGCATTTGGCATGGGGATAGATTGTGTTGATGTCTGCCAAATCAATAAATCATCCATTGGGGACCACCAGCTGACTTGGAGTCATATGTACAGGAGTGTGGGAGAGCAGGACGAAACTGCCAACCAGCAAATGCACTACTGTTTTGGAAAAAAGCTGATTTTAAGTCACAACACACTGCTTGTAAAGACATGAAAGACTACTGTACCAACACAGTTATGTGCAGGAGAGCTATGCTGATGGCATACTTTGACAGTACATTTGATCATATTATTGGGTGCAGCTGTTGTGACATATGTGCATTGAACTGTGAGTGTACAAGTTGTAATTGTAAATCATTTCCTGTTAAAAATACATTTATATTCACATATTACAATTGATAATAATAAAGTTCTAACGGGATAGTGTAGATGACTTTAGGAAAGCAGACGCATTCTTACTCATCCAGCGCTGAAATTTCTGTTTGTTAATGGATGTGAAAAGTTTGTTACATTTCATGGATGGGTAGGTACGATGTGTTCTTCCACATTCATAAGAGAATACTTTGAGTTCAGTAAGTTCAACAACTAACTTATTAAGGTCTTCTTTTTCTGACCTGCGAGTATGTTTGCCACTTACCCACACTCGACTTGTGTTGTCAAATTTAGACAAGATGTCTCCAACCACACCTAATGCTTTGCTGGCTCTGACTATAGCCTGAGGTGTTTTGTTGGCACCTAGATGAGTCATTGCATCTTTAAGCAGCCTGTTCAAATGTTCCATATGCAGGTCAGCAGAAATGTTCTGCCCTGGACCACCTTGACTATTCACAAAGCGCCCCCACAACATCTGCTCTGCATACCGAGGTGGCAAGGTGTAGTAATACTGCGTAAGAAGGTTCAAAGCCTCAAGGCAATAGTTAGTATGCCCAGTAACACGGAAAATGATTAAAAGGTACTTCCAGCATCGTAAGACCCTTGTGCCATCTCCTTCCCTAATGGCATCTTTGAATTCTAATAGAAACAACCCTAATGACAATGATTCCATTGCATACTCTTTAACTCGATCAGAAGAAGTGCTGGACGAATGGGGTATACTAGAATATGAAACTCTGCAAAACTCTTCGCACACATTCTTAGCCACAGTAGCTAGCTCATCAAAATGGTCCTGGCTGTTACCGGTCAATATCATCATAGATAAGCCTGATAGGTCATCAACTTTTGTGATCTCAATTGCAGCAGAAAGAACATGGGCAGTTGTTACTAGCTCCCTGAACTCTTCACAGGAATTTAGGTCTTTCTTAACATTTGTCACTACATTTCTCCTGTTGATCACATTTCTGAGATGGAACAAAGTTCCTCCATCATATCCTGAGCATGTGCTGTACAAACGTTTCCACACCACCTACACAAAAAGGCAGCTGTCAGATTATCTATCAAATACCACATCATCAACACATTATGACCTTTACAGCTGGTAGATATCTACCAATTACCACATCTCACGCCTAACATCACAAGGCTAGCCATGCTCCTCCCTCACCACACCACATCACCCTCACCACACCACATCACCCTCACCACACCACATCACCCTCACCTCACCATCACATCCAGCAGCAATAAGCAATATATCACTCACTACATACATGTACACAATGATATGTAGAATAACCAATGTACCTGCATATAGCACATCTTTGTGTGCCAGTCTTCGATCACAGGAATGAATCCTTCAATGCGCTCACTGCCATTATAAGAGTTTGATACTATTCCCTGGCTACCTCGGACTCTCGCGACTGTCAACTGATCACCCCCTAGCAATATATGGTGGAAATGGTGAATCTGGAGATCCATTGTTCTTGTTGCTCCACTCTCTTCACAAATGTCCACAGACTGAATGCTGGTCTTTTTTGGAACATATTTATGCAGAGCATTTAGAATATCAACCATGTCATCTAAAACATTCTCATTTTTCAGCAGCACTCCCAGAGGAACCTACATGAGCAATGAAACAATAAAAAACGTGCTATTTGGTACTACATACGTATGTGAACATACCACTTTAGATTTCTGGGTCATGTTACTTGAATACTTGTGACTGATATATTCGATAGAATGCTTTGCAAATGCCTGTTCAGCATTGCGCGCTAGCGATTTACCTATTGCTTTCCTGTTTGGGGACAAAACGTACTTCTTCACGAAACGTTCATACGTCACAAGAACCTATTTAGAATATAAACTTGCATGTCCATTCAAACTCACCTTGACAGCTTGCTCTCCTTGTGAAACGTCAATGTCAGACACTCGTTTCGTGCCTCGCTTTTCTGATGGCACAGCTTCCCCGCATGAGTACTGCACGTGCCGGGAAGAGATCTTTGACTTCAGATCTTTTTTAAGGTCTTCCAATGCTTCTTGTAGTGATAGGTACTTTCCAACGAGGTGGGTGGTACTGTATGGCTTTAGACTTTAGAGGGTACCTTATGGCACCTTATGGCTGCCTGGTTGCCCTTCACTTGTGTGTGTTTGTAATTCCTGATCCAGGTCTCACTGGTCATTGGTGTGGTGCTCTGCATCATCCTATATCGTGTGGCTGTGGCTGCTACACTCTATGTCTATGTGTCTCAGATTCAGGGGGGGCCCAGTGTTGGAGATATTATTGCTTCCATAACAGCGGCTATTATACAGCTGATTTTTGTCATGGTTCTGAACATTGTGTATGAATTTCTGGCTTACAAACTTACTGACTGGGGTAGGTGTATTGTGTGTGTGTGTGTATGTGTGTGTGTGTATGTGTGTGCATGTGTGTGTTGTTGTGTGTGTGTACCAGTTGTCCAGAAAAGAATGCATTTAAACAAATATAATTCCTTAATAGGATTATCAATTAAAATCGATTAATGAATATACAATGATTAAGATGAACTGCATTATTAAGATCTGATTGCCTTTAATATTAGCATGACAAATCCAATGCTTCCAATTAATAAATAAAATGTACAGCAACCTTTTACTAATTGAGAGATTTATAGAATAACCTTCAATAAGAGGCTTGCATCACTTATTGCACAATTATTCATACAGCCTAACTCTTTTTTGGCTTCGTGCCAAATTGTTGCTACATCTGCAATCATAATCATGTGTCTTCGTGGCTTAGGATCGTCGTATCATCTGAGGTGCATGCCTGCCATTGATCTGTCCTGATCAACAGGCAGGAATAATTTTTGTTTATTTGTATGCCCTAATGCTTCTGGATGTAATATGGTTATTATTATTATTTTATTGAGAAAAAAAATAGATCTAAAGTTATGAAATTCTTTTTGTTTCATGAGTTTTTATTAAGGTTAGTGATCATTAAGGTTAGTGATCATTAAGGTTAGTGATAATTGCAATTTTAATGAACTTTGAGTTTTAATAGCTCACTATTAATAGCAAATAAAATGTTTCATCTAATTAGATATCGTTATTGCAATTCATAAAAATCAAATATTGTCTATAAATGTTAATAGCTCACTTTTGAACTTAGCACCTTGAAATAAATGCCATCTCGGAATATTCATATATTGTGGTACTTATAAATACTCAATTATCACTAACCTTAATCTTGGATAATAGAGTGTTTTGAATATGTTAATGTTAGCATGCAATACTTGAATTGTTAGCATTTGCATACTGACAGTAATGTATATTAGTGGTTAATTAATTTCAATCCTGACTTATACTGATTTAGAAGCATTGCATTCTTGATTATACATGTATGTATGTACATTGTGTGTGTACATTTTTTTTTCAGAACTGCATAGAACTCAAACACAGTATGATGACAGCTTCACAGTTAAACTATACATTTTCCAGTTTGTCAACTACTACTCCTCCATCTTCTACATTGCTTTCTTCAAAGGAAAGTGAGGGTGGTCATGTAAATCAAATCAAATCAAACCAAACCAAATGAGTAACACATGCATTGTGTACCATACATGTACATTATTTTAACAGTTACTGTGCTTTGTAGTTTTTCAGGTTACCCTGGAGGTTATTTAAAGATTGGCGGAGTACGTCTTGAGGAATGCTCCACATATGGCTGCCTCCTTGAGCTTGCCATTCAATATGGCATCATCATGGTGGGCAAACAGGCCCTCGACAATGGCATTGAGTTGGGTATCCCGTAAGTTGCAGTGTAATAACCTACTTGTAGGAAGGGGAGGGGGAGGGGTTGACCCTACATGTATTTCCACCCTTGTTTGAGGGCATTCAAAAACTGGTCTTTCTTTATGAGACCAATACAAGGTGGAGGTTCAAGTGGTTTAAAATGAAATTATGAACATATAAAAGTAGTAATGAAAAACAATATGTGTGCACAGAATAGACATCTCTGTGCCTAAGAAGAAAGTGAACTGTTAAGTTCATTGTACAGGTATGGTCGCATTTAAAGTGGATCTAAAGACATCTTCAGAAATCTGATAACACGTATTCCGGATCTAACATCACTTATTTACACATTACAAAAAAGTGCCAAATATTGCGCATACATTTCTAGCATGTTTCTTTGTACATGTGACTAATGAATGCTGCTATGTGATGACATGTCCGGAGTACACATCAGATTCCTGAAGTTCTCTGTTGAATAAAAAACACCAACAGGGGGGGGGGGGGGGGGGGGAGCCCTAACCATATTCAACTCTTCTGATACAGGTAGTAACATCATTTTTAGTGCTTTAATGAACCTGTTACCAGTATGTGAAAACTAAACCTCTCTATCCATAACTCACACACACACACACACACACACACACACACACACAAACACACACATGCACACACATTCACGCCCACACAAACACACACATGCACACACATGCACACACATTCACGCACACACATTCACGAACACACATTTGCACATACACACACACACTCTCTCACGAACACACATTCGCATATACACACACACACTTCCTCAGGCTTGTGAAACGCATCATTAACTGGTGGAAAAAGCAGAGAAAAGAGGAAGAAGATGAGATCTATGCACGATGGGAAAGAGACTTTTGCCTGTTACCAACTGAACAGGAAGGCCTATTTTATGAATACCTTGAACTTGGTAACAATCTTTAAACTTTGTAGATCAATGTTTGTTATTTTATCTTTTGTTATTCTTAGTGATCCAGTATGGTTTTGTAAGTATTTTTGTTGCCGCCTTCCCACTGGCTCCTCTATTTGCTGTCCTCAACAACTGGATTGAGATACGATTGGATGCTTACAAGTTTGTTACCCTTTTTCGGCGCCCAGTGGCAGAACGGGCCCAGGACATTGGTACACCATCCCTCCATCCCTCAGCTTGCATTATTGTGCCATTTGCTCTTTGTTCTCCGTGCATATTTACCACCTCTTTGTACATCTTTACCTCCTCTGTACATCTTTGCTTCCTCTCTGTACATCTTGCCTCCTCTCTGTGCATCTTGCTTCCTCTCTGTACATCTTGCTTCCTCTCTGTACATCTTGCTTCCTCTCTGTACATCTTGCTTCCTCTCTGTACATCTTGCTTCCTCTCTGTACATCTTGCCTCCTCTCTGTACATCTTTGCCTCCTCTCTGTACATCTTGTCTCCTCTGTACACACCTTTGCCTCCTCTGTACACACCTTTGCCTCCTCTCTGTACATCTTTGCCTCCTCTGTACATCTTTGCCACTTTTCTGTATATCTTTACCTCCTCTGTACACTCTTGCCTTGCTCTTCTGGTAGGCTCGTGGTATGGCATCTTGGATGTTGTGTCCAAGCTCTCCGTGGTAACCAATGCCTGGCTGATAGCTGTCACAGCCAATTTCATCCCCCTACTGGTGTACCAAGGGTTGGGGTACCAAGCTGCAGTGGACCCAAACAGTACTACTCTAGGCTATGTCAACTGGACCCTGTCAAGCTTTGACCTCTCCCTGCTTATAAACAGTGGCTCCTTCCCTTTTCTTAACACCATGCAACTGGGACAGTACGATCAGAATGACAACATTATTGAAAGGAATGGCAGCCCCCTCCTTTACCTCCCCTTTGTGAACTACACCTGTATGCAGAGCAGTGGTTGCTTCAATATGTCTGCCAATGCAACCGATGCATTCACACTAGCTCAGTGGCAGTCCATCTATCAAGGGAATACCTTGACTTCAACAAATGCAACATGCTGGTCTTTACTCTTTACGCTGGAGAATCCCGAGGAGAATAATGGAGGAGTCTCTCGTGTTACTGGATTTGGTCAGTGTGCCATTTCTGATGTCACTTGCAGGTATTTTCATTGTGTTTTGGTGCTGTGCATTTTATAAGGTCTTTGTGTGCTCCCAAAAGATTTCGTGGTCAATACAATCCTGGTGGATCACGTCCCTTGTCATTCTACCAAACAATGGTCGGCCGACTTTGTTTTGCTATAGTGTTTGAGGTATGGTATAAGGTTTTAGTCTGATATCATTATGACTTAACTTCTCTCTCCTACTGTTACCCTTCCCCTTACCCCTCTCTTGTGGGGTATTCCTGTTTTGCTGCAGCATGTGATCTTTGCTCTGGGTGCGGTCATAGCTTGGGCTGTTCCCGATGTTCCCGAGAATGTGGAGAATGAGATCAAGAGGGAAAAGCTGCTGGCCTGTAGAGCACAGCAGGCCCAAGTTGCCAAGGGTGATGAGAACATGAAACGTGGCTTGTGATTGATCCTTTTTAATACTCATTCTCTGTGAGCATTCTTTTTAATTTAGAAAACGTGTGATTTAGTTTGTGTGATGCATATGTAGCCCAAGAGCTGTTTTTATTATAAACATATTTTAAGCCAAGCACAGTCCACACACCCTGGATCCACACAGCTGGAGTTTAATCCGATTCTGGAGCATCAAATGGAGTGTAATCTAGTGATGGAGGTTGTGGAGAATCATTTTTAATTGCAGTTAGGCTTTAATTTCTTTACCCCATAATCTGAGTCAACATGATGAGCACATGTAACATGGAGCAGGACCCCTGCCAAGCAAATCCTCACTGCATTAGAAAACATTGACAATCCAATAAACTAAGTGTATGCAGCACATTAAAGTGCATGCATATGTAATTGCACTTATATAGGCCCATAGCTCATGAGTTAGCATGAGCAGAGATTAAGGTTCAGGTACAACCATCCAATTCAAGATTACTTCAGCCTTAGATGAAGAAAGTAGCAGCAGCCAAATTAAATGAACAAACACAAGCTAAGAGTTTGGTACATATGTACATGTATATCCATAATTGGTACATTCGTGTACACTTTGATTATAGAAGTGATCAGTAGATAGTCTACAACCATGTACATTTTTGCAATCTAAGGTCATCTTGTCTTGGGGAGGGGGGGGGGGGGGGGGGAATGGATGTCAGTTATAATATTGTGACTACAGTTCGTTATTACGATTTAATTCAATGAAGTATACATTAAAATAATCAAATTAAAAAATAGGATAACAGAATATAATTCATACATACATACATAGAATAATGAATGAATTAATTAATATGCATCACTGTCCTCAAAAACAAGGCAATCTTCGCTAGCAAAGGTGCCCAGGACTGAGACAGCATTACCTCGCTGTACAGCTACAGCGAGGCGTTGAAGTAGATATGGAAAGGACTTTACTTCCCCTGACACCATACAAACACAACAAGCAAGATCCTTTAGGAATTAAAGACTCTGTTTTCCAAACACAACCAATGTTTCTATGACAACTGAAGTAAACACATGGTACATATTTGAGTATTTGTCGGATTTCCTTCTCTCAGCTTGGTCAGCAACTGCCCTGCCTCCTGTGATGCAACTCTGCTATAAGAAGGTGCATACATGTTGCATCCCATACAAGAAGTTTTCCACATGTTGCATCCCATGCAAGAAGTTTTCCACATTTCCATGGAACCAAGGTAGCACCATCTGGCCTCTTACCATCAGAACGAGAGATTCCACTGGGTTCAAGTTGTGATGGAATTCGAGATGCCCCTAGGACGTACATGAAATTGGAATAGGAATTGGGTCATTTGAATGTCCGATAGACCTACATGTTAGCTGTAAGGAATTCTTTTCATCATCAAATACTGGGCCAAGGGAGGGTCCATGCACATTTTGCCAGTAAGGCACTAGCCATGGCCCGAAGTAGGGTGAAGTTCAGCTTGTTCCACAGCAGATGTTGCATTACTCTTGATGGATCCAGATAGCAAGGTGCTATACTAGAGAGGTCTATTGACATAGGTGTGGGAAGTAGTCTAATTTGGCAAGTGTACACAGATATGATAGCAAGAGATATGAAATATTGAAGTCCCAGATTCTAAGTTGCTTACAATAAAGAGAAAAGGCCAGCTGACATCTCCTTTGCTATGGATACAGTATTTTGTGATACCTGTACATTAATATCTCATAACCAACCACTAAGGAGTGTCTTCATAATGTGCCCCTCCAATGATTGCATGCATCATCTAGAACAGGTACTTCAGCTTGAATGACGTTCCAATTTCAAAGGATGTGCTGCCATCATCTAAGTCATTTACTGTAGCAGCTGTCACAAGATCTTATATATATAATTATATAATTATAATAATATATATATAATACAGAACTGGTACTGGGCATATCCTCACCATTGTGTACGATATACTGCACTTCCTGGAACCTTTGAAACAATACACAATCCATGAGCAGCACTGGCCATTTGGGGTTCCTAAATATAGCCCTCTTCCAACAAGGATGATTTTCATCCATATGGATGAACATGTATAGCTCTGGCTTTCTTTACAGTGTACTTCTGGGAGAGTCAGGATGTTTTTCGGCATATGCTTGCTTGAGTTCTACTGCACGGCTTTATACCTCCATGCAGCTTCCTACATGTAGCTGTTAAATTGCTCCACTGAGTGTAATCAGTATGCATGTGGTAAATAAGTGTGGAGATAATCGAGTGGTAATATGTTATGATATAGTGCAACAGAGATTGAGGGCAATAGCATTGAGGGTATAATGTATTTGAAAATAGAAACTTTTTAGCATCATGAAAACATTGTTCAAGTATTGATGCTTCTGCAAATGGCAGACAAAAAAGATGTGGTGGGACAAGCAAATCAGTGTTTCCCTAATGCTTTGAAGTTCTGGCTCATTATAAACAACATACCTAATCTAAAGAGATGCCCTGTGTTTACTTTGTGGTTGGCAGCCTCACTTGCTCCAATCTAACTGTGTTTGTGGCAAAACATTTTTTGTTATACATGTAAACAGTCCATGTATAGAGGCTGTTGGAACTCAACCTTGTCTACCTTTATCAGGTGAATTTCTGGAGTACAAAACAACGGACAGAAGGCTTACCTTGATGTAAAAGTTTTGCTTAAATCTTATGTGAAAGTCTAACATAATCCATTACTCCGCACTGCTGTCGACATATCTAAAACATGCCTACAAGTAGAACTGGACTGCTTTACACCACTGGTTTTGGCTACTTCGGGTGGATCAGGACCAGCTGCCAACATTTTTTTTTACAAGTGGCTTGATTTAACGATTGTAGAAAAACATGATCAACCTATAGTTTAAAACCTTATTTTGGCTTATGCTAAACTGAGCTTTTCACTGCTCCATTCTGCAACCCTCCCATCCCAATTATAGCAACTTTTATTAACATGTATAACCGTACATACTGCTGAACCTAAGCTAAACTAAGCCCAGCTAGACGGTGGAACACGTACGGTCACTGATCATGAGACCCATCGCCCATCCGAATTACATCCGGGTCTAGCTAAAGGCCGTAGACAATGGGGTCATACCCAAATTTTTTGGAGACCTTTTAAAAAAAGAAGCGGTTTATTGATGGTGTAACTTTTGACGTGAAGTATAAGTACAGGTATGTGTATTACTGTATAATCATGCGCATAAAAAACTGAATTAGATTTCATTGACTTCTCGGTTTATTAGCTGTTCTTTTGCTGTTCATTGCTCGATTCTACGTGTGTGCCTCCGCAAAGAAAGTATGCTTAAGCTATTATGTCCACTATGATGTATTTCAAAAGTCCTTCATGTACTAGGAGTATAGACCAGCCACCTTATTCGACCGCAATATGAATATGGTTCAATTACATCACGCGACATGTCCAATATTGGTTCAATTGCATCACGCTACACGAAGTTGTAAAGGCGAGTGAGTTCAGGAACTATCAACGATCACTTTTCAAGGCCAAAAACTTTCATACGAGGTTGTTTTCTATCGATTTGGTGATTCGCGTGGTACGATGTTATGGTCTGCCGTCCCTGTATTGAAAACAATCTTGTAATCCATCTGGCCCTCCGTGAAAAGGAACGCCAGCGACATAAATATGCTCTCTATCATACCGTGGGTGTAATAGGACTGATTTGACTTCACCTCATTTTTTGTCATTTATAGCATAATCAAGACAAGGTAATTTAATGGCTTCTACTGTGAGCCATTTTGTGTAAAGATAGAACAAGAAATGGTAGCGCCAAGCAGAATCCACGTGTAGTGGTGTCTGGTGGGTGTAATGAGATATAAAGTATGTTAACACGGTGTAGGTTTGTTGAGATTCTGCGCCTCAATTGAGGAGTTTGAGCTGTCATGATTTACACAAATTACACAGCCCTTGTGACTGTTGTGACATGCCTCGCCGGAAGAAAACACTTTGTGGGCCGGCCAAACGTCTCTGTATGGGTCTGTGGTTACCCCTAGCATACCAAGCTTCTCTTTATAGCGTAACATTCCCACCGTATCAAGCTGCTTAAACGAATCCGACAGTTCGTGTATGTCATTAACTTTTGAACGCCAAGGGCATTTTTTTAATACATCACGTGATATTCCATGCTCATGACATTGTACTACATGTCCATGTGTCATGTGATTATGATTTTAAATAATGTATTGATCATAAACCCTGTATAAGAGATACATGTGCACATACATGTATGTAACCTTAAGCTTCTAAGTGCATCAGTAGTACTCCTACAGTAGGAATTTGTAACCCACTTAAATGAAGTGCAGCAGAGTTTACAGATAATTACTACTGATGTGCACTACAAATTCCTGTTATTTGTACGTGATACATTAGAGAAATCATCGGAATTCTTGTGCACGTTTGTTGATGGGAGAGGAAAGTTACAAGCTTTGCAATTATGGGAAATTGCCCATCGTGCATTTTCATCACGCTAAAGGGCCAATAGGGGAATTACCATCCATGAGTCTGGCCTCATGAAGGCCATCTGCTCCTGCAGCTACTTAAAGTGTATATATAAATATGCCCTTGGTGTTCAAAGGGTTAACGGCGACGCCTTTCCAATTATGTCACACAATAATATATTCATATTTGTGGTTGAATAAGATCTGTAGAATGCGCTACATGTACCCCAACTCATATCGCCAGGCATCGGATGCCAGTTCCTGTGATCTCTAAGATGTTGCGGGGTCTGTTACAATCCCAGAACAACACAACTATGGATATGCACTGGTGCATGTACTTGCTCAACAGCTTACCATATGCATCTACCTGTTATTAGAGATTGTGAGATTTCTACGAATTAATGTGCTTCTACATAGATAGTCGCATATATACATACATGCGTGTACTCAACGTGTCCTGCCACTGACAGGGGGACACCGAATCATTTAATTTTCCTAAGCGTGCTTCTGGGTCACAACATTCTACATGCAATACGCATGGTACTGTCTCTATACAATGCACATATAAGTTGGTTGCTAACCACATTCAGTTTATGGTTAAAATCAAGATTTTTTTTTGTTTTTACTCTTCAAAATGTATTTTGGTTTGAAGTTTAAACTAGTCATTTAGGATTGGAAAAAAAATGTTTGCCAAATGCGATTTGAACCTATAGTCGTATCAGTATGCTTTCCATCACATGCACGGCATCCAAGATCCATCTCACCATGTCAAATAGGTGTTTACAGCTACCAAAGTATTTTTGGGACGTGACCATGTAGCTTTGAAATATTACACCAATTACAATAAATTCCACACATGAACAAAAATTCATTATGACCATATTTAAGGTCAACTAATCTCTACCTCAGTAGAAAACAATATCTACTGAGATATCCATGTCAAATAGGTGTTTACAGCTACCAAAGTATATTTGGGACATGACCATGTAGCTTTGAAATATTACACCAATTACATTAAATTCCACACATGAATTATGACCATATTTACGGTCAACTGATCTCTACCTCAGTAGAAAACAATATCTACTGAGATATCCATGTCAAATAGGTGTTTACAGCAACGTATACCCAAGTATATTTGGGACGTGATCATGCATGTAGCTTTGAAATATTACACCATGCAATTACATTAACTTGGCTTCAGTTTGTCTTGCCCTTCAATTCATTTCACATATGAACAAAAATTCATTATAGCCATATTTAAGATCAACTGATCTCTACCTCAGTAGAAAACAATATTTACTGAGAAATACAAAACCACAAACCAATATATGTTACATTTAGAAATATTAGTTTGAAATCTTGATTTGGTCTTCAAGCGACCCACACTTTAAACCAATGGATTGAAAGCGTTTGGTTTGACAAATTTTGTAAGTGTACCCATGGTTGAAGAAAATTATAGCGTTCTCTGATTTTATTGTGCTTTGATGGCTGTTTACTGAAACTGAACTCCAGTAACACTGAGGGCACCCTGTGGGTTCAACAAAAGACAGAATATGGATTGTCGATCTGTATATGCCACCACCATGCAGTTCATATGGCAGCAAAAATCAACACATATTTGTGCTGCTTTGTCTGAGGAGAGGGTCTAAAAATAGAAATGCTCAATATCCTCATTTTTTCACCCATTCATGGCTGAGAAGTACAATGAACCTAAACAGGCTGAACTGGTACATTGTTCTATACATATCCACGAGGCCTCTTAGAAGACCTTAAGCGATTGGAAACCAATTTATTCCAGCAGAGTGGTGGAAGTGGAGGAGTTAACCTGGACTGAAAGGCGGGATGCAAGTTTCTTGAAAGTGTTAGAGGCAAGTTGGCCCCAGGCCCCGAATGATTCAACAACAAGGGGTATGCAACTCCAGCCTAGTTCTGCACAAATCTGCACAAATCCCTGAATTTGCTTGTATCTTTCGCTGTTCTGTGGCAAATGCTGCAGAGCCTGCTGTGTGTCCCGCTTCGGAAACTATGTCAGGTTTAATAAGATGCTATAATTGGGAGGGGGGGGTAAAGTAAAGAGGAACCGGTAGGCCTATCAATAAAATTAAAAAGAGGCCTATATACACAGATTTAATACCAGATACTGATAAGAGGAATTTAAGCGTCCTATGCATTGCAACAAATACACTAAGCGATATATTATATTGATTGAACACTCCTGGCAGAGAAAAAAAACTAGGGCAACGAGTACATAAAAAACTTCTCCATCGAGAAAGTGATTGGTGGTATGTAGGATTGGTGGTGCAAAAAGCAAGGAAACAAGGTACAGTATGTTAAAGTGAGGTTTGGTAGGATCCTACAACTATAACAATCCTACATTTACAAATAGGTTCTTAATTTGCAAATTCAGGACTGTGAGTTGTAGGATCCTACCAAACCTCACTTTAACATACTGTACCTTGTTTAACATACTGTACCTTGTTTCCTTGCTTTTTTTTTTTTTTTTTTCCAATCCTACATACCACTGATAACTTTCTCGATAGAGAAGTTTTTGATTTACTTATATTAAAAATGCGAAGGCTCATTTTCGTCGAAACTGTCCCATATACTGTACTGCCGTGCAACTAGCAATAGGCCTGTGGTTAGTTTATTTCTATACATTACTGTACATTATAGTGCAAACAGCAACACACTGATGAAATTTGTATGGCAGATTTTTTTTAGCCCAGGTTGTCCCATGTGGACTTGCTTCCGTCTACCAGCTGCAATCCATAGGAATGGGTAGTGCACACTTGTACACATTAATCCTGTAAAACCATCACACACATACAGCCTTACATAATACACACATTTGCAATGCAGGTGTTCTTCATTAATTAAATTCCTAGCCAGTTATTTTCTAGATGAAAGAATTTTTTTTAATAATAGGCAAATTCTTTGCTCCAGGCCACTTCTTCACAGCAGGCCACTCCTTCATAACAGGCAGGACAGGAGGGAGAAACAGTAGAAGGACACAGAGATAGACAATGATCATTAGTGCAAAGCACAGTATCGTCTCTACTTCAATTGGTTTGATGATGCAATAAATGACACCTCCTACTATACTTGTAAGAGTTAAAAAAAATTGTGCTTTGTGATTGTAATCCTTAAAATTGTAATATTACTAGTTGAGAAGGCAAAACAACAGTGCAGATTATGAATATTGCCTCATAGATAACGAGGAACTTATAATTAATGATCTATCCCTTACCACAACCTTATTGAATGATATTCATGATCATAATGCTGAGGTAATAGTATAATTATGCACATATACATGTACATGTTTATAAGTAATGAATTGCATTTGGTTGTACTTCATGTTTGCAGATGTGTGGACACAGGTTATGTATACAGCTGCTCACACCACTGTTAAAGCTGTTCTGCAATGGCTCAGACCATGTAAAACCTCAACTGAAAAGCCGCATGCCCTTCATATAGCACCATCACTAACTGTCCATATTGTACCTTCCAATGCATGGATATGCCCACCCATTCTAGTTCTATAGCTGTGATAAATTAGAATTTGCCTTTTCTCCTCTCTTGGGATATTTTGATAACTATTCTAGCCTAGAATGAACATCCCACAATCAGAACATGTACTAATGGAACCGACATAAATATAGGCATGTCAGCGGCTTAATTTGTTACCCAAAGTTTCACTCCTGCAGAGTGTCTTCTAGCTATTAAAAATGAAACAATCACACACTATGAGCATATGTGGGTCCTTGTATTTGTACATGTGTATTGGATTCATTTAATAATGCTTGCTTTATGTGTGTACATCTATGTCCATATGCAGGTTATGGCATAATCTGCATCTTCAGTGTTCTAAATGATGTATATTGCTTGTACAAGTAAATAAAAAACATTCTCTATGAGAAAGTTGGTGGCATATAGGATTTGAAGGCAATGGTGGTGTAAAAAGGAAGGAAACACAAGGGTCTAATAATAAGTGAAAATGGAATAGTACTATCTTTAGCACATTTCTACATGTAGGATATAGTATGTTGTTCGTGTGCTAAATATAGGACTATTCCATTTTCCCTTATTATTAAACCCTTGTTTCCTTCCTTTTTACACCACCATTGCCTTCAAATCCTATATGCCACCAACTTTCTCATAGAGAATGTTTTTTTATTTACTTGTTTCATTAATTTTTGTTCATACATGTACCCGATTATTAGTCTTGGCCCCAGACCCGTACGCAGCAGCGGGTGGATTACATAGCCCAAGAGTGCAGAACGATGGATCATAGTTACGTACATTTGGGTCTGGTTATGAGAATAAGAAAGAGGAGAGCCTACCCCAGCCTGGTAGCTTAACCGATTCATGCGTGCGTATCGAAGGCTGTGATATCTGGACATGTGTCTAAAAGACATTTGAGCTAATAATCTCTTGTTTAGCCCGTCGCATTCACCGATCTGAGAGTATCATTGCGGTGCTAGCCCTTTAATCCATGTACAGTTGTCATCATGGGAAAGTTCAGTCACTCTTTTTTGATGTGCAGTGTATATGTACTATTATCACGTCATTAATTAATATTACATTGTTACTGCTACTACCCAATTGGTGCCAGTGTCACATGATGCACACTATGACTACAACACGACACAGCAACTACTTCCAGAGCCTACTAACAATTTCTGAAATCATGACACCATAGGCATACACAGGCTTGAGCAGGGGGCAGGCAAAAATCCACATTCTGCGGCAAAAACAGACTAACTATCCTGCTCCATTAAACACAACAACTGCAACAGTCCGTTCTGAGTTGCAAAACACCAACATTTCCGAGTCACCACCAGCCATGTCAGCTGAACTCCAATCAAGGACGAAATATAAGCACACCATTTATTACATTCTGGAGGAAACTTCAACAAATCTGATCCCTGAAAAGTGTGATGCACCATCACTAACTCCACACACCTACATCTGTACACAACCGTCACCAAGTCTGGTCCCTAACTCCACACACCTACATCTGTACACAACCATCACCAAGTCTGGTACCTAACTCCACACACATACATCTGTACACAACCATCACCAAGTCTGGTCCCTAACTCAACACACATACATCTGTACACAACCATCACCAAGTCTGGTCCCTAACTTCACTGAATAATCTCCACAGTACATGCCATCATCACATTGCATTGCCAACCTAAGCCTCTCAAAAATTTCAGGACCAACATCATTCAAACACTACTGTCATCCTCCTATACATGTAGAGTACACCAGTGAAATAGTGAATCATCATATTTATATCATACCTTTACTTTTAATTGTGACCTGCACACAGTAAGTGTTCAAATGAAATCTTAGAAGTGTTGATGGACTGCAGCAACACTGTAAAGTAACCTGTATACGTGAGCAAATAAATTGCTTTTGTAAGTTCAGGTAAACAGAAGCCATATCAACACCAACATGTTTGGTCATCAGATAAGATGTTCAAAGAAGCAATGAGTGATAGGATGCAATCTACAAAGTGATGACTGTACATGTACCTGGTACACACTCTACAAGCCCATATACAGGCACTTTCTTCTCCCCACCTGTTACAAGACACTTATGTCACTTCGAAGGGATGCTGATTGCTCATTTGCCTGGTAGCTGTAGGACCCACTGCTGTATCTTGGTGGTGTTCCATATAGTTGCTATTTTTTTCTGGTGTTGGTAGAGGCTCACAGCCAAATGTCACACCACCATTTTTGCAACTGACTAAAGACACTGACGCACATCTCTACAGAGTAGATAAAGAAACATGACTAATACACTCAACTCAATGCAGCATTCATTTACCTTGATATTGGACCAACATCTTTACACTAAATCCAGAACATTAAAGCCATATCAGCTAACAGCAGAACACATAGTGGGAAGGGCTAAACTTCATGGCATGCTCAGGCAGGCCATTGACACCTATGCATAGGGTCTCAACAGGTCTTCAAATGGAGAATGCCTACTTCTGCAGAACTATGTGACTTGCTGCCTCCATATCTGTCTGATCCACCTTGCTGTAACACCTATAGTTATAAAATATTATATTGTATGACCACAATGATAACACACAATTTTGCCTCCCACCTCATTTATAGTCAAATGTATCTGAGCTGTCATTAGGATGACGCATCTCCATATGTGACCACAGCACAAATTTAAACACCACATTTAAACCACATCACCAACTCCACCATATCACCAAGACAAAAATGGTGAATTTCGACATCTGCCATCCACCTGGTCAGGACATCCACCTGGTCAGGACAAGTGCTATATGCACCATCAGCAAATCCACTCACTCCATCACTTAGCAATCTCCAATGTGCACACTATACCTTCATTAAACTGCCATTGCATTGCCAAACTAATTCTCTTTCCAATTTCAGGATAAGCACCACACACGTATCGTTCACTTTTGAAGCACACTGGAGGACCATATCAATCTTCTCCATACATGTAGATGTACTCTTCTGTACGTGGAGTACATATTTATATCCATACCTTTGTTTTCCTTTCCAAAGTTACACATGTGACCTGCACAGCTAGGAAGCATTCTAAAATGTTAAAACAGAATGGAAGAATCAAGTCTTGGAGGTGTTGACAAAGTCATACACGTAGCAACACCACTACAGGAGAAAATGTACATGTACTAGGCAATACACTTACCACTTGTTACACAAGCAGACTCCAATACAAGCAGGGCAGCATGCTTGGTAAACAGAAGCCATATTCAGTCACCACAGTGCACTTCAAAGAAACATTGAATAAAATTATGCAGGCAGAACAAGGGCTAAACTTCATGGCATGCTCAAGGCAGGCCATTGAAACTTACGCATACCTCAACAGCTCTTCAAATGGAGAACGCCCTTAGACTTCTGCAGAACTATGTGGCTTGCTTACTCCATATCTGCCTTGATCCCCCATAAACCTTGCTGTAACACCTATAGTAAATATTATATTGTATGACCACAATGATAGAACCACACACATCTGAGCTGTCAGTAGGATGACACCTTCCCCCCCACAGTAGCTGAATAGAACCGTCTGAGAGAATGTGCAGGATGGAGGGATGAGGTTGCCCTGGTAATATGGGCACTATGTCCATGGTGACTTTGCAACGCAAAGGTTTATAGACATTTTTTTATAATACACGCATGCATGTACATGTTCAAAAATTATACGTAATTGTATCACTCAGTCGAATTCAAACGTACGTACCTTTGGGGTTTATTGGTAGATATCTTTCTAAGCCCATTATCCTTGCGGTCGCATTTGCCTCGTGCAGCATGTTGATCTGTCGGTATTTCTTGCAATCGCATAAAGATCTTTTCGCAGGAGAAGCGATGGAATCGTCCCGATTTTCTGCACTGTTCATGGCCGCTTTCATTGTACCGGCCGTTGCCGCTTTAAAGATAGGCCTAGTATTGGCTCGGGGTTCTTGTGATATTTTTCCCACTCAGCGGCTTGCTTTCAATCTGAGTTCTGGTGATATCGTTCTTCCTCAGCGGTTAGTTTAGGCTCGGGGTCCGATGATATCTTCCTCGAGCCTTTTCTTTTCTCTCAGAGTCTCTTCTGACGATCGCTCTTTCAATATTAATTTCCTCTCACTTTTTGAGGTATTCCGCTCGACGTTTAGCTCTTGCTTTATACTGACGTGAAGGCATTTTGACAAAACAACTTCACTAACAAAAGCGAATGATATAAACTA
Source organism: Spongilla lacustris (assembly GCA_949361645.1). NCBI lineage: Eukaryota > Metazoa > Porifera > Demospongiae > Spongillida > Spongillidae > Spongilla > Spongilla lacustris. Next base: position 5,091,144 of record OX442434.1, on the reverse strand, counting down.
CGAATTGGAACTCGAACACCAAAGAAATTGTACTTCTATTATTTAAAGCTCAACTATTAAGTAGTTAATACAGCGTGCTCGTTATCTCGTTCCCAGACGTTATATGATGAGCCACTTGAGATAAACATTGCGTCATATTGGTCTGGGAACGAGACTACATGGCCGTACATGTATGTATGGAAACACACCATTTCTAGCCAGAGCTACTGTAACAAGCGATCCCCATGAACATACTCCCTTGAACGGACATAACTTGAAATTCTGAACCTGGTGATACCATTGGCATTCTTTCAAACAGCTCCCGTGTTGAGTTTTTCCCCAGTAAAGTTATCAACATCACTGGCGGACGCAGGATTTAAAGAAAGGGGGGGTTGTAGTGGAGGGGGATCACCAAAAGGGGGAGGGTGCGGGAGGGGGATGTGCCCCCTCCCGCGCGAAGCGCGGAAGCTTTTGAAAACGTTAATTCGGTGTGCTAAAATGCATGAAAAAATTACGAGTTTTCAACTAGCTGAGCATGCTCGTTACTTTTTCATTTACTTATGCCGCATTTTGCGTATTATGTAATAGGAAGAAAGGGGGGGTTGCAACCCCCCCAACCCCCCCCCCCCCTCCGTCCGCCAGTGAACATATGTATTTCTGTTATCAGTTAAAGGCCCAATGCGATCCACGTGTATCCAATCCGCAAAGAATCTACCTCTTGAAATTCTATACATATTGGCACCATTCGCGTCCTTTGAAACGGTTTTTATCTCGAGTTCTTTACAAATAAAGGAAGAAGAAAAAAATGGCACTGTTCCTCTGGGGACGAGGAAAAATAGGATCCCGTTTGTTCTCTTGAACCACACGGTTTTGAAACATGAAACAAACATCAAACGGCTCTCTTTCGACTTCTTGTTCGATAACGACAACAAGCAAAGCGATCCGATTCATAGACGTCCCGTTCGAAGCGAGTCCCGTTTTTTAAATGATATTCATAATCGGGGTCAAATTCTATATGAGAGTTACTAATGTATATTGCTTGTATAACATGTGCATGTGCCGCTAGGGTAAGTTGCATTAAGAGTGATGTCGGTGGAGGCACAAGTATTTTTTCCTCTATCAGTAAGCATAGGTCATATCTAAGGGTATCTACAATCGTATAAGATGTAGCTTTATAGAAGGGTGAGGATACTACATGCAGGAGACCTCTGTGTATGTTTACCTGAGGAAGAACCATGCACAGACCTATACAAAGGACACCCAATCATAATTATATAATATACAAAAATAATATTATATCTCTATGTAGATGTTATGCCGTTACTTTACATTTAGATATTGCATAAAGGGTTTTTTGGACTAGGATTAGTTAGTTATAAGACTGATCAGTTATAAAACTAGACTTCTAAATTTTTATAACAGGGAAATTCTTTGCTCCAGGCCACTTCTTCACAGCAGGCCACTCCTTCATAACAGGCAGGACAGGAGGGAGGAACAGTAGAAGGACACAGAGATAGACAGTGATCATTAGTGCAAAGCACAGTATCCCATAGGGTACATCTGTTTCTGTTCCAATAGTTTTAGTGATGTAATATATTACACCTCCTACTATACTTGTAAGAGTTAAAAGGTAGGCCAGTAGTATTATGCTCTGTGATTGGAACTCCTTAATTGTAACATTTCTAGTTGAGAAGGCAAAAATGACAGTGCAGATGATGAGTATTGCCTCATAGACAATAGCTACCACTATCCACTCCACTTCATAAGCACAAGAGCAAGATTCCTTCATGACAAGCACCAAAATGTCTCCCTCTGGGGTTAATGTAGCATCAGTTCTTCTCACCAGGGGATCATATAAGGTCCAGACAAGGCACAACACAGCACTAAGACTAGTGAGGACTATAATCATAAAAATTAATGATCTGTCACTTACCACAACCTTAAACATCTTCTTATGTTTTATTGCTGATCGAAAGATGTAGAAAAGCCTCCAAATTTTTGTGGTGACAGTTCCAAACACTAGGGTGAGTCCTATAAGCAAGGTCCATGGAAACATGTTGCATAACACAGTCTTTGAATACATATCAATGTTAAATGTCTCCATTATAGTGTACAGCAATGTACCACTAAGGATAACATAACATCCAACATAGGCAAAGTGGTTGAGCCTTGCACTGGAAGCCTTGATGGTTTTGTGATGGCTGTACACTGTGTTAAGGATGTGTACCCAGATAACCAAGACAGCAGCAACTGCCTCCACTATGATGACAACCACAGCCAGGGGGGAGGACACTAAGATGAGCTTCTCTTCAAAGTTGGTAGATACGAAGACTGCAATGCTGGAATTCACTTCAAGAACACCACATGGCCAGAAATTGCATGCCTTCATTACTAATTCCTGACGCGTTATGACGTTTTTCCCGTTTCATTACCGTGCACGCGTCCATTGAAATGTATGGAGGATGACACTCTTTTGATCACTGTCACTCAGGAAAAGATGCCCATGACAAGGAAAAAGAATTTTATGATGAAGAGGATCATAAGGTATACCTCTGTCGTTAAACAAAAAAATTAGCCCTCTTCCTGACGCTTCCTCATCAGAATTTCAGTGTTTCCATAGACATGTATGGAATTTGATTTTAAAAATGAGGGTTTTTCAAGACATTTATGCTTCCTGACGAAAATTCAAGGTAGATATCAAAAAGGAAAGACTAACTGCTGTTAGTAAAACCATTAGGGCTGGAGTGTGACATATTCTAACGTTCATGACCCTTTTACCCTCGCTTCCCTGATCACTTTTATCATTAAGGTTCATATGTCTTTGTAAATACCAATATTCAATAATAAATCGACGAACGCCGCGTGCGTGCCCTGCCGCGATGAAGGTTTTCAAACAAGAAGACACAAATCACCGACCACGGTATGAATCCTAGCAACGAACGTTCGATACTTGATAGCTTGTTACACATGTGCGTCTGATTTCGACTGTTGTGCGTGTGCATGGGTGGCAATATAGATGCGATTGTACTTTTTTTTGGTAGTAGGCCTACTCGGCTGCTCCAACATTCTTTTTAAGCCCTAGCTGTAGGGCGCGATCATGTTTGGAGTGTTTTAGCTACCTATATGTACATGTACATGGATTCTACAACGGCTTGTTTTGGTTGCGTTGGTTTTAAACGATTCGATTCCGGCTTACTCACCTATATTGCCAATTCTACCACAAGGAGTTTGTGGATGTAATCCCTATAGCAAAGCCACATTTTTGCACCTGCTCTACCTTCATTAATATTTGTAAGGATGGGCATGTCCTTACGTGCAAACCTGACGCCATATTTTTGTTCTATTTTTTTGTTGCAACTAATAGTACTTACATATCTGTATCTGTGCGTGTCTATATATTTTTTCATCTCTGCAGAATGAAAACTACCAATACAGCAAAAAAAAAACCGTTCCACAGAGACGAACCTTATAAGGATATATCACGTGAGGAATACATGCGGTAACAACCTACTTTTTTTACTATATCCACATGGGGAAGGTGGAAAGGGTGACAGCCTTGTGAAGGTGGAGGGAGGTAGTTTTGTGAAGGTGGAGGGAGGTAGTTTTGTGAAGGTGGAGGGAGGTAGTTTTGTGAAGGTGGAGGGAGTAGTTTTGTGAAGGTGGAGGGAGGTAGCCTTGTGAAGGTGGAGGGAGGTAGTTTTGTGAAGGTGGAGGGAGGTAGTTTTGTGAAGGTGGAGGGAGGTAGCCTTGTGAGATAGCCTTGTGGAGGTAGAGGAGAGAGTGCCTTGTGAAGGTGGATGGGAGATATCCTTGTGGAACAGTTGGGAAAAGATAATACATGTAGGGTCTTCTCCCTAGAGATGAGGAATTTGATAGCACATCCCAGAGGCAGCCACTGGGATATGAATCAAATTAAGTTTAAAGGTTTCTGATGTAGAGTACAGTTAGAAGGAGATATGTTACATGCATGTAGATGTAGGACCAAAGAATAATTGTTTAAAGTGGCTACAATTGTCACATTCTGTGGTGTCCACCTTTATTAGTTTGGTTAGAAAAACTCCTTGGTTTGGTTGTACACATAGCACAGACACCAGTTGTCTGCCAGGAGAGGAGGCTTACCTACATGACCACCTGGTATGGACCAGGGACTGGACACAAAGTTTTGCATCTCATGGACTGCGCCAGCCACCCTTCCAACATGCACCTGGTGAAAAACTTCAGCAACAACTCAAATGGAAGGCTTTATGTGGTCTAGCTATATGTACATGGCTCTGCAGATGTATGTAATAGGTAATGTAACAGTTGTGGTGTGGCATTTATATTTATTTGGTTATGTATTGGTTGTGTATGTGTGTGATAAATGTGGAAAGTTCAGAAGGTATTACATGTACTAACAGAGAATGTAGCTGACCCAAAATCTTTGTGGTCACCTATTTAATTAGGGTGGTGGCATGTGGTCATTAGTTATGGCTGTTATGTAAACGTTTCACATGCATGGCCCTCAGGACTAGTACATACGTGTAGTTTCTATCCAGCATCTTTGCCATTGTGTATATGAGTCATGATCACTAGGCTTCATGCCATTGGCCATCGATCTGTTCTTTGATGACAGATCAGAGCTGCATCATGGCATCCTTTTTTGTGTCATTGCTTTAGTATTTGTAGGAGTAAAGTAGATAGACAGGTGCATGTATGTGATCTTTTCTTCAACTGCATGCCCATGCAAGTCCTGTGTCAAGTGTGTGTATGTGTGAGTGTGTATGTGTGTGTATGTGTGTGTATGTGTGTGTATGTGTGTGTATGTGTGTATGTGTGTGTGTGTATTTGCATGTATATGTGTGCGTATGTGTGTGTATTTGCATGTACATGTGTGTATGTGTGTATGTGTGTGTGTGTGTATTTGCATGTACATGTGTGCGTATGTGTGTGTATTTGCATGTACATGTGTGTGTGTGTGTGTATGTGTGTGTATTTGCATGTACATGTGTGTGTGTGTGTGTGTGTGTGTGTGTGTGTGTGTGTGTGTGTGTGTGTGTATTTGCATGTACATGTGTGTGTGTGTGTGTATTTGCGTGCATGGTATTTGCATTTGGGTGTGGGTGCATGTGCATTTCCTTCCAGCCGCTCAATCATAAAAAAGTAGAACACACGGCATAACAAACACACACATCTCAGGCCTACTGCCGAATACGTTTATGGCTGTTCATCCTTCTTGTATACCCTAGCCAAAATTCCGGCGGAGCTGGATAGAAATGAGTACAGGACTTAACCTCGTAGCAGATATTGGGTCTGGGAACGAGACTGCTATGGAGTGAGCGCGAGCGACCTTGCCTGCCAATGGCCCTTTGCATGAAAGATCGGAAGTACGATAAACGTCACGTCTGGAGTATAAACCACAGCGGTTACCTAGAGACATTGTGTCACGTCTGCGGACCTTTGCGTAATAAAATGGCAACGCTCGGAGTCTGCTCAGACATTGATCCTTCGGACGATCCAGTTCCTGATCAAACTATGCTGCCAACAGTAAGTTTGACCGATTCTGACATACCCAGAGCCTTTTTAAAGCCATCCATTTAAAAAGGCTCCGGGTATGTCAGACTCGGTCAAGCTTACTGTTGGCAGCAGAGTTTGATCAGGAACTGGATCGGCCGAAGGATCACCGTCCGAGCGGGAAGGAATGACTACGAGCGTTGCCATTTTATTACGCAAAGGTCCGCGAACGTGACACAATGTCTCTAGGCAACCGCTGTGGCTTTTACTCCAGACGTGACGTTTATCGTATACTTCCGATCTTTCATGCAAAGGGTCCATTGATCCATATACAGTCATTAATCGACGATATACAGTATAATAGGGCCAGGGCACAGTGGAGAGTCCAGCTGTGAATATCCGCCGCCATGCGTATGTTAATTCTTTAGCTAGTCAGTGGAAGGCAATATCCATAACACACCTCCACGAGAACTTCTAGTATTATCAAAAAACAAGCCAGTCGGCGTCATCGTGGTCAACGTCAGAGCGCGCGCGATGCACATGCAGATAGATATATATACAATACATGTCATAATAATAATTATAATTATAATAATATAGGGACAGAATCGCCCATGCATCTTAACGAGCGAGTCTCGTAGTCACACCTATATATCATATTATGTAGTAGCTACTCCACAGCAGCGGTTCTATTAGCTCGACCTTCGCTATCCAGTTGAAGTTCGTCTGGCTAGTGAGACTAGCGTATACCAAGAATTAGATTGATAGCGAGTGTAGAGCTATTACATTGTATATCCACAATACTACTATCAGATGGGTACAAATCTAGGCTTGATATACGACCCTCCGCCAAAAGGCTACGCCCAACTACTATACAATGGATCAAAATGGTTAAATAACAGATCACGAGACCTCTAGAATGCATCCTATGGCAGGGGCACGAGTACAGCTAAATGTTTTGAGTTGCGCATGCGTATGCTTAGATCACTAAAATCGACGATAGCTGTAGTTTGGAAGGATTTTATGTAACAGCGATGCCTATTCCTAACTTCCCTGCCATGCAGACATACAATGCATTTATTAAAAGACAATAACAATTATATATTTTAATAAATTAATTAGCAGTTTTAATAACGTGATAAATCTCTAAAGTACCTAGTGAGTTTAATGGTGCAATTAGATTTTTTTAATCACAATCGTACGCCGAGTTATGCATCGATGTCCACAATTTCTGGACATGATCAGGGAATATAAAATTTCCTATTACGGTATTGTAATCACTCTGGTAAATGGTGCACGTGATATTGGAAATATAGCCTGTGCTTGAGTTGAACTGCACTGCTCCCCACTCACCACTAAACGAGAGCATGTTCATTTGTTGTTGAACAATTTGGGTGTATGCATATTTCCCATAGGTGTAATCATGCAGGGAGAGCCCATTCTCCCTTAGCGGTTCAACAGAATTGTTAAGAGCTAGCGCAAGGGCCCACACCACGTCAAAAAGAACATAGCATAGATAAGGGTATTGGCACTCATCAAGAAGTATTTTTTGGTCTATACCTGAAACCAGGGCTGCATCACCCGGGGGATTGTCGCTTTCAATCATGATACTTTGATTTTGGGTCATGACCAGCTGTTCACCACTGCATTCGTACTGCTCCCCTTGGTACACAAAGGACACGTTGCTGTCTTCATTTGGGTCAAATAGAATCCACTGGTAGCCAGGATAGGTCATGTTCTTGTAGTAGGCCAAGCAGAGTACACGTTTGAGGGTTACGTCTCGAAGGAAGGACACAATGACCCGTACGTAGGAGTTTCTCAACTCGTCCAAGGGAAGGTATGTTAGCGAGGCGGGGGAGACAAAACTGAGGTTTGCTATTCCCATTATTTTGTTTTGGAACAGTACGAAGGAGTTGTAGTCGACCAACATGTCGGGATTATACAGTACGGCTGCGCGAGTCCACTTGTTGTAGCTAAATAGAGCTACTACAGCGTCGACAGCAACGGACGTTGGAGGGCGTATCCCGTAACTGTATGGGTACAGCGTACGATTAGCGAGCTCTGGAGCGTTTCCCAAGTGCACGTTAAGCAGCGCTATTTCAGGACGTCCTGTTAGAGAGGCGACAGCTTTGGTTGAATCGGAACACCGAGGTCCGACTATGCCCACGATCTGCTTATGATCAGCGTAGTAGAGGTTGTTGATCAGGTTAATGATCCCTACCCAGCTGATGTTACAGCCATCATCCGCTGCGATCAGTTCCAACCGATAGTCCGCAAGAACGTCGCTGCGATTATTGATGTCGCTTACCGCTAGATACGCTCCCGGGATAATGTCGTTTGCATCTGATATGGAAGATTCCAACGAAGTGTTGTTATTTGGATAGGAGAGTAGAGAAAGAAGGTAGAGCGTGTGGTTTTTGCCGGCCGCGGATTGTGCAGAGGCTTCGTCCCGTACACCAAATACTAGCAGCACTAGTAGAAGGGTTTGGCAAGCCGGAATACATGTACATGTAGCAGCCATCAGTCAGGGACCGACTATTCCATTTTGTGCAATTTAATTTGTACAAGTTCTGCTTATATGGACAAATTCCGATGCATGCCAATTTCAATCGTAATTTAGTGACAAATAATTACAGCAGCGGCGCGCGCGGCACAGTAAAGATAGTATTTCATGGCCGTACATGGGGGGGGGGGGGGGGGGGGGGGGGGCTAATTAATATGATAAAACGATGCATGGCACTATTAATAAAATGTACAGTATGAATTAAACAAATGTTTAGTGTGGCGGCTTGAATTATGGCATACGAAGTCAGTTGCCAATGCTGCTTGAAGGTCTAACATCTTTCTGCACATTGATGATACAGGTCTCTGCATCAGGAGTGCTGGAGTGCAGGATCCGGAAGAAACACTTGAAGTTGGAAGATCAACATTTGGAAATTCCAAATTATGACCTTTCAACTTCCTGGAAGGCTGCTTTGAGACGTACTTCAGTAGCGGATCCGGGAAGGGGGGGTAGTCTCGTACCCAGACGTATAAATGGTTTATACGTCTGGCGAAAATAGGTCGAATTTCGTGGCACATTGGAATGCAATTAACAAACCAAGTCACGCGCCAAAATGGCTGCGCATTGGTTGGCTAGCTCTACACTACAGCTGCCATATGGGGTGAAACAGTGGCTTCCAAATAGAACCAAAAATCAATCAGCCAAAGGAATCGCGCTGTGTTCGAAGTACTACATGTTAGCAAGGACACTTAATTATTACATGGACTGGAAACCGCCGCGTAACGTAATACTATAAATTGTCGCAATCCTCGTTGCGCCTCGTTCCCAGATTTTTCGGACAAACTAAGGGTTTTGTGAAGTCGTCTTAGCTTTGGAGTGACTTACAGTTACAGAAAGCTGTTCTTTTTTTGAGGTAAATCCGTTATAAGTCTTAAAGATTACATTAACGTACGGGTCTTAGCTTCTACGTGCGTGTTTTGCCTTGCTACGCTACTTTGGTTAGGCTCCTGGACACACCGATGAGGAGACATTTGTTTTGAAAGGTGTTTCCAGCGCTTAATGGTATGATACAACTCGTATGTTAGTTTGTATTGGAAAGGATGTGTCTTACAGTCAGTTACAGAAAGGGCAAACGATTTTAATCGAACGATGCGCATGTTCTCTTTGTCAGGCCTCTGCAAATATGGTAATAGTTATGGCCTTATTTAGCGTTCCACAGTATACCAGGATGGTTTCTCTAACTCGAGATTATATTTACATGATGACTGAACCTGTATTTATTTCTATACATTACTTTGAACTGATGTGTATTAATTATTGGTTCATTGCTCATTTTGAATTAGCGATGCCAAAAATAGCGAAGAATGGTTTATACATAACAAAAAACAACGTCGCGGCACCCCAGACAAGTCCCAGTCTTCTGATGCACTACAACAGTCACATCGTCGTGTACATGTACTGTCTCATTAATAATTCATGAGCAATGAGGATGGCGACATGAATTTATTGTGGTTTCCAGTCCATGTAATAATTAAGTGTCCTTGATGTTAGTAAGTACATTGGTAGGAACACCGTTTCCGCGACCAGCCTTTCAGGCACTTTAATATACAACGGCTCTGAAGGGATTGACATCCCACTGCCAGTTAGAAGACAGACAAAAACGTCTCGCGGCCCGGCCCTTTTACAAAACTAGTGATGGCGCAGCGTTGGGTATCCAAGCTAAGACTGCTTTAAAACAGCGCTCGACATGCCTGATACTATTAGCCCAAGCCGCGTCTAAGATTGAAGTTATTAGTTGTTAGGAATGTGATTATGACACCATTTATGTCCAATATCACATGACTGTGGGAGTGTCACATGACTGCCTGCATCTGATTGGTAGCGACAAAATTCTGTCGCTGTGCTTCGACATCATGTAGTGTACTTGTATAAAACTGGCGACAACGTTGGACGCCGATCAGTAAACATACAGAGCTCCTCTGTGAATTAAGGTGGAGGAGCAGATGGATGTTGCGTATACTGAGTCGATGGAGGCCACTGCGTCACCTATTGATCAGTTCGATCGCGAATTCTCAGGGTTGTAATACATGTAGTTCGACAGCAATAGAAAAATTTGCCAAACGATTTGGGGATAATTTATGAAGTGTCCAGATCGATTTCATTGCTGCATTTCAAGGAAGATGCTTCCTATAGGTTGACTCAAAATTCGTAGTTGATAGTGCATTGTCATGCAGGGGCGGATCTACCGCCGTGGTTCAACCATAATATTAGCTGTACAATGCTAAAGTTAGCACGTTTTATTAACTTGGCGCGATCTTATCAGAGTCTAGCTTGTAGCGTTCTTTCCAGTTCCAATTGTTGCCCTTTGTTGCCCATTGTTTCAGTTCTACGTAACATGTTGCCTGTTGCTGTCACTTACATGTTGCCTGCATGTTGAATTGTTTCAGGCATGCAGTTCCGCGTAACTGTCAATAACATGTTGCCTGTTGTTTCAGTTGTTGCATATTAAACTTAATTGGTTTTCCTTTTATGCATAAACAACGCAACATTACGCGCATATATACGCGCTGTGGAAGTTCCACTCTGCATGGATTGGCCACCACGACCTTTTTCGCCTAGGGCCGCCAAATATCTAATGCAGACACTGCTAGTTGATAATTCAGTAGGAGAATTTTTCATGCGTGTGATTATAACTTAATGTTAACTCAGTCGCAAACATCTCAGCTTATAGCGCTCCCCCATGCACTGC
>OX442434.1:5033965-5080223 GCA_949361645.1 Spongilla lacustris | reverse complement strand
AGTGGTAGGGGGAGGGTGTAGTGGCAATTGTACGTAGGCTGAATATGGGTGAGTTGGCTATGCACATGGGTAGAAGTAATTGGGCTGAGTATGCTATGGAAACAGGATGATGATGGACCACCTGTGTGTGTTCTGAAGGCATGCCTGTGTGTGTGTGTGTGTGTGTGTGTGTGTTCAGAAGGCATACCTGTGTGTGTTCTGAAGGCATACCTGTGTGTGTGTTCTGAAGGCATACCTGTGTGTGTGTTCAGAAGGCATACCTGTGTGTGTTGAAGGCATACCTGTGTGTGTGTTCTGAAGGCATACCTGTGTGTGTGTTCTGAAGGCATACCTGTGTGTGTGTTCAGAAGGCATACCTGTGTGTGTGTGTTCTGAAGGCATACCTGTGTGTGTGTGTTCAGAAGGCATACCTGTGTGTGTGTTCAGAAGGCATACCTGTGTGTGTGTTCAGAAGGCATACCTGTGTGTGTGTTCTGAAGGCATACCTGTGTGTGTGTTCTGAAGGCATACCTGTGTGTGTTCAGAAGGCATACCTGTGTGTGTGTTCTGAAGGCATATCTGTGTGTGTTCAGAAGGCATACCTGTGTGTGTGTGTTCTGAAGCCATACCTGTGTCTTTTGCAGACTTCTCTCTCGTCAGAAAGCCTTAAACATGGCCCAGCTGAAGTCTGACAGAGCCAGAACAGAAGTGAAGACATTTCTGTTGCAGCATAGTGCTCACTTTGGTGCAAATATGGAGAAAGAAGAGCTAAGGTCCCGGATAGCCATACTTAAGCAGCAGCTGCTCAGCCAGAAGGGCATTGAGGAGGAAGGTGAGGGGTGAGGAGGTGGGGGGTGTGGGAGGTTGTGGGCAAGGTGGAGAGATGAAGGAGCTGTATGGAAGGTGAGGGAGTGGGGAGGTGTTACATGTAATGTATAATACTAAGAAGGAAAGGTGCGAAGAGGATGAGATAAGGGATGGAGGGTGTGGGAGGGATGAGGTGAAGGGAGGGATGAGGTGAAGGGTGGAGGTGTGGGAGGGATGAGGTGAAGGGTGGAGGTGTGGGAGGGATGAGGTGAAGGGTGTGGGAGGGATGAGGTGAAGAATGGAGGGTGTGGGAGGGATGGTGAAGGGTGGAGGTGTGGGAGGGATGAGGTGGAGGTGTGGGAGGGATGAGGTGAAGGGTGTGGGAGGGATGAGGTGAAGAATGGAGGGTGTGGGAGGGATGGTGAAGGGTGGAGGTGTGGGAGGGATGAGGTGGAGGTTGTGGGAGGGGTTATGATGGAATTTATACCAACAGAGCAACGAACTCTATCATGTTTGAGAAGAGATCAGGATGTGGTAGGTGTGTCATGTTACCATAGTAACTTCAATAAGCTATTTATTGGATTGTGTCTCAATAAACAGAGGCTAGACTTCATTATAAGCAAGATGAACTGAGACATAAGAAAGCATACTTCAGAGAACAGCAACTTTGCCATGCCAAGGAAATGTAAGCTAGTACCAGGGTATAGGTGTATGTACACCGGGGGGGGGGGGGGGGGGGGGGGGGGGGGCTGTGTACAATTGGTACATGTATTTTTGGTAGCAACGAGGGAATGTGTGAAGGATGTGATGGGAACATTAAATTATGAGGTGGTGAGAGGGGAGGAACGTTGCATTACAATGTGGAGAGGGGAACATGGCTCAGCAGTTCATTATGTGCCTGGCACTTGGTAGGGCAAAGCTGCAGAGAGTCAAGTTGCATAAGAGGATGAGGCAGAACAACATGGTCTTTGAGCTGTGTGAAGCCTTCTGCATCAAGGAAGAGAAGGACCACTTCACTATATGCGATGTCATCCTGCCTACTGTAGACCAGCTGGACGGTAAGTGTTCATGTGTGCATCTATGCATGCATGTGTACATACATGTTCATGACAGACATGTGTGCATCTATGCATGCATGTGTACATGTTCATGTGTGCGTCCATGCATGCATGTGTACATGTTCATGTGTGCATCTATGCATGCATGTGTACATGTTCATGACAGACATGTGTGCATCTATGCATGCATGTGTACATGTTCATGTGTGCGTCCATGCATGCATGTGTACATGTTCATGTGTGCATCTATGCATGCATGTGTACATGTTCATGACAGACATGTGTGCATCTATGCATGCATGTGTACATGTTCATGTGTGCAGATATGGTAAACATAAATATGTTAAGTACATATATGGTATGTTTATGTGCATGTGTACATGTGCATGTTGGTGGGATCATATCTATCTGTCCAACAAAAAGGTGTAAGGTTTATTTTCTGTGCCTAGGTGAATACCAAGACTGCATGTGTGTTATTGTAGATTTAAGTGGTTTTAATACAGAGTTAATAACTCAGTACTTAACCCTCCCACCAAGCTTGGGAGTGCTGTGAGCCCCTCCCATCTGGGTTTGAAGCCCCGCCCCAAAAGTGTGGCAAGTTACATGTTATTAATCATATCATCATCGAAACAGCTATGAAAATATAATGGTACAGACGTGTGTATAATGTGTATTCTTAATAGAGATCATATTTGTATAGCAATCATTTGAGGTTAGATGTTCATATGTAGAGGAGTGGGAGTGTATGTGTTCTAGTGTATTATGTGAAGGGAGGAGGTCAGAACAGGATAGAGGGGAGGAAAGGGATGGAGGGGAGGAAGGAGATGGAGGGGAGGAAGGGGATGGAGGGGAGGAAGGGGATGGAGGGGAGGAAGGGGAGGAAGGGGACAGGGGAGCAAGATAGTAATTACTTCTTTAGCATTAATGTGTGTGGAGGGGTTATGGGGTAAGAGGTTATAGTATTATTTTTTGGTTTGTCTTGCAGCCATGGTTAGTACAGAACAGCTGGGTGTTGCCCTTGGTTACACAGCCCACCTTGTTGAGCAGCTGGGGAAGGTTTTGCTGGTACCACTACCTTACCCCCTCAAGCCCAACGGCTCCAGATCCACAGTCTTCGACCACATAACTGATGAAAGCTATACGGATAACATAAAAGAGTGAGCTAGCCCCTATGTATGGTTATCTATAGCTAGCCCTGTGTATGGTTATCTAGAGCTAGCCCTATGTATGGTTATCTATAGCTAGCCCTGTGTATGGTTATCTAGAGCTAGCCCTATGTATGGTTATCTATAGCTAGCCCTATGTATGGTTATCTATAGCTAGCCCTATGTATGGTTATCTATAGCTAGCCCTATGTATGGTTATCTAGAGCTAGCCCTATGTATGGTTATCTATAGCTAGCCCTATGTATGGTTATCTATAGCTAGCCCTATGTATGGTTATCTAGAGCTAGCCCTATGTATGGTTATCTAGAGCTAGCCCTATGTATGGTTATCTATAGCTAGCCCTATGTATGGTTATCTATAGCTAGCCCTATGTATGGTTATCTAGAGCTAGCCCTATGTATGGTTATCTATAGCTAGCCCTATGTATGGTTATCTATAGCTAGCCCTGTGTATGGTTATCTAGAGCTAGCCCTATGTATGGTTATCTATAGCTAGCCCTATGTATGGTTATCTATAGCTAGCCCTATGTATGGTTATCTATAGCTAGCCCTATGTATGGTTATCTATAGCTAGCCCTATGTATGGTTATCTAGAGCTAGCCCTGTGTATGGTTATCTAGAGCTAGCCCTATGTATGGTTATCTATAGCTAGCCCTATGTATGGTTATCTAGAGCTAGCCCTGTGTATGGTTATCTAGAGCTAGCCCTATGTATGGTTATCTATAGCTAGCCCTATGTATGGTTATCTATAGCTAGCCCTATGTATGGTTATCTAGAGCTAGCCCTATGTATGGTTATCTAGAGCTAGCCCTATGTATGGTTATCTATAGCTAGCCCTATGTATGGTTATCTATAGCTAGCCCTATGTATGGTTATCTAGAGCTAGCCCTATGTATGGTTATCTAGAGCTAGCCCTACGTATGGTTATCTATAGCTAGCCCTATGTATGGTTATCTATAGCTAGCCCCTATGTATGGTTATCTATAGCTAGCCCTATGTATGGTTATCTAGAGCTAGCCCTATGTATGGTTATCTATAGCTAGCCCTATGTATGGTTATCTATAGCTAGCCCCTATGTATGGTTATCTATAGCTAGCCCTATGTATGGTTATCTATAGCTAGCCCTATGTATGGTTATCTATAGCTCACGGCTGTTTCGAGCTGGACATTATGTTTGTAATTAGAACACATTCGAACATTACGGTATTTTGGTATTTGGGATCCTAGAGAAGCTAATTATTTTGTGGTTTACGTTCAGAGGCGCTGCTTGCCACTACCAATTCAATATACACAACCATTATGCTTTTGAGCTATTCCACAACCAATTTCGTACTTAAAAAGAATGATACGCACAGTTAAAGTACGCTCTTCTTTGGCCCATAATTGCCGCGCATGGTACTATTGAAGGCACGCCTTTTAATGTCTTCATTAAGTGCTCAGGCGGCAACCGATTTTTCTCGAAACCCGCCCGGCAGATGGTTTTAAAAACTTCTCCTACTCAAAGAGCAATCATTTTACTTCACCTTTGCGTTTAGTACATGATGGGGCTTATTTTCTGGTGAGAGAACGACACGGTTACTCGGGACCATGCAACTAATGAATAATGCACGTCGCCACACCCATCTGTATAAATTTGACATACAACGACAATGGAAACATAGATTAACAACCTAAGGTTATTAATCTATGATGGCAATGGACGTCATGTCCAGAAGTTCTGTCAGATAGTATTTGGTCATAACTGAACTATATAAGGGTGTAAAACGAGTTCTTCAAACAAAATATACCCGTGCTGCCTTTTCAATGGAGCTCTTATTTGACATGCAGACATACGCAATGATACTGTTTGATATCCCTCCAGCGCGTGCAAGTACAAGAAGCAGCAGTAGAGAAATTGTATACAGGTGTATGGTAAAGCCATAGAACAGGCTCCTAGCATGAAAAGGACAGTAAACATGCACCTACTCGAACACCATGGGTGGACATGTGCAATCATGAATGCATGCAGGCTTTGGGCTGATGGGGGAACGAAGCACACAACCATTTCAATCAGTCGTACAGGACATATGAGTATGGCCAAACGCCCAAGGACACTTAATTATTAGGCGTAGCCCGAATATACGCGAAGGTCGGGCTAGTACGCCTGATTGGGAGTGTGTTTCCAAACTGGAGTCTTTGAGGCCAGAAAAGCTAAGTCGAAATAGAAAATGCAAAGAATAGTGTGTGATTTTTGTTTTCCAAGCATACTAGTAGGGCCTATGTGTGTTTCGCACATACACGATGAGAGGACCACTTCGCTACGTAAATAAATCTGCCCTTTTCAAAGCGTTGGCACGACGCGCAGAAAATTAGCCCCGTTACACCCTAAACAGAACCAAATACAGCCGTCTCTTGAGTACACGTTTCTAAAAGAGTTTTTTCATTTGGCCGGGCGGATTTCTCAAAAAAGCCTATTGACACGAACAACTCAAAATAAAGCGCATGTAGTCTCGGCCCTCTCTTCGCGCGTATGTAAATACAACAAAGATGAAACTTATACTGTTTTAGTCCTCGTAGGACGCCTGACTGATATATCGATTCAAAGTGAGCTTACGTTGTACGGATAAAGAAGGATAAGCCACATTCCAGTGCCATGCGGTAACTAGGGTTCAGTTGCCTGTCTCCAAGCAGGGAATGGGGACGAGACCTAATGTCCAACTTTTCAATGGAATGAAACAGCCGTGAGCTAGCCCTATGTATGGTTATAAAAAGAAACCATATGATGCATGGACATTCAGTTGCATAATTTGACCACTACATTCCTTGGTGGTCCCCCCCCCCCCCCCCCCCCCCCCCACTCACTAAAGCATAGCATAGGCAAAGTGAGCATGTTGCTGCACCAACAATCACTTGCTGGTCTATTTTGTTGCCTTGATGTTGCAGGTTTCCACTATATGTTAAGAACAGTAGTGACAAGTGGCTGTACCGGTACGCCATGTTCTTGCTTACCAAGGATATCATTCAGGTGTGCACATGTGGATGGATGTGTGTGTGTGTGGATATGTACATGTATGTGCACATGTGGATGGATGTGTGTGTGTGTGTGTGTGTGCACATGTGGATGTATGTGTGTGTGTGTGTGTGTGGATATGTACATGTATGTGCACATGTGGATGTGTGTGTGTGTGTGTGTGTGTGTGGGTGTGTGTTTGTATGTGTGTATAAGCACATGTATGTGCTTGTGGTGTATGACCTCCATCTTCATGGTGTATGACCTGGAGCCATCTTCCCCTCCATCTTCCCCTCCATCTTCACCTCCATCTTTAGCTTCGCCTTCATTGTGGGGTACGCACATCAAGACAGATGTACAAAAAGACCCTTTGCTGCCTAAAGGAACTGTTGGACAGACTTGTCCCTGTGTAAGCCACCTTGTTTGAGAAGAATGCCACCAATATGACACCTGCATGTACCCATGTAGTCACCAATATGACACCTGCATATACCCATGTAGTCACTTAATTTTTATGATGTTCCTAACCATATTCACATCTAAAATAGGTGTGCCCAGGGTGGGGCTATGGGTGGGGCTACAGTGTAGGCCCTGACTTTGAACAATTTTGAGGATGGTGTCTACAGTTCTCCCCCCCCCCCCCCCCCCCCTTGATCTGCCACTGCTTGTCGTTTCAACTTGTCCTAACAAAAGTAGTACCGAGGTAAACCTTGCTGCAACAAGCTGGCACGTGTGTTGTTTTTAATTCATACATGTGTAGTCTGTTGCATGTGTAAACTTTTCATTGGTACATGTAAATTTATCTACATGTACCTTTACTTTTCTTTTCTTGCCTCTGCACGTACCATGACATGCGGGCTTATCCTGCAGCTATCAGCCTGACGTGTCTACCACAAAGCAGCAGATACCTGATATCAGGCAGAAAAGGACTGCCCTTAATTCAATGGAGAGTGAGCTCCGTCTTCGTGACATAATGGGGCCATTCACAGATGACCCCGCCCAGAGCTTCACACCAGACCCGCCCAGTCAGGCATCTGACCAGCCAAGCCAGCTATCAGACCCGTGTTCCGACTTTGGATTTAATATCGACGAGTTCCAAAGCAGCAGTGTAGTCACAGAAAGCCTCCAAGTATCAGTTGCTGTGGGTGATGTCAGTGAGGACAGCGGACAGCCCTTCAGTGAGGACAGCACACAGCCCCTCAGTGAGGACAACAGACAGCTTCTCAGTGAGGACAACAGACAGCCCCTCAGTGGGGACAGCAGACAGCCCCTCAGTGGGGACAGCAGACAGCCCCTCAGTGGGGACAGCAGACAGCCCCTCAATGGGGACAGCAGACAGCCCCTCAGTGGGGACAGCAGACAGCCCCTCAGTGAGGACAGCACACAGCCCCTCAGTGAGGACAACAGACAGCTTCTCAGTGAGGACAACAGACAGCCCCTCAGTGGGGACAGCAGACAGCCCCTCAGTGGGGACAGCAGACAGCCCTTCAGTGAGGACAGCAGACAGCCTCTCAGTGAGGACAGCAGACAGCACTTCAGTGTGACAGGCATGACAGATAGTGGGGAGGCCAGGACGGCAGGGGTGGCGGGCTTTCATGGTGCTGAGCACCAAGTGACTATGCCACCATCACCCTCCTGCTCCACGCCCGTAGCACACAGCCCACCCCTCCACTGCACGAGCACTACATCATGTGCTGCGCCCCCCACCATTCAAGAGGCGGAGTGTGCATCATCACACCTGGGTGACATCACCATGCACCAGAGCACCCCTGCAAGTACAGGCACAATGGAAGCTGTTGCGAAGCAGAAGGATGCGCTCAATAGAGTGTTCGACGAAATATTTGCGAAGCGAAAGCTGGATAGCTTGATGCACAATAAGGAGGAGGGTGGCAACATGCTGCATGCCCCCAGCAGTGCTTCATCCACGTACGTCTCTCTGCTTGGGCCGGAGGGAACCGCCCATCAGAAGGATCCTGTCGTGGGCCGGCAGGAGAGGGGCAGAGCAAGTGAGGAGTCAGAGGTGTGTCGATTAGAAGACTTCATAGATAGTCCACCTGTCAGGGCACAGCGCATTGTGACTTACCAGAGCCTTTGTGAGCTGTCAGAGTGTACGGACCAAAATGTGAATGGTTTGGACACAGGTGTGGTGAAAGGGGACAGCAGTAGTTCATAGGATAGGTTTGCTTTGTGTTGTGTTGAAGTGATGTGTTTGAATATGTTATTGTGTATTCACCTTGGATTTGGTGAAGTTGATCTATGCTGCACACACACACACACACACACACACACAGTGTAGTTTTTATTTTATTTTTGACAGCTTCATACCAAAAAGGACTACAGAGATTCATGCCCTTATGTACACAACATATATGTACCGGTACTCCTGTAGAAGTGATTGTGCAATGTTACACTGACCCTGAACCCCAAAACTAATGCAGTTCTTGCAGACCAATAATGATTATGTGGTGTGTGTGTGTGTGGGGGGGGGGGGGGGGGGAACAAAAGATCGATACATTTAAAAGTACCATTTATGAAGAAAAAAAACCTTGTTATTTAAAAAAAAAACTTAATAGAATCTAATTGTCTCGAGAATAGTAATATATCAGATCATGCGGTACTACTCTGGCTCTCAAGGCACTACTAGCTGACATGAATACACAGATATGACTAGGAATGTACTTCGTGTAGGTTGTACAAACTAGGACACAACTTAACTAGACACTCAGGTTCAGTGCCAGGTAGATAAGTCATTGCGATTAATGCATACACTTTTTATAGCCTGAAATTTTTCAATAACAATGGGAATCCCCCTAGCTGTGAAAAATAGGTTTTAATAATAACTTGTACACTGTCGAATGAAACCATGCCAAAAATATATTTATGCAATCATAAATTACACCGTGGCTCCAGTTGAACACAGCTCCAAGACCACCTCAAACAGCACCTCAAGACCCCATTTGAACCCTTCCACTGGTATCCTTTCATTCACACCATGGAACAGTGCAGACATGTTCAAACCTTTTGGAAAACGGATTGGAGAGAATCCTAGGCACACCGGTTTCCTGTTAGGGTGCTTTGCGTACTGCACCAGATCGGTCGCCCCGGGGAGAAGGTTGGTCACCAGGGGGGCACCGTTGGCCTTCGAGGCTATGACCTTCCGTATCACACCCAGGGCATGCTGACATGTGGGGTTATCAAGGTCCTCACAGTAAGCCATGCGCTCGTAGAGCACCTCCACTGTCAGCGGGGGTGAGGAATGGTGTCCACTTGGGTCTGGCTTAGCCTGGAATAGCTCGGGACCCAATACCTGCTGCAAGTCTTCTATCAGCTCCACTGACGTGCACTCGGGAAGCAAACGGCCATCTACATGAAGCCACGCACTGGCTGGCACCTGGTTGAACTGCTCCCCACCCCCTATAGCTGTGGGTGTGGCAACGTTGCTTAAAAGGGCCCCTATTGTTCCTGCCTGCTCCTCTGGGAGCAGGTTCAAGAGGTACCCTGAGACCGATGGAGAAAGAAGCCACCGGAAGATGAAGCCCTTGTAATAGGGCATTGCACTGGCTAGGCTCTCAACTGTGGCCTTGTTGGCGGCATTTGCCCTCAACGGCAGACGTGTAGTGGAGAGCTTGTGCGCAACACTTCCAATCACAGCAACAGGGTTGTCTTTGTGGGCTATGGAGGCGTGCCCTCCCGACCCGTGGGCGGTTATACGGAGCTGGACACCGCCCTTCTCCGCTATCTGGACGGGAAAGACCTCCTTATTGTCTAGGTAGAGGGATATCCCGCCCAGCTCACTCAGCACGATGTCTGCCTCCACCAGGTCGGGGTGGTTGTTCACCAGGTACTTTGCCCCCCATTCTGAGCCCGCTCGCTCCTCGTCCGCCACACCGGCGAACACGAGATCACGTGACAGCGCTATCCTCAGCTTGGCAACGTAGCACAAGATGGTGACCGACATGGCTGCCATGTGCTTCATGTCCACTGCCCCTCTCCCGTACAGGCAGCCATCTTCCTCGTCAATCTCGGCGGCATACGGGTCGTGCTTCCATCCTTCCTCGCGCCAACCAGTCTTAGGCGCGCGCACCGTGTCTAGGTGGGCGTTAAGTAGAAGCGCGCCTTTTCCAGCGTCTTTTCCTTTGATTCGGGCAACGATGTTGCCCCGCCCGGGACGCGATTCTATAACTTTGTATGAAATTCTAGCCTCATCGAAAACCTCTTGCAGGACGCGCACCGCTTCTATCTCAGTTCCTTCGTCTACAAAGTTTTGTGTGTCTATCCTTATCAGCCTCTGAAGAAGTTCGATAGCGCTTTTGTTGATGTCTTCCCATTTATCCTCCAAGAGCTCTTTCAGCTGATCCATTGTGTTCAATTTTTTTTACATCGATCGAGATGGCAACTCGCTAATACTAAATTATATACATTTAATATTGTTTGTGCATAATTTAGACCCCTTGCCGTGTTATCCCGGGAAGGATCAAAACATTAGCGGCCATATTGTTTTGGACCAAAATGTGTGCGTTATTTAGAAATTTGTGTATATTTGACGTCGATGATGTAAAATTGTACGCAAGCAACAACCCATAGCCATTTAGATCATCACAGGGGCGAGCATTCAGATTCAGTGCAATAGATCTGGCTGTTGCAGAAGCCAAGGTTCCGTCAGTATCTGTTTAATGCATTTACTGCGTTTTTTGTGTGCACATCTTTATATAATGAGCTGTGTTGAGTAGAAGTGCATTGTAGATTTAGATATGTGGTGTAGTTGTGTATTTTACGTATGTGTGTATAAATTACACTTCACATGTAATTATATTTAACAATAATAATAATAACAATAAATATGCATTTCCCGACAGTTATGATGCTACCATTTGTCATTCATTTGCAGAATGCACAGGAGTAGATACTACGGATATTGCCTGGAAGCAAGCTCAATTGAGTTTACGTAGCGGAGGCTTTGGATTGCGACCCTTGGTGCACCATTCTCCAGCTACATATATTGCTTCATTATGCAATTCCATTGAGTTGCTATTAAATCATCACTTGGCTGATGCAATATCACAGTTTAATAGCCATCTTTCCCCATCTGAAGCCCTATCTTTCTCTAGCTTATCTAGACTACCCACACACCATCTCAGAAAGATTTATCAGATAGGTTGGAACAAGCTCAGTTTAGCTCTCTTCTTGATCCAAGTACTTGGTCAGATAGGGCTAGGCTTATGTCAGTCACATCACCGCGTGCTGCTGCATGGATCTCAGTCACCCCTTCTATAGGCCAGGGCTTATATCTTCTACCAAATGAATTTCAAGTTGCCATACAATGGTGGCTTGGCATCAATCCATCATCTAGTCAGGATGGAACTCAGATAGTATGCCCCTTCTGTCCCAGCAAGTCCATGGACACCTAAGGACATCACTGTGTCACTTTTTGATGTGGTGGTGATGTTACAACAAGGCACAATGCTTTGAGGAATGTACTACACACTACCTTTCATCATGCTGGTTTGTCTGCTCGCCTTGAACAGGGTAGCAGTTGGAGTAATGACAATCAAGGTCACGTCCGGCTGACATATTGGTGGCTAATTGGGATATAGGTTTGTCAGCAGCTTTTGATGTCTCAGTGATGTCCCCGCTTAATCCTTCACTTTATGTTGAAGTAGGCACATCATCAGGGGTAGCAACAAGAGTGGCAGGAGAGTGCAAGCATGAAAAGAATGATGAGAAGTGTTCTGAGTTAGGATGGCAATGCATCCCCATTGTTGTTGAGACATATGGTCCTTGAGGTGCACAAGCTTTGTCTCAATTAGCATCACGACTTGCTGTTTGGACCAACAGTGAAAAATCCCAGATGTTGGGCGGCCATCTCAGTTTGACTTTGGTCAGGGCAAATGCCAGGGCCATCCTTAACAGGTCCTACTGCTCCACCATAAACCTCCCAGACGATGCTTTGTAGTTAGTAGTTGTGTTATGTGTAGGTTTTGTGTATCTAGGAATGGATTATTGGTATGTATTGTGGATATTACATGTATATTATATACACACCGTAACGTTTATTTTGGCCTTAGACCCCTAGCCAGGATATCCCTGGCCACGGACCTGGTTAGGGTCAGGTTTAAGCGGCCATAGATGTCAGCTGCTGCCTTTGATTTAGACACACTGTGGTTTGCAGCAAGTAGAGAGGTTAGGCGGGAAAATGTCTCTTGGGCCTCCATCCACCAATTACCATAGGTTTCTACAGCCAACAGAACACAGCTCCACCCCGGCTCAAAGCACTTAGAGTCTTTAGCAACATGTTTGCGAGACTCTGCGGCTACTGCAGCTACTTCAGCTGTTGAACAAGATTCATCAAGGATGGCAGGAGTAAGTGGGGATGTCACTGTTATATCCAAGGCTGCAGGCAAACCCTTTTCCCATCTTGTTACCAGGACATCTGCTGGACGTGAGCGGCTATTATCATGTGTAAGGCCATAGCCCGCCTCTACTGTGACTCCCATGTGAGCCTGACGAAAAAGGTTAGCCACAACATCCCGCAACAGGTTATGTCGGGTCACTACATCACCTCCATGAGTACATGTGGTAGCGTGGTGGCCAAGTGGGTCCAGGGCTTTCTGAGAGCAGACAGGACACAGAGAACCACCAGAGGTGTCCAACCCTAACCACCACCTTACAGAGGCATGAAGCTCATTAGGTTCAAGGTCCAAACCCAAGGCCAGAGATGGAGTCACGGGCAACCATGACGAGCTCTGTCTGCCATAGAGGAAGCCCCTAACAAAGAGTTTAAAAGGTGGCATTCCAATTTCTTTGAGTACGCTGCATTGTTGGTATTGATGATACTCTTTCTGCTGTGATTGCATCTGATGTAGAGACCTGATTGTTGAACTGAATGATTGCCTGTTGTAGATGTACATTATCGGCATTGCTACAGCCAGATGTTGATAATGAAGCTATACATGCTGCACATGAGTGGTGGGATAGAGAGCACAGACCAAGACCCCCAAAACCTAAGCTAAGCTGGGCCTGTGTCCAGGCTGTGTCGGTTGTGTCGATGGAAAAGCAAGATGAGAATCACCTCCATCAAACAGCTTCAAAGAATCTGCCAGACTTGATGGGGTGGCCCTAGCCAGGTGGACCAATCTGCAATAGCTGCCACACAAACGCAATAGAGACAAGGCCACATGTGGGTCAACTGCTGCTACATCTACCAAGGAAGAAAGAAGTTTCCTGGCATCGGCACAATCACCTATCGAATTTCAAGGTTAGGATGGTGTGAAAACTTGACTGCAGGTGGAAACATTGAATTACCATAGTGACTGAAGAGCTCACATTTCACCAAGTTGATGTGGATGCACAGAGAAGAGCCCAGCTCCCCAATGATGGAAAGTGCCCACAACATGGCTGAGTGCCTTCCAGTGAGGACTCCATCATCAAGGTACCAATCCTGAAAGAGCACTTGTATGCAATCATCATCAGCATCTATGCTTGATATCAGCCTTTGGAGTACCAAAGAAAAAAAGCAATGGACCAAGGGGGTCACCCTGCTGCACTCCAGCCTCCGACGAAAGATGACCAAGCTGGTGCTGCAACAGGGGGTGTGTACCATGTACATGTAGTATCATTAAAATAATACCATGTTTATGTAATTAAAATTGTAAATAATAATACCTTGTTTTTTTCCCCAATAATAATAATAATAATAACCATTTTATTTTTATTTTTTAAATTACAATATTATATACATAATATACACACATACATCATGAATAACATAAGTATACTATAAACTAACATACATTATAAACTAACATATGGCTAACAACAACACAACCTAACATATACAATGTACTGGCACACTAACACACTCAATCACTCACACACAGAACTAAAAGTCATTTAAACCATCAAAGGAACTTAATGTTCAGACGGAGGTGGAATTTCCTCTCTGGATTGCCACACAAAGGCGCTGGAGTAAGAACTGGTAGGATTGTGAGTTTCCAGTGGTTTGGTGCAGATGATGGCCAAGGTCCTTTAGAAAGGACAATGTTGGCACCAAACACACCAAGAGACTCACATGCTATGGGAACAAAGAAGTACTTAGCTCCAAGAGAGGAATACTTCTTCCTCTTTTTTGAGATTCAGCCCCGGCTGCTACCAATCCTGGGCCTCTTACAGCAGTGGAGAGATGTGATGGTGCCATGGTGTCTCAGCATGTAGCATCATAATTATTATTTATATGGTAGTCTCAGCATAAATGTACATGTAGTCGACCTTAATTCGCGTATTGGCCAATACGCGAAGGTCCGGCTACGCAACTAGTATAAATGTATAATTGTTTTTACTGATAGGCAGAGAACGTCAGTTAATTCTTGGATAGCTAAGCAGCCTAAAATGATTGACCCCGACCGTGCATGCATTTTGAAACAACTCTCCAATGCAGCAACAGTACGTTTGCTTACTTAGACACGCCCAATATTAAATTCCATGCAAATGATTGGTGCCGCCAACATTCCAGCGTTAGCAACAGAAATTTGGTACCAGACCTTATTTTTCAGTGGTTGGGAACGAGACCTGGTACATGTATGAGGGACAGCCAGATATTTCAATGTTATGGACATATAGTTTTTGTCCGGGGCTGAGACACACCCTTCATTACATCTAGTACTCACACCCAAATGTAACGTCAAAGTATATTTAGGTCTGGGTACAAGAGTACAAAATTTTATTATGGTTCCTAGATATCATTTCAGCAGACCACTATTCAAAAACCTCTGTGCTTAATGTGGGAGAGACACGTCCACATACTGAAAAATTTCTGTATCATTAACTACAGCTGTCCAGTAAAGTGGTTTCAAACATGCACAGTTGCAGAGCCGGTTTTAATAGTGCCGGTTTTAATAGTTGGGTTGTAGAACATAGATTTTGTGTTGAAGTAAGGGAAAGTAAGAGGTACATCTTTGGGGGTAAGAGGTCTAGGAGGGGCCAGGAGGTCTAGAGGAGTTAGATGCCACAGAAGGAATCATGTGATACATACAATTACATTGCATGTGTATGCCATAGCACTCACTGTACAGGGTATGTGTAAGCTATAATAGAACCTGATCAACTAATCTATCACCTAAGGCCACTGTACAAGTTGTGAAGTGTGCACTGTTTCATTTTCCACTAGCAGATCAACATGACAAAGTTGCATCACAAACTCTAAAAAAAAAAGAAGATAGAAGTAAAATGAACAGCAGATGATAGGAGCATGACTACTATGCACACATACTACACTATGCACCCATACTACACTATGCACCCATACTACAATATGCACCCATACTACAGTATGCATTCCTAGGCAAGACAAAATATTGCCTACAATGCAACTCAAATCATAAAGCACTTCTACTCTTCACCAAAATGACTTGTATGATTTTTGCATTTATCCTATAACACTTTGCAGAGCTTAACAGCACAGCATTATTCCACTGACCACAGCCACGATAGACTGTAATGGTTTGGGTAGAGTGACTGCCAGTAGTGATAGTATCAAGACTTGCTGGAAGTAACAACAGTGGTAGGCGTATCACTAGTTTATACTTCAGCCCCCAGGTTTCCTAATAAGTCGCTGTAAGTGCCGAGGTGCCACCATGAGAAGGTACCGTACGTCCTTCCTCACTTTGGTTCATCCCTCCCATCCCCCTTCCCTTACCTGCTGTTTGTAGATCGATCCGGTGATCCTCTTGTCCCTTTGCACCATGCTGTGATCCCACTCGTCGAGCCTATATCGCCTAGGCTGGTAATAAGGATCACGAGGTAGAATATTCCATGCGGATGTATCTAACCCAACGTACCTTGCCCTTATTTTCAAACTGGTCCAGGTACTTCAGTGCTATGCCACTCACTGCTATGCAGCCGGTAATGATCATGAACGAAGGTAACACTTCCAGCCACATCTTTTCAGTAGACGGTGCACGTGAGCATACAAATCGTGCTGGCTCTGGGGACCAGGCACATAATGTAAACAAGAGCGGGTCTGATCAGATGTCATGTCCAAACTACTAGTATCTTGCCTGTGATGAAGCTCCAGCCGCTAAAAAGTGAAATGGAATGGTTTTTATTTTATTTAAAAAAAGGCTTTGCTTTAAAAACAAAAAAAAAACAACCGCGTAAATATGTAAAAA
The DNA here is from genome assembly GCA_949361645.1 of Spongilla lacustris. Taxonomy (NCBI): domain Eukaryota; kingdom Metazoa; phylum Porifera; class Demospongiae; order Spongillida; family Spongillidae; genus Spongilla; species Spongilla lacustris. The sequence goes on along the minus strand of OX442434.1, from coordinate 5,064,062 downwards.
CTACGCCCCCTCATTAAAGTCTGAAAACAAAGATGTTGGTCTCAGTAATCTTGCTGCACGTGCTCCAGCTTGTCGCAAGTTCTCAAGATAAAGTCCAGGTGGGTCTATACGCAGAGTCCCTATGCGGTGACTGCGTTGCGTTTTCTTCGGGCCCGATGAATGACGCCTACAACAAGGTATGCTCTTTGCGTGGTGTCCTTGATATCATTCATCCGTCGCGTCCCGCACAAAAGGTCGGCTCTATCTTTACACTGCACTATATCCCGTGGGGAAACGCACAAGTAGCCAAGAATGGTTCTTTCGAGTGCCAACACGGACCGATGGAGTGTGTTGTTAACACCATCGAGGCTTGCGCTATCTATTACTACCCGAACCAGTAAGCTGCGTTGTAATATCTCTGATCTCCATCACGCGCATGATGTACTATTACGTATGTGCCGCCCCCTTTTTCGCTTCTCTGGGCCTCTCAATGAAATGATCTTAAAATCTGACTGCCCATCATGTCATCATAGATAATAGAATAATAGAATTTATTCTATTATCTATGATGTCACAGAGTTACAAGGCACTGAATTAATAATTAGCCATTCAATCTCCCCTCTCCTCCCCTCCCCTTTTCCTCCCCTCCCCTTTTCCTCCCCTCCCCTTCTCCTCTCCTCCCCTCTCCCTCTCCTCCCTCCCCTTCTCCTCTCCTCCCCTCTCCTCCCCTCTCCCTCTCCTCCCCCTCCCCCTCTCCCCTCCCCCTCTCCTCCCCTCCCCTCTCCCTCTCTCCCTCTCCCTCTCCCTCTCCCTCTCCCTCTCCCTCTCCCTTCCCTCCCCTCCCCTCCCCCTCTCTCCCTCTCCCTCTCCCTTCCCTCCCCTCCCCTCCCCCTCTCTCCCTCTCCCTCTCCCTTCCCTCCCTCCCCTCCCCCTCTCTCCCTCTCCCTCTCCCTTCCCTCCCCTCCCCTCCCCCTCTCTCCCTCTCCCTCAGGTCTGACTTCTGGCCATTTGTCTATTGCATGGACCAACACCTCAATCTACAGGACCCACAAGTGGCACAGAGTTGTGCCCAAAGTCTCTCCATGAAGTGGGATCTTATGGGGACCTGCTACTCTGGAGACCTCGGCCATGACCTGGAATTGATGTATGCAAACGAGACTGCATCACTACATCCACCTCACCAGTACACCCCCTGGGTCACCATCAATGGCAAGGTATGTGAAGATAGGGAGAGGAAGGGGGGGGGGGTTACTAACTTGTACCTAGCTTACCTGTATATGGAATACAAATTGAAGCACACATATGTCGCCCTGACTACAGTACACTCTGAAGCGATTATATGATCAGCAAATAACTTCTCAGGCAGCCTACCCCTTTCTATGTCCCTCCCACTCTATCCCAGGGCTGTTCCTTTCCCCTCTGTCCTTCCCAGAACTTCATATTACTTCTCTCACCTCCCCTCCCTCCCTCCCTCCCTCCCTCCCTCCCTCCCTCCCTCCCTCCCTCCCTCCCTCCCTCCCTCCCTCCCTCCCTCCCTCCCTCCCTCCCTCCCTCCCTCCCTCCCTCCCTCCCTCCCTCCCTCCCTCCCTCCCTCCCTCCCTCCCTCCCTCCCTCACTCACTCACTCACTCACTCACTCACTCACCAACTCACTCACTCCCTCCCTCCCTCCACAGCACAGCAAGGAAGCAGAGGGGGGTCAGCTTGTAGCAGCTATCTGTGATGCCTACCAGGGACCAGACAAACCAGCTGCATGTATCCAATGATATTCATAAACCTGCGGATGGATGTTTGTTGAGTGTTGTGATGGTACAGTGTTGTCCATCACCTGGAGTACAGTCACATGCTGTAGTGTACTTTCTTCCCAGCTCATTATTCAGCGACATCTTTGCATGTAAGAATGCTATTCCTGCTGTATGTAACCTCCAAGCAAGGGTGTGGCATGCGATATGTGGGTATTGTAACTTCACAGCAGTGGTGCTTGTAGCATTATGTGCAATAAAAGGTGAACATTTGGTTTTTGCTTTCAATAAGCACTTAAAGGTATGATGGCTCTGCATTGGTGGTCACCATGTGTTCATGGAGCATTGTGGATTTGATTTTGTCTAATGAGATGGCTAGCTGTGTGGCAAGTTTAGATAGAAGTCCACAACTTCCATGTCCCTGGCGCCATATGGCTCAACAACTAATGGAACACACACACACTCTCTTTGTTATCACGTGAACCCAAAATGTACATGCACCATGTGTGAATCACTTGTATATATTATTGTACCCTCTTCCTCTGGAACTAACTTTTGGGTGGTCATCACTTGGTCTCCATTACCCCCCTTCCTGGATGTCCACCTATAGAGGCTGCCACATTTGTAGGCCTGTGCTGGACACAGTTGCAACCTCTTGGCTTGTGGATCAGTTATGTGGTTGTGTGGGTGATGTTAATTGTAATGGATATATTGGGTGAGAAGCCTTTGAAGTACTCAAGCTAAAGTAACAGCTTCAAATTCAATAGGTGATGAAGTTAGTTATTGTGTAAGCAGACAGTTCGTATTCATATGATGCTGTCCAAAATGTGTTCCACGTTTACTCTGTTGGTCTGTACCTAAAGATTCCGAGATGTTTACTAGGCTTTGTTGACACCTCACCTTGAATTGATCACTTGCTTTGTGTGTGTGTGTGTGTGTGTGTGTGTGTGTGTGTGTGTGTGTGTGTGTGTGTATGTGTGTGTGTGTGTGTGTGTGTGTGTGTGTGTGTATTATGTGTGCATACAAGGGCCAGCCACTTATGCTTTGACATGTACAACACCGTATGCCTAACCTTGACACTGCTCCAAGGGGCATTTCATGCAACTGTTTCTATGGTGATCAGCTGACAATAGGTGTAGTGGAGGATCGGAAGTCACAAGAGATCTAGAGTGGTGCCAAATGTATGGAAGTTTGAGTGAAGATGTGCTTCCTCTTAGCTATACAACATACACATGCATGCATGCGCATGGTACCTGAGTTTCTAAAGCTCAAATGTTTCTGTAGCAGCGTCATGTTTTGCCACTCAAATTGCAAAACCTGTATATATGACTTGATATAAATTATATTGGTAGCCAACACTTGTGATTGCATGTTGATTGCATAATGATATACGATTCCATATGACACTAGAGCAGAGAACTTCAGTTACACCTAAAAAATAAGTTCCAACGTCCTATGCAGCTTTTTTAAATTTACAATTCCGTGCTACATGTAGTAGTACGGAAATAGGTGTTACTTCCTTTGGTCTTCATTCCGTTCCAGGTAGTCTCCGCGACGTTTAATGGGTGGAAAGAAATCGTGGGTGGTTACCGAAATCATGAGGCGAAAACGCCTTGCCCTCTTAGCTATAGTCTTCACAGTGCTACTGCTCTTCTGCCTGGTCCGGTTTGACTTCTCCAAAACGAAAGCTCTCACACCACGTGAGCCCAGGCTGTCTTGCTGCAAACAATTGCCCTCCGGAAAGCGTCTAGCTGAGTTGTGTGCGTTGGCAAGAGACTCTCCTTCAGAGTGCTCTTGCGAAGATTTTATGTACTGCCGTATGGTGGTCGTGACTGCTGTGTCCAGTAATCACTTCCAGGAGTGCCAAAGCTTCATCGGGTCAGTGCAGACTTACTTACCTACCGTCAAGATTCTAATATACGACCTCGGTTTATCGGACAGCGACAGAGCCTTAGCTTCGTCCTACTGCAACGTCGAGATTCGGCCGCTAAAATACGACAAGTTCCCAGCTCACGTGAGGGATCTCTACACGTACGCCTGGAAGCCTGTCTTGTTGGACGAGGTGACTCGTGAGTACGAGATCATACTGTACGGTGATGCCAGCGCGCGTATCGTGGGACCTTACATATACGATGCCCTGCGGTTACTGCGGCATTTCCCCTTCATTGCCGGTAGGCGCCACAAGCTGCCATTCATGTCGTTTGTGCATGAGGACATGCTGCAGTACATGAAGTACCCCATGTCGAGGAAGATGCTGTACAACGTGGGCGGGGTCGAAGCCAACCTGTTCATGTTTTGGGCGAACAACACGACCAAGAGTCACATAGTGGACCCGCTTCTGGACTGTGCATTGCACAAGGAGTGCATTGCCCCAGAGGGGGCGGTGCTTCATGGCTGTGCCTGGTACTACCCCTTCATCCACAGCCACTGGTTTAGGGATGGGAGCTATGTTGGTTCACATCGCTACGACCAGTCAGCTCTTAATCTCATTTTGGTTAGGGAATTTGGATTTGGTAGGGTTAAGGATTACCTTAACCAGACGTTGAATGATGCCTTGTGGCATGTGGACCGAACGGAAAAGAAATTTAACCATCATATATATTTTGATGCTAGATCATGTTGACATGTACAACCAGACTCACATTAATTTACTAATCTGTTCTATATTTTAATAATTATACATGTACTATGGCACGTGACGTGGTACTTCTCCCCGGGCCCCCAACGACCAATGGCGGATGTTCGGATTTCAAATGCATATACGATTCGTCCGAAGAAAGACAAGTACGCCCTCGGGAGCGCTTGCTATAGATGTATAAACTGTTCGTACTTATGCATACCTTTGTTGCTATAGCAGCCAAAAATACTACAACCAAAACATTTTGATTTACGTAAATTATATCGTTGCGTGGACTCTAGGTTCAGACCACTGATTGTGAAGGAATTGATTCACAAGGTCCTGGTAGAAGCGTTGAAGGAAAAGCAATTCAGCACAGAGGAAGCGAAGAGCCTAACCAAGCAGCTCTGTGATGTCATTAAAGAAAGGTTAAAAGGTATGTGTTAAGATGGGAGGGGCCTAGTATGTACAACTGTGTGGTAATTACATTGTAGGTCAGTTTTTTTATCTTTTACACACCTAAGTGTGTTTGTCACCAGACAAGTTTTGTTTTTCTGGAGGGAGGAGGGGCTAATTAATTATTCATCGTTTCTATATTAGTAGTTAAAACTGTGATCCATGGGAGGATCTATACAGCTAGTAAATCTCTCTCTCTCTCTCTCTCCCCCCCCCCCCCCCCCCTTTGAAGTTCTACTAAAGCCTCTTACCCCTTACCACTTACCCTCCTAATTGGGTCCTTAATAATAGCACAGAATGACACAGTTCAGCAGGATTTGTGGCGAGGGTGTGTGTGTGTGTGGGGGGGGGGGGGTGGGAAGGGATACAACCCCCCTCCCCCCGCCCCCAGAAGGGGGTCTGGGGGAGCACTGTAAGCTCCCTCATTGGAGCCACTTAGTAACTTTTGCACTTCTTAAAACATAGCATAATTGCATAGTAACAGATATATTTACTCGTTTCCACTGGCAATCTGTGCCTTTGCACGTACATTTAATTGTTTAAGCCACCACCCCTTCACCTTGAATATTTAATTTCTGATTTTGGCGGGGGGCAAAACTAAGTTGCCCCCCCCCCCCCCCCCCCCCCCCCGCCTCCCTGTATCTGCCACTGCACTTAGTAGTATATTTGTATATTGTAGCATGTTGCTGTGGCTCCATACATGCCACATTGCTGTCAGGGACAGATTTAGGAAAGGGGGGGCCTAGCTAATAAGGATACGCCTCCTGTTCATGTTAATGAAAGCATTCTAGTGTTCAATTGCTGTGAGGGGTTCTGATAGCTAAACTAAATTATTGCCATTACCATAACCGTACAGGGATAGACATGAGGTATGGTTAGCACAATTTGTTGGTTGGGTAAATGCTGTATTGTTGATTGTGCTGTGAACTTATAATCAAATACTACACTACGTTTTCAAACGTGGGGGAATGTAGCCCCTCCTCCCTCCCCTCCCATTGACATATATGGTAAAAGGCTCTGAGGTACGACTGGGGTGCCTCCCTCTTTCCTTACTAGGAGGGGGAAGGAGTGATTCCTGCTGGACTGCATGACCTATCTCCATTCTTTCCTTGTAGAACTGCAGCTGCCAAGGTACAAATATGTTGTGCAAGTGGTGATTGGTGAACAGAAGGGAGAAGGAGTCAAGTGAGTTAGTTTGGACTGGGGCCTCGATGGTCATGTGGTTCCTCCTCCTAGGATGGGGTGTAGGTGCTTCTGGGACTCAGATACAGACAACTATGCTCAAGATATTTTCATGAATGTAAGCTGCCTACCTTATCACCCACTGTTTGAGAGGTTATTTATCTTGAACAGGATACTCTATTCTGCGTGGCAGCTGCATTTGGTGTCTACTATTATTGACTTACGAACACTCAAGTCTATATCATCCATCTTTTAAAACGCAACATGACAGTTTAATTTATTATCTTTTTATTCTAGTCTTCTGTGCGTTTGTGTTTCCATGGTAACAGCATGTTTGCAAATGGCAAACGTAATTACAGAAAATCACACCTCGTTCGACCAAGCGTCTAGTTCTGCTTGCGCGGTACTACTGCTGCGAAGACCTAGACCTCCTATCAACAGTCTGAAACAGCATGTAGAGCCTAATGCAGACTGTGGAAAAGCGGGTGACGCTGAAACCGCTGATCCCACTAGGCAATCTCCTGTTCACCCGACTCCTCTTTCGAGTTCCGCTCTTTCTAGCTCTTCGGAACTCATGCCATTGCGCTCTACAGACCTTCCTCTGGTTCACCCGCTATACCCGCGGGGACCAGACCTATTACCGCCTGGTAGAGTTATCAAAGGAATCTCGAGGCCCCCGCCTTCGGACCGGCGGTACAGGGATGGGGACATGGATATGTTTACCCTCGACGACGACTTTCAGCTAGCTCCCGAGACTTTGCTGGAGTGGAAACAGAGCGGGTACAAGGCCATATCGCGGGAGAACTATCTCAAGATCACCAGCTGGTTTGCAGCCAATGCTCCAAAGCAAGAATTCATAAATACCGTTAACGTGGAAGGTTTGCACGAACGAGGGAGTGTGTGTGTGTGTGTGTGTGTGTGTGTGTATGTGTGTGTGTGTGTATGTGTTTGTGTATGTGTGTATGTGTGCTTGTGCATGTGTGTATGTGTGTGTGATGTGAACGCGTACGCGTGAGCATTTATATACTAATTGCCTTCCTTCTATATTCACATCAATAAACAGCAGACTTGCAAGCAATAAGTCATAGGAAACCACAGCAACAAATGATGCTGGGTGAGCTCATACAAAAGCCTTTTTCACACCCACCTACTCTCCCATCCCCTCATCTCATCTCCTCCTCTCTCAAAGAGCTTCAGTCAATGCTCCATCAAATGGCTGGCTCCAGTGTGAGTGTATCGACCGTGTCCAGTGGCCGTGAGGGCCTGCACTGGCCTGCCCCCACCCCACATGACGCTGTGTTCCGCAGCTCCACATCACGATACTTCTGTGGAGAGGGAAGAAGCAGTTCCCCCTTTGGTAAGTTCCCTCTTTGGTAAGGTAAGTTCCCTCCTTGGCCCATAGTACAGTGATGATACATGTATTTGTGAATTTCAGTTGCAGCATCTGCTCGTATTGTGTACATATAAGCTAGGAGTTTATTAGATGCTATTTGGAAATTTATTGTAATTGGGCTCACATTTTTGTACATTTACTGCATGGGGGGCATCACAATCGGTCTTTCTCTGAATAGGAGAAATTTGAATATCAGGTTAATGTGCTAGTAATCAAATGACATTTTTGTACCATTGTTTGATTGAATTAAATTGGTGTTTAGTTGCATTATAATTCATGCATGGAGTGCATTTGATAGTTACTTTTCAAGCTAATCCATAGTTCAAACGTAAATGCTCCAATTAAACTTCGATGTTAAAATAATAATAATAATAGTGCCAATTGAACACTCACCAAGTCATCTAATTTAACTTACTTCAGTACAAAGTGTAGTTCTTTGTTTCCACTGTGATGACCATATTGATGTGTATTACTGCACTCCTTCAGATGCCCAACACCAGCCCCTCATTAGCCCAGCTGAGGTGGCCGTCCTGGACTGCATGATGCAAGGAGGAACAAGGCTTACCTTGAAGGCCCACTTCCTCTCTAAGATGCCTGACCTTTGGCCTCTCTCTTGCATGCTAACCTTCCTCAATATATCCTACAATGACTTCAAGGTTTGCTGGTGTACATTCACCTGGTACACACCATACTCCTGCACCCTCACACTCCACATGTCTCCTGCACCACAAATGTACATGTACCCTGACCTGATTCATTCACAGAAAATCTTTCACTTTTTCCCAAAATCCATATATTTGATAACCAGAAGCTTTGATAAGGAAAGTGCTAAACTTTTATAATGCATTTTCAGTTCTTATCAAGGTTGGAATCTTTCTTACATGTATTAACATTCACAATCTAGAAAGGATTTCCAGTGACTTCCACACCTAGTACACTGCACACCCTCATCTTCCTACACCTAGTACACTGCACACCCTCATCCTCCTACACCTAGTACACTGCACACCCTCATCTTCCTACACCTAGTACACTGCACACCCTCATCCTCCTACACCTAGTACACTGCACACCCTCACCCTCCTACACCTAGCACACTGCATACCCTCATCTTCCTACACCTAGTACACTGCACACCCTCACCCTCCTACACCTAGTACATTGCACACCCTCACACTCTACACCTAGTACACTGCACACTCTCACCCTCCTCTCTATACCAGGTTTTCCCATTAGAGATATTACAGCTGTCAATGTTGGTGTGCCTACGAATGAGATGCAATCCAATCAAATCAATACCAGATGGTGAGAGTATCATTGCTTGGCTCCATTCCTTCTCATCTCCCCCCCCCCCCACCCCCACACCCCCACCAAGACATAAAAAAGCTGAAGAGGTTGGAGATATTCTGTGCTTCCTTCAACCTTCTTACATCCCTGCCTAGTGGGTATGGTGGTGCCACATTGCCTGCAATAAATACATCACCTGATGTGTACTTCTATCTTTTCGCTTCCATCACACACTTCATCATCAAAGCATGTTTGAATTGGAGTCTTTAGCACAACTTGACGTCTCCCACAACAGCATACAGATATTGTCCCAAGATATTTCCAAGCTGAAGTAACTTTGTATGGCCTCTATTATAATAATGCTGTGACTGGTGTTCCTCTGTGACCTAGGAAACTGAAGAAACTGGACCTAAGTGCCAACCAGCTTACACACCTCCCTCCCACCTTTCTGTCTCTCTCCCTCACTCATTTGGAACTGTCAAACAACTATTTACACCCACTCTTCTGGAATGAGACTGCCTCACCTCACCCACAGGTGTGGCTTGAACTCCACCCATATCTAATCTGACTGCCTCTCGATATTATGTAGAGACTCTCAGAAATGTGTTGTGTGCTGGTGTCCAAGTGTTGCAGTACCACAGACTCCACCTTAGTGCCCAGAGCAGTTCAACTGATAATGCAGAGGTATATGTAGTTGTGGCAGTTTGCTTGATGGGTGTTGTCACCCTTTCCTCTCTTCCTTAACCTTCCAGACATTCTCAGTGCAGCAGTTGTGACTGCTGTGGAGGGCGCCTGTTTGGCAATGGTGTGAAAGTGATGCGATTGGTTCCAGAGTGCCTGGGAGTGAGGAACCTGCCCATTTTGTTTAGTGTATGTTCTGTGTTCTGCAAGGGTCAGCTAAGGAAGAAGTCCCTTTCCTGCTGGTTTAGCCAGCCAGTGACGTAGATAGGGCAACAAGCAGCGAGAGTAAATTGGTGATGTACAAATTAAATTTTAATCCTACATTACCAACTTTATTTCATGTAACTGCAATGTAAAAAATTATCTCTGTACAGATGAACACACACAATAACATTGATATAGGTTTAACACACACCGTGAAGTTCTATTTCAACTTGTAAAAACTTGCGAAGCAATTCTTTTGTACATAAGACTATTACAGTTCTATATAAATTTCATTTGTAATTAATGGCTTGTTGTTGTAATGAAAGCTGTTTTAACATAATGTTTGATACATAATTATTGTATTGACAAGTTATAATAGAAGAAGCCCTACACGATATGGGCTCCCATACATATCCTACCATCAGGCAATTTCACCTGGTAGGACAGGGGACCACATTGCTTTCCAATTCTACCCCAAACACACTTGGATTATTATTGCCATAATTTCTTGACAGGACAGTCTCTCTTTCTGCACACTCCCTATCTCTTGCCTTCTTGTCACGGTGCCACTTCTGCTCTGCTTGTTTCTTGCATCATCAGACTGTCAATTATGCTACTTCTTCAATTTTGCTCCACAGTTCATATTCTCTTTTCATTTTGCCCAAATCAGTACAGTTTTCATAACTTTGTGTGTCTTAAACAGATAACCAGTAACACCTCCATCTATGTGCAGTAGATACTATATTTCAAACTCTACACATGCAGGCAATAAGCAGCATGCCAACTGCAGCAGCTTGAATATTAGACTCTACTGATAAGGCCGGACAAACTGGGTCACAAAATATATATGATGATATCTGCTGCGCAGGTACGGAAGACGCGGTTTGATCATGAGGAGGTGTCTAAGATGCCAACATACGCTTTAGCAATGTATAATTTTCGGAGCTGAAGTTGTTGAACAGTTTCAGTGCATATTTCCAACAAAGAAATGCATGCAGTTACAAAACATGTAGTCGTATCATAATTCTTCAGATGGCATATAAATTTGGCATCAGTGTGACATCTCCGCTAAATTCATCTTTAGTTGGAGAAGCGGGCATGTCATCTTGTGTGGCTGCTAGAGTTGCAGAGAAAAGGAAACACTTGGAAAATGATGCTAAGGCATTGCATTCCCTTAGTGGTGGAAACTTACGGTGCATGGGGATCTGAAGTCATTGAGGTGTTTTCCATTGTGGCATCACGCCTGGTTGTCAGGACACATTCCACAAGGTCAAGAGCTCTGGCCACCCTCTATGGTCGTCTCAGCATTATTCTGGTATGGGCCAATGCTGGAGCTATTCTGATGAGATCATATACCTGCCATCATCTGCCTTTAATGACATTATTTTGGACTTATAGTATTGTATTAATAGTAACATTAGTGTTATAGCTGCAGTTTAGTGGTGTTGTATTATACATGTATCACTAGCTGCAGTTAATGTACCATCCACCCTTGAGCCCGCTGGCCTATGCAGATCAGATGGTAAGCGACCTGACGGTTGTTCTATTGTCCCAGTAAGGCTGGCTAGTGTCTTACTTGTGTTGACACCTTGACACCATCACACATATCTGATGCCACAAGGGAAGCTAGAGCTGTAGCCACAGCTGCTGAAGCCAGAAAGAGGGAGAAATATGCTCTGCTGTCCAGATCCCACCATTTGTCCCAATTGCAATTGAGACCTCAGGTGCCCTTGGCCCTGATGCTCTCAGTTTGCTCGTTTGCTCACTGATATCAGGAGGCGTCAGAAGATCATCATAAATGACAACCAGTCCCTCTCATTCCTTCTCCAGAGAGTGTCCATTGCACTCCAGCACGGCAATGCTGCCTCTGTATTGGGCACCACAAGTAGCATTTATATAGTGCATCCCTGTGTATTTTTTAAATAGAATAATTATTGAATAGTTTCCAATAGTATGTGCATTGAATGATACGAAGTAATATTAATAATAATTATTATAATAACTATATATAATTATACAGGGTGTTTCACAATCAAGGAAAATCATTTATAAATTGGCCACTAACAGTTAATTAACAGATAATCGTTGCTAAATGCTCTAATAATGCGGGCTTAAATTTGTATGTAAACAAACTTAATATTAATTTCATAATTAACTGAAAAAAAATCAAATTAACCAAAACGAATTAATACTTACCTATAACACCTAATCAAAAACCTACCATTTTAGAGGCATCCAAAATCTCCAACATTTCCTTGAAAGTTAATAAAATAATTATTAATCAATTCAAACCACCAAATCAAGATACAATGGCCCCTAAATCAAGTACATCACAAAAATAAAAAATCAAGATTTCAGTTTTGAATAACTTCTAAACGGAAGTAGTTAATTAAATACAATTTGCAGCTTTTAACTATCGACTCACCCTACATTTACTAACATTAGTAAGTTAAATTGAAATGAATGGGGTCTTGAGACTTTCATAAATATTAATTAACCATTAATGTTATTTCACAAACATGTCTTCTTCTGCAGTTAGAACTTTTAAAAACAATTACCAGTTAATTAACTGCTTGTAGTTAATTTTCCTTGATCGAGAAACACCCTGCTGGTGTATATGCAGCAGTAGAATGATATACTCAAAGACATTAACTACTTTCTAATGTCAAGTTGATCTTGAATGATTGCTCTGGCAATCAGACTAGTCTATAATAATTATAAGAATTATCTTGATGCCCAATTGGTGACTACATATACTGTGCAAACTTTATTGCCTCAAAACGGCTTGAAGCTCGCAAGCTTTTGCACTGCTTGATAGAGGTTTCTGTCATAGACTCTCAAGTAGCTTTAACTTTACTTCGTCTATGTGGTAGTTTTTGCAAGTTAAGCTACTTGGCTTGCTCAATTCCAACCAACTTGGTATCAGATGCTTTCAAGCTCTTCGATGATGACGTCCACCGCTGTTTCATGGACTGCATAGGTTTTGAAATGTCAGATGAGGCATGGTGTCAGGCCCAACTTGGCCTTAACAGTGGCGGTCTTGGGTTGCGCTCACTGTCCCTACACTCCAGCTCAGCTTTTATTGCTTCCTTCTGCTCCTCTGGGGTGTATGATACAGATGACATACACCTTACAAATGCCTTGGACCACTTCAATTCTACTGTTGCTCCAATTGAGAAACTGTCTGTCAATTCTGTGGTTTCCTCACCTGTCAGTCAGAAGCTTCTGTCTTCAAAAGTAAACGACTATTGCTTTCAAGTCCTCTTTGATCAATCCTCCCCTGCGAACAAGGCTAGGTTGCTATCAGTTTCAGCCCCCCACGCGACATCCTGGTTATCAGTTGTTCCCTCCACATCCCTAGCTCTCCATCTTGACCCAATTGAATTCAGGGTAGCTGTCAAGTGGTGGCTAGGCCTAGATACCTCCCAGGGTTCTCAGTGTGCGTTCTGCCCTGCCCACAGTCTGGACCCTCTTGGACACCATGCATTAACATGTAAATGTGGGGGTGATGTTATTACACGCCATAATGCTCTCAGGGACACTTTAGCGCACTTTCTTCACCGTGCACATGCTTCAATCGAAGTTGAAGCTGGTGCTGGGCTCTTTCCTGACCATTCACAGTCACAGCCTGCTGATATTCTCGTGAAGCATTGGAATCATGGAAGGCCCGTTGCCCTGGACATCTCGTTGTCTCACCGCTAAATCCTTCAACTTTAGCTGAAGCGGGAGCAATGGTTGGTGCAGTCCTTGAGGCAACGGAGAGGAGGAAACACCAGGCCAATGATGAAAAGTGTTTAGCTTTAGGGTGGGTCTCAACCCCTCTAGTAGTTGACTCATATGGGGCTTGGGGTAACAAAGCTTCAATATTTCTGGCTCAGATAATTGCTAGGCTTGCGATTCACAAGTCTCTGCCAAAGGCACAGATATCTTTTGAGCTTTTCGCAAACTTGAGCATTTGCCTAACAAGAGCGAATGCCAGAGCCATCCTCTGTAGAATCCCATCTTAACTGTAGTGTGCTATATATATAGCAAGTGTTGTGTGTATGATGTTAATTTATTATATACATGTCTACTATCTTAATTTTTTTAATTTTATTTTTTTAATAGATTTTTATTCATTGTGAATAACATATATACATAGAATACATGAACGAATGAATATAACATCACATTACTAATATTGTTACTAAATGCATAAAACCTCGGAATTGAACCTAAAAGAGAGGCACTTCAGGCCTTACAGTCAAGTTACCCTGGACAGGATGGCTCTGCAGTTGGCTTTCACTAAGGCTAGGCCTAGGTGGCTGTATATTCCAAAGATGGTCCTGGACTTGGGTTGGTTTAGCCTGGTGGAAAGACGACCAGCAAGCTTAGAAAAAGCCGCCACTGCTGCAGCACCCCAACACCCATAGGTCTCGACCACAAGTGGGATGCAGACCCAACCCAGTTCTTCACACTTCCTGTCATTGCTGTTGTGCTTTCTGTTCTCAGCTGCAAGGGCTGCCGAACCTGCCGTCACGCTCGCTTCTAGCAAGACACTTTGAATGTAGCGTGGACGTGACGGACAAGTCAAAGGCAGCAGGTTTGCCAAGGTCCCAGTTAGGGACAAGAACATCTGCTGGGCGGGATTGTGTATTGGTAAACCCAGCCCCACATCCCATCTCTAGACGTGGACCCAGGCAAGCACGTTGGCAGAAGTCTGAAAAAATGTCCCGGAGCTTATTATGGCGCAATACCACATCCCCTCCATGCTTACAACTGAGGGTGTGATGGCCAAAGTCATCCAATGCAAAGGAAGGACAGTGAGGGCAACCTTGGCCTTGGACAACCGGGATACCCAACCACCACTTCAGTGCTACTTAAAATTCTGCCGGATCCAAGTGGAGGGGAGGGAGTGACTGACAGCCAAGCAGAGGCATGAGGCGAAGAGATGGACAAAAGACAAGCCCTGTCAGTCAAGGTTGCACTTTGAAAAAGGTTATTGAACTGTTGGTCTTCAAGCTTGGAAGATAAGACCTTCTGTGAGAGATGGGAATTTTGTACCAACTCAACGGTAAGGAAATCATGGGGGTCCACAAGACTGTTATAAAGGTCAACTGAAGAGGACAGATACTTACCTGACAACGAGGAGAGGCCTGAAGACTGAAATGAAGCTATGTATGCTGCAGGGGAATGGCAAGATAGGCGCCGAAGCCCTAAGCCCCCCCCCCCCCCCCCCCCCTCTTTAAGCTTAGTTGTGCCTGCTGCCAGGTGGAGGCAGAAGCATCCACTGTACATTCTGAGAAGCATCACTGTCAGTGATCAGGTGACGCGGGTGACGCGTCCAATCAGCGATGCGGACGTGACGCGTCGAAAATTTGGGTGACGTCGACGTGGCGTGATCAAAAATTTTTAAAAATCGTCCCGTTTTTTTTTTTGCGTATAGAATCGACTGCCTTTTGCTCTCAGAATCACTTTCATGGCAACTCCCCCAGCGAAGCGTTTCAAATTCAAGAGCCAAGCCGAGTGGGCTGCTTCTCACTTTAAGACCGAAATTTCATCTGGAAAGCGTGTGTGCCAAGTGAAAAATGATGATTGAACGTGGAACTAGTTCTGTTTGAAACTTTTTGTTCTTGAATTTTCAATAAAGAGTTCGTATTTTTTATTCTTGAGTGTTGTAAATTAGTGCTTGTACCACGGATCACGGCACTACAACGCGTCGCGTCAACTACTTGTTGACGCCAACGTGACGCGACGCGTCACCAAATTGATCGACGCACACGTGACGTGACGCGTCAAAAAACACTGATCACTGTACACAATCATCAAACATGGCAAAGGCCTCCTTAACTAGGGGAGGTGGAGTATTTCTAGATAGATGCACTAGTCTACAAAAGCTCCCACATTGTCTAAGAAGAAGCAAGGCTACTTGGGGGTCAATGGATCCCACAGCTTCCAATTGCTTAAGTAACTTGCAAGCCTCAGACCGCTTTTGGGCTACAAATTTTGCGCAAAACACTAGGTCACCTATGGGAGCCCCCAAGATCTCAAAGTGGGGCACATTGGATTGCTTCATCTTCTCCGGGAAGGTACTAAGGTCGCTTAAACTGTACAATTCACACTTGGCAGTGTTGATGTAAAGGCCAAGTGGTGGTCCAAGGTCTTGGATAATGGTAAGAACACGAGCAATGGCTGCAGTCGGGCCAGCAACAACACCATCATCAATGTACCATTGATGAAATAGCAAGGATGTACAGTCAGCATCCTCCGCAATTGCTGACACAACCTGTTGCAGCACTAGACAAAAAAGAAGGGGACCTAAAGGATCGCCTTGTTGAACACCTGTCTCTGAGGAAATGGTACCCAATGGGTGCCACAAGGTAGGATGCTGACCATAGCACCAAGAGGACCATTGAAGTAGTTCTGGGAAGTGTAGGCTGCAGGCATCAAGGACAGCCTGTCTGGATACCCGATTGAAAGCATTGTGCAAATCAATTTTCAGGACAGCAAAATCTTCATCCTGCCAATGCTCATCCACGCAGCATCTCAGACCATGGATTATCTTCTCAGCACCTCCTGGACAAGCTACCCCAAGCTGAAGAGGAGCCAGGAAGTCATGAGCTTTTTCCTTAGTGATCAAGCATAGGCATTTCCCAGCCAGACGCCTTATGGCTTCTCCAACGGCAATGGGCCGGATGTCAGGGGGGGAGTTGGGTTTGTTTTTTTCCAAGGCCACCAGTTTACCCAATCTAGCCACCTGCACAGGAACCTTGCCAGAGATAGTAAGTTGACCACATCTCCAAGTACTGCACCAGTGGGGAACTGAAGGGGAACCTCCGCTGCCTCTATCAGGTGCTGTATGCGAAGACCAGAGGGGCCACATGCTGTATCCTTCGGGAAAGAGTGCAAAATGGCCATTATGTCAAAGTCCAGTGGGAGGCAAGGAGCAGCCGAGGGAGGTGCTGTGGTGCTGTGGGAGGAGTTGGGGGGATGCCTTTCGGATGCTTTGAGACCAGGAGATTCCATGTAGTATCATTGTTGGGGGCCAGGCCAGAAGAAGTTAGGACCTGACAGGCCTTAGAGAGGAGTCCCTCCCTGGCGAGAGATACTGCAGTCTGGACTGCTTTGGACCTATTAAATATATAAGCGAACCATACAGACCAGTTGTTTCAAAAAAGAACATAATCTGTCTTTGACCATGGCTGAGTTAAGGCTGGTGCCTTAGTTTATTCATAGGTCTTTAATCTTATTAGATCAGCTGTGGATAGGTCGTTGCACAGATCTATGCCTTCACATACCAGTAACTGATCAATAGAGGAAGTCTTAAAAGCAGTCAAAAATCTTAGTGACAGCATGAATTGAAGTGGCATTTTGAACAGCTATACATATACAAATCCAGCTGTAAGTATTAGTCTACCCAATATCATTTTTAGTTCAAAGACCTAAAAAGGCTGATTGATGCATCAGAGCATATATGTTTATTTCCATGAAGCAACATCCTATTCATATGGATGAAGGGTTATTGAATCAGTATTTTGAGGGCATTTATAAAGACTCTAATTATGTGGAAATGCTAAGATATAGGTCTAATACACTTGCTTCTTCCTGAGGTACCAATGCTTCTAAATTTAATTTGCATTGCTATGATTCAACCTGCAGGCGATGATCCTTGGCATCTATCTCAGTCTTTCAATTGCCATATGATGTTGAGGCAACAAGACGTTCCTCCCGCCCACCAAAAAGATCGCATAACTTACTTGTAATTATTGGATCAATTAAATCATCAGACTGACTATTACAACACAGCATATGTATAAAAATCATTGCGCATGCGCCCAGCCCATAACATAACTCAGTCATATGTTAAACTCCTTTCCCCTTAAAATCTCTAGGAGTAGTTTTTGGCAGGTGAGTGTAGCCTTTCCCTTGAGCAGTAGACTGCACATTGTTGTTCGTTACTCTCAGGTTGGGTTACTAGCTTGTATGTCCTGGTAAGTACTTGATTTTTCAGTCTGTCTCATCAGTTCCTCCCTTGGCCTTGTTTCCTTAGCTACTTCAACTGGGTTTGCTATGTCAAGTGCCTTTTCTACTGTCTAGGTAGTAGGCACTGCCACAGCCACACTTACAGCTTCTTGTACTGCACTCAACTGCTCAATATGTCTTAAGTTTAGGGAGTAAGGAGAACAGTGGATTTCAATTGCCGTTCAATAATACGAAGTAGGCCTAGCTTGCCAGTTGCGAGACTAACTTTCCTGATCTATCCATCGTTATACTTTATGAATTAACCATATACTTGGCGGGAAAGAGGCCAGTCGGCTGCCGCCCCCCTTCCCAACTACAGGTAAATGTCGTACTCAGACGCCAAAACGTCACAACAGTGGGTGGATTACATCACCACTACAATAGGATTTGGCGCTTTGATTAGGGTTTCTTGTGCCATGCAACTGGAATGCAATTAGTTTTATCAAGATGTCCGTGTACACGTAGGCTTAATATAAATTGCGAATATCCGAATAACCCGAATAACGGTTACACACCCGGGCCGTACCTAGTACCTTTCGTCACTTCACATGTCAGTCCTGCGCTGCTGCGCAGCATATAGGCACAAGTGCATGCACATCTACAACCGCTCAAACTTGCATTACATGATTGATTAGTGAATGCCTAGATGCAAGTGAACAAAACGACTGTGCTTTGTGGAATTGTGGTTGCGTAGTTAGTTATAAATTATTTCATGATATTTATACAGTATATCAACATTTGCAGATGGCGGCGTGGCAAGCTGTTCTTATACTAATAGTGCTCAGGCTGCTTGTATTCGAAGCCTCTGCACTATCTGGTAAAAACCATACCCTCTACCTTCTTTCGCTACTCTCCTATCCTAATAACAACACTTCGTTGGAATCTTCCGTCACGGATGCATACGACATTATTCCGGGCGCGTATCTAGCGGTAAGCGACGTCAATAATCGCAGCGATGTTCTTGCGGACTATCGGTTGGAACTGATCGCAGCGGATGATGGCTGTAACATCAGCTGGGTAGGGATCATTAACCTGATCAACAACCTCTACTACGCTGATCATAAGCAGATCGTGGGCATAGTCGGACCGGAGTGTTCCGATTCAACCAAAGCTGTCGCCTCTCTAACAGGACGTCCTGAAATAGCGCTGCTTAACGTGCACTTGGGAAACGCTCCAGAGCTCGCTAATCGTACGCTGTACCCATACAGTTACGGGATACGCCCTCCAACGTCCGTTGCTGTCGACGCTGTAGTAGCTCTATTTAGCTACAACAAGTGGACTCGCGCAGCCGTACTGTACAATCCCGACATGTTGGTCGACTACAACTCCTTTGTACTGTTCCAAAACAAAATAATGGGAATAGCAAACCTCAGTTTTGTCTCCCCCGCCTCGCTAACGTACCTTCCCTTGGACGAGTTGAGAAACTCCTACGTACGGGTCATTGTGTCCTTCCTTCGAGACGTAACCCTCAAACGTGTACTCTGCTTGGCTTACTACAAGAACATGACCTATCCTGGCTACCAGTGGATTCTGTTTGACCCAAATGATGACAGCAACGTGTCCTTTGTGTATCAAGGTGAGCAGTACGAATGCAGTGGTGAACAGCTGGTCATGACCCAAAATCAAAGTATCAGTATTGAAAGCGACAATCCTCTCGGTGATGCAGCCCTGGTTTCAAATATAAACCAAACAATACTCCTTGATGTGTGCCAATACCATTACCTATGCTATGTTCTTTTTGACGTGGTGTGGGCCCTTGCGCTAGCTCTTAACAATTCAGTCGAACCGCTAAGGGAGAGTGGGCTCTCTCTGCATGATTACACCTATGGGAAATATGCATACACCCGAATTATTCAGCAACAAATGAACATGCTTTCTTTTAGTGGTGAGTGGGGAGCAGTGCAGTTCAACTCAAGCACGGGCTTTATCTCCAATATCACGTGCACCATTTATCAATCCAAAAAAAAAGTAGGAAATTTTTCATTCCGTGATGGTATTCTTGAAGTGAATTCCAGCATTGCAGTCTTCGTATCTACCAACTTTGATAAGAAGCTCATCTTAGTGTCCACCCCCCTGGCTGTGGTTGTCATCATAGTGGAGGCAGTTGCTGCTGTCTTGGTTATCTGGGTACACATCCTTAACACAGTGTACAGACATCGCAAAACCATCAAGGCTTCCAGTACAAGGCTCAACCACTTTGCCTATGTTGGATGTTATGTTATCCTTAGTGGTACATTGCTGTACACTATAATGGAGACTTTTTGCATTGATATGTATTCAAAGACTGTGTTATGCAACATGTTTCCATGGACCATGTTTACAGGACTCACCCTAGTGTTTGGAACTGTCACCACAAAAATTTGGAGGCTTTTCTACATCTTTCGATCAGCAATAAAACACAGGAAGGTTTCTAAGATTATGGTAAGGGACAGATCACTAATTATTGTGATTATAGTCCTCACTAGTCTTAGTGCTGTGTTGTGCCTTGTCTGGACCTTATATGATCCTCTGGTGAGAAGAACTGATGCAACATTAACCCCAGAGCGAAGCATTTTGGTGCTTGTCATGAAGGAATCTTGCTTATGTACTTATGAAGTGGAGTGGATAGTGGTAGGTATTGTCTATGAGGCAATACTCATCATCTGCACTGTCATTTTTGCCTTCTCAACTAGAAATGTTACAATTAAGGAGTTTCAATCACAGAGCACAATACTACTGGCCTACCTTTTAACTCTTACAACTATAGTAGGAGGTGTAATATATTACATCACTAACACTATTGGAACAGAAACAGATGTACCCTATGGAATACTGTGCTTTGCACTAATGATCATTGTCTATCTCTGTGTCCTTCTACTGTTCCTCCCTCCTGTCCTGCCTGTTATGAAGGAGTGGCCTGCTGTGAAGAAATGGCCTGGAGCAAAGAATTTGTCTGTTATATTTCTTTCATCTGGAAAAGTAGCTGAGTGAAAATTCAATTTATGATGAAGTTCTAAACCTGATTCTGAATTAGACACCTGTATTGCAAATGTGTGTATTATGTAAATCTATGCAGGACTGTATGCCTGCATTATGTAAGACTGTATAGAGGTGTAGAATTCTTATTCCAGTAATTTCTTATCTGAAAGCTTCAAAATCATGCATACATCACACTAGCACAATTTTAATGTCTGAGCTGAAATTGACAAATCTTAGTCATTATAAACCTTAATATAATACATAAATTTAAGTTCAGGAATTTTGTAGTCAATTATTAGTACAAAGCTCATTAATGAAAAAGTAGTTTTTATATTTACATGAATATGTATGTCTCCTCTCCAAACGTTTTACCATCGTGATAGATCCATTCATCTGCACTGATTCTTGATGTGGAATACAGTACAATGAAGGTTTAACTGAACAAAAAAATACTGATATAATCAAACTGGGAATTGAAATGCATTTCTCTTGAACCGAAGGCATATGTGTGTGTGTGTGTGTGTGTGTGTGTGTGTGTGATGGCTACATAATTAATGTGCACAAGTGTGAATTATGCGACACATGCAGTTTATCACTACCCATGCATTCCAATGGAAGTCCATTTTTGTTTGGTCCCCATTGACAAATTAACCTATTCGTTAGAACTGAAATGCTGTAAGTCTTCACCACCCCCACTCCACCACCCACCTGCCAAAATGTAGTCACAGCTTAGGGGGAAGGGGTCCCCATTCTCCTTCTGCTGGTGCACACATAATATTGTTGTGCTCTGTGCATGAGCCTCATTATCGAAGCACTGGGGGTACTTTGACAATGATGTTTGCCATGCGTTACTCTGTTTAGAGCAGTGGACAGTACTTGCCAGCAGGCACAGATGACCGTCAGACCATTCATCAGCCCTTTACATTTGCATGTGCTAAGTCTCCAATCAGTTCCATCAATGAAAAAGAAATGTCATTAACTTCTTCATTGCATTGGATTCGTTTATTGGAGGCAGATTCCCTAACTAGCAGCAGATAATTTCATCCATGCCTGCCCACATCTTTTTTATGGCAGTGAGGACATATGTATCCAATCTAGCATTAGTGCCACTGATTGTGGACACCATGACGCGCAAAATGTACTCACCAGCTTTGTGAAATTCATCATTGCCTGGCAGAGGTTGCCTCTTGTTAGTTTTATCTCCCTATGCTGCACCATGGCTCTATGCAGCTCCTTCTTCTGGTCTTAACATCTACATTTGAGCCTTATGAATTTCAAGCAGCTGTGTGACTAGACATTAATATCTTAGGCATCACATGTCCTTACTGTCGACATCATTCCTCCAACACCCTGGGCTACCATGCATTGACTTGTAAACTTGGGGTTGGTGGGGAGGGGGGGGGGTGGAGGTGGGCAACAGATTGTGTAATCTATAATACTTAAATACATGTACAATAAATGCATAAAATAAACATTACATAATCGTATATAAAACATGGAACATAAGCAAAATAATCCATATGAAATATGAATAAGAGAAGACTAACTATTATTCTACTGTATAGGGAAGTCCTATCCCATCAACCATATCCAATGCACTCCTCCATTTAATGCGAGAGCCTCGGAGACATAAATTGGTGGCTCTGATGAAGGCAAATGATAGACTAACCTGAAACTATTCCATCACCTCTCCATAAGACTTTATACATTTCTGAAACCAGAATTCCAAAGGATAAATTTCGCTCCTTCCCAATGTGATTGGCGGTATAGCATGTGATTAGACCATGTGGTTAGGGGTTTAAAAGGTTGGTAGTTTTTGGAAAGTTTCTCCAGTTTTTAGTATTAATTGTGTGCGTGTGCTGCAAACTTTTTTTCTTGTTGTGTGGATGCCTGTCTTTCCGATAGATGCAACAGCCAAAATTCCTTGGCCACTGAGTAGACCTTGAAGACTGACTGGAATTATGAACTTATTATAGTGTAGTGGACTCAAGTGTTATAACAATTGTGTAACATGATGTAATATGTATGATGTAAGGGGGTGGGAGGGGGAATTCAGTTAGAATTGATTATACCACACTTATGTGGTCGTGTTCCTGTTGTACCAGTTACATTATATAGAGCAGATGACATTTTCCCTGCGTTTAGGTTTCTCTCCCAAATGGTCATTGTGGATTTTTTCTGTTTTCCAAGAAGGGGAATTGTGTGGGCAACCAAATTTGTAGTATGATGTGGTTGTTTTAGAATTTTGCTGTTGCTTGTTTCTATGTATGTTTGTTTGGCAGTGTGCACAATGAAGTTAAACAAATACTTTGTTTCCTGTTTGGTTTACTATGAAAATGTATGGGATTATGCTCTGGTTTTTGGAAAGTTTCTCCAGTTCCTAGGGCAGGAAGTCTAAAATTAACTAAGCGACAACATCAAAATGGAGCGACGTTTGATCTAAAATGGCTTGGACCATACAAAATTTCTTCCTCATAGTGTTACCTTATTATCATGCCAAATGGCTCTATGAGAAGAAAAAGCTAATTTGAAGTCATACAGGAAAGCTAAGAAAGCTAAGAAAGCATGAGAAGCCTCTTCCACTATTGCAGTACAGGCTGCTGCATATGTTTTGGTGGAAGAGCACAATGTGTGTCATAACCAAACTAATTCAGTATCAGTTTCTGATAAACCATGCATTCCTCCTATTCCAAGCCCATAGCCAACTTTTCTCTGGGGGGGGGGGGGGGGGGGGGGGGGGGGGGGGGAGGGGGGGGGGGCTTATGCATAGACTTAAATAAAATGGTTGCTATTACACTGTGTAGTCAACACCAACACGTGAAACCAAATTTTGGTTCAACATAGCAATTAACCAAATTAATTATAGTGGCAACCAATTCAATTAAAGTGTATTAAATTGGTTGCAACTATAATTGGATTGGTTGCTATGTCAAACCAAAATTTGGTTGGACATGTTGACTACACAGTGTAAACCAAATTTGGTGTAGAAACTTTCTTTATGTACAGTGATAGATTAGTAATTTTATACTAAATAGTGTAACAAAGCAAACCAGTACAGAGATGATTATGCGGGTACAATTAATGACTCCAATTCCAAATCGTCTTGGATGAAGATGGGCAAAAGTGTCCACAACTCTGTCAGCATCAATTTTCTGCTCGTAGTGAATGTGCAGCAATGCTAGATTGGCCAGCCTCTCCTTTCCCATACAGGATCTCATGTAATTATTAAGTCGTCGAAGCGCACTCGCACTAAGCTCGCATTCACGTGATGTTACCGGAATGGTACAAGCAATCTGCATGCAGGAGAACATGTATGGTATAAGTCATCATCACACTCCTTAATTGCTGCTGATGGAGATGATGATAAACGTTCATTCGGAACTATACGCTGTACTTCGATTACCATCGCAATAGCTCTTTATCAACAAGCTCTGGGATGGAATATCAGAGTTGTATTGTTTAATAACTTCTGAGAGACCAATGATTCCTCTCCCTTTCAAATTCGGTGTTGGCGGTTGGTTGCTGCATGGTGTCAGGCACTGCCACTTTTGCAAGTAGAGTTACAGGCTCTCGCTCGAAAACAGGACAAGGTGAAGTGATCGCAGTTGTGCAGCTTTTTTTCTTCGTGGGTAGGAAGTTATCAAGGCTAGAGCATCTAGGCGACAGTAGCTGCAGCTCTTTCCCTCTCCCTTTCTCGCTGTCCTTCATATGGGGAACAACAATTAAAAACCTACAAGCTGCACCTGATGTTGGCAGCTTCCTACGTACAGGAATTGTGTCCCGATCAACGTCAGATGTCAGCCCAAAATTGAAATGCAAAGGTGCGCGTGCCGTCGCTGCCATGACAGTGCTGATTACATAATGTAGGTAGGGAGCCAATTAATTTAATAAAAACATGAAATACATACAATTAGATGATAAGTAATTAAAAAGAGAAATAATAAGACAATAAATTTATTCCATGAATGAGGCCAGAGGAGCACCATCTTCAAACCCCAGCCCACTTCTCCATTTGTAATTAAAATATTTTATTCATTAAACGGTAGCGTTATACGGTACGGTGAGCGGACCTATAAATGACCAGTGGGGGGGGGGGGGGGGGGGGGGGGGCTTCAGCACCCAAAGCACCTTCTATGGCTACGCGCCGCCTGTATTCATAGCCACTATGCATTGCATTGGGATAATACACATCGTATTAGGTAGCAGTCTTAGCAGGCCTATGATCTTAGCCTGTCAAATAAATTAACACTGAATGTTTCAATGGTTGAGACATTTCCTGAAGTTGAATTGCTTTGTAGTCCGATGACTGTGCAAGGTTGTCCCCCCCCCCCCCCCTCCTTCCCCCCATTTTCCCACAAATGGTAGAAATTTTTCTCCCATACGCAAGGATCCTCATAATGCTTCATCTGTATTCATAGCAAAAATTAAAAACACAGCGTGACAGTGAATTTCAAGCTGATGCATGTTGTTCAACAACCATCTACTGCCAAACGTGTAGTTATAAGGAAGAGATGTGATTAATGAAATGAGCAGGTAATTGGTTGTTTAAAGATGTTGCATTCAGAGATGTGATTATTGAAATGAGCAGGTAATTGGTTGTTTAAACATAATAACTTATGTTGCATTCTTATATTAGGGTGGACTTTCAGTAATCATCGTTACCTGTGGCCAACTACAAATTAGAAAGGGCAACAGGTACAATATTACTACATTGGTATTGAAATTAACTGTTATTCACAGGAAGAATAGAAGAATTTGAAGGCCATTGAATGCTCCACCATCTGTATGGGAAGTTTCAGGCAAAGGGAAGCTGAATTACTACATAGGATAGAGCAGCCTTAATATTTACAAGGAAAATTGTGCTATATCACCCTTAATTTTCCTGTAGTGCAAATGCAAAGAGGCAGCAGTGATGATTGTGGGCTGTTTACTGTAGCTTTTGCTACCTTCTTGTGTTGTCGATTAAATCCAACACAGGTGCAGTGCACACAAAGAAAAAATTCAGGAGCCATCTTATGGAATACCTACAGAACCGATATTTCCACTATGCAGAAAGTAATCATATTTAGCATTAATGAGATCAAACACGACTTACTTGCATAAGTCCTCTGCTTCTATATCCACAGAGAATATTAAAATACCTCTTGCTTTGGACCGGTGATACAGGGATGGAGATGTGGATATGTTTGCTCTCGACTACTTTCAGCAAGCTCACGAGACTTTGCTGGTGTGGAAACAGAGTGGGTTGAAGGCCATATTGCAGGAGAACTATCTCAAGATCACCAGCTGGTTTTAAACCAATGCTCGAAAGCAAGAATTCATAAAAGCCGTTAACATAGAAGGTTTACACGAACAAGGGAGTATATGTGTATGTGTGTGTACATGTGTATGTGTGTCCCCTTCTATATGCACATCAATAAGCAGCAGACTTGCAAGCAATAAGTCATTATAGGAAACCACAGCAACAAATGATGCTGGGTGAGCTCATACCTTTTCCACACTCACCTACTCCTGCTTCTTCACTATCCTCCTACCTCCCACCTCCCATCCCCCCTTGTACTTTGAATTGAATTGGTGGTTAATTGCATTATGATATGATTCATGCATGCATTGTTGTGCATTTGACAGTTATTTAATTCAAGCTAATCTTTAGTTCAAATGTAATTGAACTTCAGTGTTAAAAAATGATGTAAGTGGCATTTAAATATCCTCACCAAGTCATGTAATTTAACTGACTTCATTACTGTGACAGAGCTGGTTGGTAGCCCCCAGTCTGTCACTGCACAACCGAAGCCCCGAGGACCGAATCAACGCTCCAAGCTAAGCACCCGACCGATAGTTCAAATAACTTCCCGAAGAACACTATAATTATACAGTTAATACATTTAAATACACAATCAGTTCTCGAATGCGCATGCCCGTAGGTCTGGGCTCTCACAATTACTAAGTGTAGTTTTTTTGTTTCTATCGTGATGTCCATATTGATATGCATTACTGCACTCCTTCAGATGCCCAACACCAGCCCCTCATTAGCCCAGCTGAGATGGCCGTCCTGGACTGCATGATGCAAGGAGGAACAAGGCTTACCTTGAAGGCCCACTTCCTCTCTAAGATGCCTGACCTTTGGCCTCTCTCTTGCATGCTAACTTTCCTCAACATATTCTACAATGACTTCAAGGTTTGCTGGTGTACATTTACCTGATACACTCCATACTCCTGCACCCTCACACTCCACCCTCATCTGATTCATTCTCAGAAGACCTTTCACTTTTCCCAAAATCCATATATTTGATAACCAGAAGCATTGATAAGGAAAGTGATAACTTTAATAATGCAGTTTCCTTATCAAGAATGGAATCTTTCTGACATGTATTAATGCAAAACATTTACAATCTAGAAAGGATTTCCAGTGACTTCCACACCTAGTACACTGCAAACCCTCATCCTCCTACACCTAGTACACTGCACACCCTCATCCTCCTACACCTAGTACACTGCACACCCTCATCCTCCTACTCCTAGTACACTGCACACCCTCATCCTCCTAACCTAGTACACTGCACACCCTCATCCTCCTACACCTAGTACACTGCACGCCCTCATCCTCCTACACCTAGTACACTGCACACCCTCATCCTCCTACACCTAGTACACTGCACACCCTCATCCTCCTACTCCTAGTACACTGCACACCCTCATTCTCCTACACCTAGTACACTGCACACACTCATCCTCCTACACCTAGTACACTGCACACCCTCATCCTCCTACTCCTAGTACACTGCACACCCTCATCCTCGTACACCTAGTACACTGCACACACTCATCCTCCTACACCTAGTACACTGCACACCCTCACCCTCCTACACCTAGTACACTGCACACCCTCATCCTCCTACACCTAGTACACTGCACACCATCATCCTCCTACACCTAGTACACTGCACACTCTCACCCTCCTCACTACACCAGGTTTTCCCATTAGAGATATTACAGCTGTCAATGTTATGAATGAGTCGCAATCCAATCAAGTCAATTCCATGATGAGAGTACCATTGCTTGGTTCCATTCTGTCTCATCTTCCACCCCACCAAGACATAAAAAAAGCTGAAGAGGTTGGAGATATTCTGTGCTTCCTTCAACCTTCTTACATCTCTGCCTAGTGGGTATGGTGGTGCCACATTGCCCGCAGTAAATACATCACCTGATGTGTACTTCTATCTTTTCGTTTCCATCATGTACTTCACCATTAAAGCATATTTGAATTGGAGTCTTTAGCTGTCCAAGGATATTTCCAAGCTGAAGTAACTTTGTATGGCCACTATTATAATAATGCTGTGACTGGTTTTCCTCTGTGACATAGGAAACTGAAGAAACTGGACCTAAGTGCCAACCAGCTTACACACCTCTCTTCAACCGTTCTGTCTCTCTCCCTCACTCATTTGGAACTGTCAAACAACTAATTACACCCACTCTTCTGGAATGAGACTGCCTCACCCCACCCACAGGTGAGGCTTGAACTCCAGCCATATCTAACCTGACTGCCTCTCAATATTATGTAGAGACTCTCTCCAAGTGTTGCAGTATCGCATACTCCACCTTAGTGCCCAAAGCAGTTCAACTGATATTGTAGAGGTAAATGCAGTTGTGGCACTTTTCTTAATGGGTGTGGTCACCCTTTCCTCTCTTCCCTAACCTTCTAGACATTCTCAATGCAGCAGTTGTGACTATGTGGAGGGCGCCTGTTTGGCAATGGTGTGAAAGTTATGCGATTGGTTCCAGAGTTCCAGGGAGTGAGGAACCTGCCCATTTTGTTTAGTGTATGTTCTGTGTTCTGAAAGGATCAGCTGAGGAAGAAGTCCCTTTCATGCTGGTTTAGCCAGCCAGTGAGGAGGATAGGGCAACAAGCAGTGACACGATAGAATTTTTTTTTTTTTTAAAATTGGTGATGTACAAATGGGGCTATGCTGCCTCCATAATAGAACACTTTTTCTCCTTCCACTACTGACATTTAGGGTGTGTGGTTTTAATGGTTTTTGTATGTATAATCTTCTACAAATTGAATTTTAATTCTACACTACCAATTTTATTTCATGTATTCTCAATGTAAAACTTTTCTCTGCACATACACGCACACACACAATAAAATTGAATAGGTTTAGCACGCACCGTGAGGTTCCATTTCGACTATCAATCTCATTTGTAATGGCCTGTTGCTTTAATAAAAGCTGTTTTAATTATAATTATCTTGTTTATGATGCTGAATTGTGGAGCACTTTGAGTGAGGTTCTATTGCCCCATGGAAGTCTGGCTAGTATCTTATTTGGGACTTGACACCTTCGCACCATCATATATATCTGATGCCAGAAGGGAAGCTAGAGCTGTAGCCATAGCTGCTAAAGCCAGAAAGAGGGAGAAATATGCTCTGCTGTCCAGATCCCACCATTTTGTCCCAATTGCAATTGAGACCTCTGGTTGCTCACTGATATCAGCAGGCATCAGAAGAGCATCACACATGACAACCAGTCCCTCTCATTCCTTCTCCAGAGAGTGTCCATTGCACTCCAGTGCCTCTGTTTTGGGCACCACAAGTATATAGTGTATCCCTGTGTATTTGCTAATTAGTGTAGGTCTGTAAATTCTTCTGTAATTTAATATACAGATATAATAATAAATAATTATAAGTATTCAGCTGTATGGGTTTAAGCTCCTTTCCCCCTGAGATGAAACAGTCATGTGAGCCTAATTAGGATATTTTGGGAGTTCCTATTGGTACTGCTGACTTCTGCTCAGCCTTCATCTTAATAAAACATGTTGCCGTTAAGCAACTCCTGTCCAGTCTGTACATTCCTTCGTATCTGTGGAGGTTTCTGTAAATGTATCCATCTGGCTCGCACTACACCTCCTTTGCATACCACAAAGGCCTTTCAGTTATTTGATGAGGGATGTACGTAAGTGCTTTGCACAATGTACTGCTGTAGACACATCGGATCACCTGGCACCAGGCTAGGCTGAGCCTGAGTAGAGGTGGTCTGGGTCTGCGTTCCCTCGCACAACACTCCCTTGCAGCTTACATTGCCTCACTTTGTACCTTGGGTTTTGGCTTCCAGTCTCTACATCACCTTGCCTCAGCAATTCAAATGTTTAATTCTTTCGTACCACCATTGGCCTCCAAGCTGGATGACCACCTCTTCAAGGTTCTTCTGGATATGTCCTCCATCGCTGACAAGGCTCACTTGCTGTCTGTTTCCTCCCCTCATGCAGGTTCATGGCTGTCTGCTACTCCTTTAGAGGGTCTTGGTCTCCATCTTTACCCTTCCCAATTTCAGGTTACCATTAAGTGTTGGCATGGCCTGGGCCTTTCTTATGGTTCATGCTGCCCCACTGTGCCCTGAGATTGCCTTGGACCCACTTGGCCAATCATGCTGTTACCTGCAAAAGGGGTGGTGATGTGGTTTCCCATCACAACAAACTGCGTGATGTCCTTGTGGAGTCCTGTCGGCAAGCTCATCTGGGGTGTCCAGGTGGAAATGGGTAACAAATCTCACCAATCACAGCCACACCCGTCTAGCTGACCTTTTGTTTCCAAACTGGGTCT
>OX442434.1:4963158-5033765 GCA_949361645.1 Spongilla lacustris | reverse complement strand
AGTAGTTATCAGTTTATGGAGCAAATCATATACATGTGCAGTACTTCATCCGTCTTGAGTGACATGCCAACATTATTTGATACATGTACGTAATGTACATGCACAAGGTGTACTATGTACATACATGTAATTATATATTATTATACACATCATGGCACCCAAAGAGTTAAAGAGTGCTTCATACAAAAAAAGATGCCTGTTCCAGTTGTCGTCTGCTTGGTTCTGACTTGTTTTCAAATGTGCATGAACAAATCATTACTGGAATACACTAGTGGAATCTAAGCATCATCTGTGCTCACAGGCAATCTGGCAGTTTTTTTCATATGCATGGAACTGAATAATTCATAGTGTTTTTGTAGTTTATCTCTTTGGGTGCCAGACGTGTATAATTATGTACATGGTATACCTTGTGCATGAACATTACATGTATCAAATAATGTTGGCATGTCACTCATGCATATGATTTGCTCCACAAACTGTCCACTAGTACTGCTGATGACTACATGTACTTGCGTTAGCTTCTCCCACATCACAAATGTGCACACGTAGCATATGACCTGTGGGATGTACTGGTAACAGTTTATGTAGTGTTGCTGAAATTTGAAGAGTTGTACTACTTGCTATAATTAGTTTATGCATGTACCATATTCCTCCTCCTATACTTAACTCATTGTTACTTAACTCATTATACCCATCTTCAAGAACAGAATGGAGTTATTATTGTACATCCATGCATGTCTGCTATCATGGACATTGGGCTGTAATATAAATATGCCCTTGGTACCCAAACTGTTCTGCATCAAACAAGTGTTGGCTGGGTGCACCTTTTCTGGGGCTTTCTCAATTTCATACAAACCCTACATCTCGCAGTGTGGACCCTACCATACATACCTGTATTATCCTGGCTACACCACTGGTTGAGTCCACTTATAACCTGCTTTGCACCCCCCAACACACAACCTGGCTACGGGCCTGCCGCCAACACCGAATTTGAAAGGGAGAGGAATCATTGGTCTCTCAGAAGTTATTAAACAATACAACTCTGATATTCCATCCCAGAGCTTGTTGATAAAGAGCTATTGCGATGGTAATCGAAGTACAGCGTATAGTTCCGAATGAACGTTTATCATCATCTCCATCAGCAGCAATTAAGGAGTGTGATGATGACTTATACCATACATGTTCTCCTGCATGCAGATTGCTTGTACCATTCCGGTAACATCACGTGAATGCGAGCGTAGTGCGAGTGCGCTTCGACGACTTAATAATTACATGAGATCCTGTATGGGAAAGGAGAGGCTGGCCAATCTAGCATTGCTGCACATTCACTACGAGCAGAAAATTGATGCTGACAGAGTTGTGGACACTTTTGCCCATCTTCATCCAAGACGATTTGGAATTGGAGTCATTAATTGTACCCGCATAATCATCTCTGTACTGGTTTGCTTTGTTACACTATTTAGTATAAAATTACTAATCTATCACTGTACATAAAAAAAGTTTCTACACCAAATTTGGTTTACACTGTGTAGTCAACATGTCCAACCAAATTTTGGTTTGACATAGCAACCAATCCAATTATAGTTGCAACCAATTTAATACACTGTAATTGAATTGGTTGCCACTATAATTAATTTGGTTAATTGCTATGTTGAACCAAAATTTGGTTTCACGTGTTGGTGTTGACTACACAGTGTAATAGCAACCATTTTATTTAAGTCTATGCATAAGCCCCCCCCCCCCCCCCCCCCCCCCCCAGAGAAAAGTTGGCTATGGGCTTGGAATAGGAGGAATGCATGGTTTATCAGAAACTGATACTGAATTAGTTTGGTTATGACACACATTGTGCTCTTCCACCAAAACATATGCAGCAGCCTGTACTGCAATAGTGGAAGAGGCTTCCTATGCTTTCTTAGCTTTCCTGTATGACTTCAAATTAGCTTTTTCTTCTCATAGAGCCATTTGGCATGATAATAAGGTAACACTATGAGGAAGAAATTTTGTATGGTCCAAGCCATTTTAGATCAAACGTCGCTCCATTTTGATGTTGTCGCTTCGTTAATTTTAGACTTCCTGCCCTAGGAACTGGAGAAACTTTCCAAAAACTACCAAAAACCAGAGCATAATCCCATACATTTTCATAGTAAACCAAACAGGAAACAAAGTATTT
This sequence comes from Spongilla lacustris, assembly GCA_949361645.1. Lineage (NCBI taxonomy): Eukaryota > Metazoa > Porifera > Demospongiae > Spongillida > Spongillidae > Spongilla > Spongilla lacustris. The sequence continues at coordinate 5,031,595 of OX442434.1, read as the reverse complement.
GTTTAACTTCATTGTGCACACTGCCAAACAAACATACATAGAAACAAGCAACAGCAAAATTCTAAAACAACCACATCATACTACAAATTTGGTTGCCCACACAATTCCCCTTCTTGGAAAACAGAAAAAATCCACAATGACCATTTGGGAGAGAAACCTAAACGCAGGGAAAATGTCATCTGCTCTATACAATGTAACTGGTACAACAGGAACACGACCACATAAGTGTGGTATAATCCATTCTAACTGAATTCCCCCTCCCACCCCCTTACATCATACATATTACATCATGTTACACAATTGTTATAACACTTGAGTCCACTACACTATAATAAGTTCATAATTCCAGTCAGTCTTCAAGGTCTACTCAGTGGCCAAGGAATTTTGGCTGTTGCATCTATCGGAAAGACAGGCATCCACACAACAAGAAAAAAAGTTTGCAGCACACGCACACAATTAATACTAGAAACTGGAGAAACTTTCCAAAAACTACCAACCTTTTAAACCCCTAACCACATGGTCTAATCACATGCTATACCGCCAATCACATTGGGAAGGAGCGAAATTTATCCTTTGGAATTCTGGTTTCAGAAATGTATAAAGTCTTATGGAGAGGTGATAGAATAGTTTCAGGTTAGTCTATCATTTGCCTTCATCAGAGCCACCAATTTATGTCTCCGAGGCTCTTGCATTAAATGGAGGAGTGCATTGGATATGGTTGATGGGATAGGACTTCCCTATACAGTAGAATAATAGTTCCCCACCAACCCCAAGTTTACAAGTCAATGCATGGTAGCCCAGGGTGGAGGTGGGCAACAGATTGTGTAATCTATAATACTTAAATACATGTACAATAAATGCATAAAATAAACATTACATAATCGTATAATAAAACATGGAACATAAGCCGTATGAAATATGAATAAGAGAAGGACTGGGTGTTGGAGGAATGATGTCGACAGTAAGGACATGTGATGCCTAAGATATTAATGTCTAGTCACACAGCTGCTTGAAATTCATAAGGCTCAAATGTAGATGTTAAGACCAGGAGAAGGAGCTGCATAGAGCCATGGTGCAGCATAGGGAGATAAAACTAACAAGAGGCAACCTCTGCCAGGCAATGATGAATTTCACAAAGCTGGTGAGTACATTTTGCGCGTCATGGTGTCCACAATCAGTGGCACTAATGCTAGATTGGATACGTATGTCCTCACTGCCATAAAAAAGATGTGGGCAGGCATGGATGAAATTATCTGCTGCTAGTTAGGGAATCTGCCTCCAATAAACGAATCCAATGCAATGAAGAAGTTAATGACATTTCTTTTTCATTGATGGAACTGATTGGAGACTTAGCACATGCAAATGTAAAGGGCTGATGAATGGTCTGACGGTCATCTGTGCCTGCTGGCAAGTACTGTCTACTGCTCTAAACAGAGTAACGCATGGCAAACATCATTGTCAAAGTACCCCCAGTGCTTCGATAATGAGGCTCATGCACAGAGCACAACAATACTAAGTGTGCACCAGCAGAAGGAGAATGGGGACCCCTTCCCCCTAAGCTGTGACTACATTTTGGCTGGTGGGTGGTGGAGTGGGGGTGGTGAAGACTTAAAGCATTTCAGTTCTATCGAATAGGTTAATTTGTCAATGGGGACCGAACAGAAATGGACTTCCATTGGAATGCATGGGTAGTGATAAACTGCATGTGTCGCATAATTCACACTTGTGCACATTAATTATGTAGCCATCACACACATACACACACACACACACATACACACACACACACATATGCCTTCGGTTCAAGAGAAATGCATTTCAATTCCCATTTTGATTATATCAGTATTTTTTTGTTCAGTTAAACCTTCATTGTACTGTATTCCACATCAAGAATCAGTGCAGATGAATGGATCTATCACGATAGTAAAACGTTTGGAGAGGAGACATACATATTCATGTAAATATAAAAACTACTTTTTCATTAATGAGCTTTGTACTAATAATTGACTACAAAATTCCTGAACTTAAATTTACGTATTATATTAAGGTTTATAATGACTAAGATTTGTCTATTTCTGCTCAGACATTAAAATTGTGCTAGTGTGATATTGCATGATTTTGAAGTTTTCTGATAAGAAATAACTAGAAAAAGAATTCTACACCTCTATACAGTCTTACATAGTGCAGTCATACAGTCCTACATAGATTTACATAATACACACATTTGCAATACCGGCGTCCAATTCGGAATCAGGTTTAGGACTTCATCATAAATTGAATTTTCACTCAGCTACTTTCCAGATGAAAGAAATATAAGAGGCAAATTCTTTGCTCTTGGCCACTTCTTCACAACAGGCCACTCTGTCATAACAGGCAGAACAGGAGGGAGAAACAGTAGAAGGACACAGAGATAGACAATGATCACTAGTGCAAAGCACAGTATCCCATAGGGTATATCTGTCTCTGCTCCAATAGTGTTAGTGATATTACACCTCCGACTATACTTGTAAGAGTTAAAAGGTAGGCCAGTAGTATTGTGCTATGTGATTGAAACTCCTTAATTGTAACATTTCTAGTTGAGAAGGCAAAAAAGACAGTGCAGATGATGAGTATTGCCTCATAGACAATACCTACCACTATCCAATCCACTTCATACGTACAAGAGCAAGATTCCTTCATGACAAGCACCAAACTGCCTCCCTCTGGGGTTAATGTTGCATCAGTTCTTCTCACCAGAGGATCATATAAGGTCCAGACAAGGCACAGCACAGCACTGAGACTAATGAGAACTATAATCACAATAATTAATGATCTGTCCCTTACCATAATCTTAGAAACCTTCCTGTGTATTATTGCTGATCGGAAGATGTAGTAAAGCCTCCAAATTTTTGTAGTGACAGTTCCAAACACTAGAGTGAGTCCTATAAACAAGGTCCATGGAAACATGTTGCATAACACAGTCTTTGAATACATATCAATGTTAAAAGTCTCCATTACAGTGTACAGCAATGTACCACTAAGGATAACATAGCATCCAACATAGGCAAAGTGGTTGAGCCTTGCACTGGAAGCCTTGATGGTTTTGCGATGGCTGTACACTGTGTTAAGGATGTGTACCCAGATAACCAAGACAGCAGCAACTGCCTCCACTATGATGACAACCACAGCCAGGGGGGTGGACACTAAGATGAGCTTCTCTTCAAAGTTGGTAGATACGAAGACTGCAATGCTGGAATTCACTTCAAGAACACCATCAGGAAATGAAAAATTTCCTACTACAGTTTTTTTTTTGGTCTGATAAATGGTGCACGTGATATTGGAGATAAAGCCCGTGCTTGAGTTGAACTGCACTGCTCCCCACTCACCACTAAAAGAAACCATGTTCATTTGTTGCTGAATAATTCGGGTGTATGCATATTTCCCATAGGTGTAATCATGCAGAGAGAGCCCACTCTCCCTTAGCGGTTCGACTGAATTGTTAAGAGCTAGCGCAAGGGCCCACACCACGTCAAAAAGAACATAGCATAGGTAATCACCATTTGGGTATTGGCACACATCAAGAAGTATTGTTTGGCCTATACCTGGCTGCATCACCGAGAGGATTGTCGCTTTCAATACTGATACTTTGATTTTGGGTCATGACCAGCTGTTCACCACTGCATTCGTACTGCTCACCTTGATACACAAAGGACACGTTGCTGTCATCATTTGGGTCAAACAGAATCCACTGGTAGCCAGGATAGGTTGTAGAGGTCCAGACCTACAACCTGATATACAGAGAACCGGATGGGAAATTAATTAGAATAGGAACACGTGATCCATGTTATAGCATTTTTGGTGTATCGTTTTTGTTGGCGTGTGATGTAAAAATACTTCTGGTCAACCGTCACCAATGTGGCGGGTCGCAATACTTGACAAGTATTGCGACCCGCCACATTGGTGACCCTGTTATGGCAGAAGAACACGCAGTCTCACTGAAACTTCCCACCTTCTGGCCTTTCCAACCCGAGGTATGGTTCGCCCAGGCAGAAGCACAATTCAACTTGCGAAAAATCAGTTCGGACAATACGAAATACTACTACGTGCTATCCGCGCTCGACCAACCGACAGCGACACGTTTACTTGACCTCATCAGTAAACCCCCGACAGAAGGGAAATACGCTGCGTTAAAGGACCGGCTCGTCGCCACGTTCGGCCTCAGCAGAAGAGAGCGCGCATCCCGACTCCTGCATTTTCGCGAGTTAGGTGACACCAAACCCTCCAACCTCATAGACGAGATGTTGGCTCTACTCGGAGACCACCCTCCGTGTTTACTCTTTGAGCAGCTTTTTCTCGAACGCCTCCCAGATGACATTCGCATCCAATTGGTCGATGCAAATGTGGATGACTACAGACATTTAGCAAGACGCGCAGACGCCCTTTGGAGTAGCCGAGACACGGGTTTAGGCGTTAATGTTGTTCAACGGAACCCACCTAGCGGACAGAAACCGAAAGGAAAGTTTCCCGTTACCACATCAGACGAGTTGTGTTACTACCATCGCACATTTGGAAAGGCAGCTCGAAAATGCAACCAACCCTGTGCCTGGACGGGAAAAGATCAGGCCGGCCGCCAATAGTGGCCTCGGCGGCTGGCCATAACAAAGGCCCCTTTTTCCTGTGTGATGACAACTCAAGGCAACAGTTTTTGGTTGACACAGGAGCAGAGATTAGCGTTCTACCTGCTACTAGGATAGACACCCGCACCAGACTGCCAGGTCCTGAATTGTTAGCAGCCAATGGCACTACAATACAGACATATGGAACCCGTACTTTGACGCTCAATTTTGCCTCCAAGAATTATCAGTGGAAATTCACAGTAGCCAAAGTATCCCGCCCATTATTAGGAGCTGATTTCCTGCGTTCCAACTCCTTATTGGTAGATCTGAAAGGCAAACGGCTGGTGGATGCAAAAACTTATCATTCCACTCCACTTAGGAGGACTAGGACGGCTGCACCTCGTCTCAGTGCCATTACCACCTCCAACAATCAATATGATGCATTGCTTGCAGAGTTTCCAACCATCACAACTCCTATATTCACCCCATCATCTGTCAAGCACAAGGTAGAGCATTTTATCCCCATGAAAGGCCCCCCTGTCCATGCACGTGCTCGTCGCCTACCGCCTGACAAACTAGCTGCAGCAAAAGCTGAATTTGACAGCATGGAGGAGATGGGTCTCATTCGTAGATCATCTAGCCCTTGGGCATCCCCACTACATATGGTGCCAAAAGCATCCGGTGGTTGGCGCCCTTGTGGGGACTATAGGCGACTAAATGATGCCACTGTGCCTGACAGGTACCCTGTACCTCACATCCAGGATTTTGCAGCAAACCTAGCTGGAAAGAAAGTATTTTCCAAAATTGACCTTGTGCGAGGCTACCACCAGATACCTGTCACCGCTGAAGACATTCCCAAAACTGCTATTATAACTCCTTTCGGGCTTTACGAGTTCCTCCGAGTTCCGTTTGGACTCAAGAATGCCGCCCAAGTTTTCCAGTGTTTGATGGACACTGTGTGTCAAGGGTTAGAGTTTGCATTTGTCTATATTGATGACATCTTAATAGCAAGTGAAGATGAGGAGATGCACAAAGCCCACCTTCGCCAACTATTCCAGAGACTCCAAGAGTATGGTCTGGTTATCAATGTCTCTAAATGCCAATTTGGACGCGACACAATTGATTTCCTGGGCCACCGTATCACTGACACTGGAATAGCGCCATTACCTGACAAAGTAAGTGCTATCACCCAATATGCCCAACCAACAACTGTAAAAGGTTTACAAGAGTTCGTAGGGATGGGGAATTTCTATCACAGGTTCATTCCAGGTGCTGCACATCTGATGTTGCCACTTTTTGATGCATTGGCAGGCAAACCCAAGACACTGACTTGGAATGAGGCAATGGAAAAGGCTTTTGCGGCCACAAAGAAAGCATTGGCTGAAGTCGCGCTCCTTGCACACCCACGTCATGGGGTACCACTCTCACTGACAACAGATGCTTCTGACCAGGCATTAGGGGCAGTTCTCCAACAATTGGTCAACAACTTTTGGGAGCCACTAGCATTCTTCAGCAGGAAGCTACAACCCTCAGAGAAGAAGTACAGCACTTTTGACAGTGAGTTACTTGCTGTATATCTGGGCATAAGGCATTTCCAACATTTTTTGGAGGGTCGACAGTTTACTGCATATACCGACCACAAACCGCTGACATTTTGCATGTCCAAACAGTCTGAACCGTGGTCGAGCAGACAACAGCGCCACCTCGCGTACATCTCCGGGTACACCACAGACATTCGGCACATAGATGGAAAAGACAACCCTGTAGCTGACTCCCTTTCTAGACCGACAATTCACTCTGTTCAGCTTGGCATAGACTACTCTGCTATGGCCACTGACCAAGCTAACGACCCTGAAGTACAGTCCTACAGGATTGCTCGTTCCAATTTAGTATTGCAGGACATTCCACTTGGGACAAACGGTGTTTCACTCCTCTGTGATACATCCACTGGAAATACCAGGCCTGTAGTACCTGCCTCATGGAAACGTCAGGTTTTTGACCTGATTCATGGTTTGTCTCACCCCTCAATACGTACCATTTGGAAAATTATTGCCTCAAAGTTTGTCTGGAACGGGATGCAAAAGCAGGTTGGAGACTGGGCAAAAGCATGTATCCCTTGCCAGAGTTCAAAGATTCACAGACACATTAAGGCCCCACTTGAACAATTCGGTATCCCTCACCGTCGTTTCGACCACATTCATGTGGATATTGTTGGACCCCTGCCACCATCCATGGTTTCACCTACTTATTCACAATAGTGGACCGTTTCTCCCGCTGGCCAGAAGCCATTCCCCTCAGTGACATCACCAGCGCCACCTGCGCCCAGGCACTCATATCCCACTGGATCGCCCGTTTTGGAGTTCCTATAGACCTGTCATCTGACAGGGGAGCCCAGTTTACTTCACAACTGTGGACATCCATAGCCCAGCTGTTAGGGATTGAACTCCACCATACTACCGCCTACCACCCGCAATCCAATGGCCTAGTAGAAAGGTTCCACAGACACCTGAAGGCAGCTTTACGGGCTCGGCTCACTGGCCCTAATTGGACGGCTGAACTACCTTGGGTACTTCTGGGAGTTCGTACAGCACCTAAGGATGACCTAGGATGTTCATCTGCAGAAATGGTCTATGGGGCACCTCTCACAGTGCCTGGTGATTTTTTTCTTGGTCACAATTCCCAGCCAGAGCATCGCTCCCAACTGCAACAACTCCGGGATCAAGTTCGCATGCAGGTACCCATGCCCACATCCCAGCATGGGGTTATACCATCCTCCATCCCACCCAACTTAAAGCAATCCCAGTTTGTGTTTGTCCGCCAGGATGCTCACCGTACACCCTTACAACGTCCTTACGAAGGACCATTCAAAGTCATGCAGGCAGGAGACAAGACCTTCACAATTGACAGAGGAGGAAAGAAAGAAGTCATATCAGTGGATAGGTTGAAGCCTGCATTCATTGACTTAGAGCACCCAGTGGTAATATCTGAGCCTACGAACTGCAGATCGCCTCCAAACAAAGACCACCTGGTGATCCCAACTCGGCCTCAAGAACGGACCAAAACCCCCGACCCTGTGCCACCCCGGCACACCAGATCTGGCCGTCAGATAAATTTACCACAACGTTACATCTCGGTTCTGGGGGGAGTGGTGTAGAGGTCCAGACCTACAACCGGATATACAGAGAACCGGATGGGAAATTAATTAGAATAGGAACACGTGATCCATGTTATAGCAGTAGGGTTTTTGGTGTATCGTTTTTGTTGGCGTGTGATGTAAAAATACTTCTGGTCAAGTATTGCGACCCGCCACAAGGTCATGTTCTTGTAGTAAGCCAAGCAGAGTACACGTTTGAGGGTTACGCCTCGAAGGAAGGACACAATGACCCGTACGTAGGAGTTTCTCAACTCGTCCAAGCCAAGGGAAGGTACGTTAGCGAGGCGGGGGAGAGGTTTGCTATTCCCATTATTTTGTTTTGGAACAGTACAAAGGAGTTGTAGTCGACCAACATGTCGGGATTGTACAGTACGGCTGCGCGAGTCCACTTGTTGTAGCTAAATAGAGCTACTACAGCGTCGACATCAACGGATGTTGGAGGGCGTATTCCGTAACTGTATGGGTACAGCGTACGATTAGCGAGCTCTGGAGCGTTTCCCAAGTGCACGTTAAGCAGCGCTATTTCAGGACGTCCTGTTAGAGAGGCGACAGCTTTAGTTGAATCGGAACACCGAGGTCCGACTATGCCCACGATCTGCTTATGATCAGCGTAGTAGAGGTTGCTGATCAGGTTAATGATCCCTAACCAGCTGATGTTACAGCCATCATCCGCTGCGATCAGTTCCAACCGATAGTCCGCAAGAACATCGCTGCGATTATTGATGTCGCTTACCGCTAGATACGCTCCCGGGATAATGTCGTTTGCATCTGATATGGAAGATTCCAACGAAGTGTTGTTATTAGGATAGGAGAGTAGCGAAAGAGGGTAGAGGGTATGGTTTTTACCAGATAGTGCAGAGGCTTCAAATACAAGCAGCCTGAGCACTATAAGAACAGCTTGCCACGCCGCCATCTGCAAATGTTGATATACTGTATACATATCATGAAATAATTTATAACTAACTACGCAACCACAAAGCACAGTCGTTTTGATCACTTGCATCTAGGCATTCACTGATCAATCATGTAATGCAAGTTTGAGCGGTTGTAGATGTGCATGCACTAATGCCTATATGCTGCGCAGCAGCGCAGGACTGACATGTGAAGTGACGAAAGGCCTAGGTACTAGGTACGGCCCGGGGTGTGTAACCGTTATTCGGGTTATTCGGATATTCGCAATTTAAACTTACGTACACGTACATCTTGATAAAACTAATTGCATTCCAGTTGCATGGCACAAGAAACCCTAATCAATTCAAAGCGCCGGATCCTATTGTAGTGGTGATGTAATCCACCCACTGTTGTGACGTTTGCCGGGCATCTGAGTACGACATTTACATGTAGTTGGGAAGGGGGGCGGCAGCCGACTGGCCTCTTTCCCGCCAAGTATATGGTTAATTCATAAAGTATAACGATGGATAGATCAGGAAAGTTAGTCTCGCAACTCGCAAGCTAGGCCTACTTCGTATTATTGAACGGCAATTGAAATCCACTGTTCTCCTTACTCCCTAAACTTAAGACATATTGAGCAGTTGAGTGCAGTACAAGAAGCTGTAAGTGTGGCTGTGGCAGTGCCTACTACCTAGACAGTAGAAAAGGCACTTGACATAGCAGACCCAGTTGAAGTAGCTAAGGAAACAAGGCCAAGGGAGGAACTGATGAGACAGACTGAAAAATCAAGTACTTACCAGGACATACAAGCTAGTAACCCAACCTGAGAGTAACGAACAACAATGTGCAGTCTACTGCTCAAGGGAAAGGCTACACTCACCTGCCAATAACTACTCCTGAGAGATTTTAAGGGGAAGGAGTTTAATATATGACTGTATTATGGGCTGGGTGCATGCGCAATGATTTTTATACATATGCTGTGTTGTAATAGTCAGTCTGATGATTTAATTGATCCAATAATTATGTGATCTTTTTGGTGGGCGGGAGGAACATCTTGTTGCCTCAACATCATATGGCAATTGAAAGACTGAGATAGATGCCAAGGATCATCGCCTGCAGGTTGAATCATAGCAATGCAAATTAAATTTAGAAGCATTGATACCTCGGGAAGAAGCAAGTGCATTAGACCTATATCTTAGCATTTCCACATAATTAGAGTCTTTATAAATGCCCTCAAAATACTGATTCAATAACACTTCATCCATATGAATAGGATGTTGCTTCATGGAAATAAACATATATGCTCTGATGCATCAATCAGCCTTTTTAGGTCTTTGAACTAAAAATGAAATTGGGTAGACTAATACTTACAGCTGGATTTGTATATGTATAGCTGTTCAAAATGCCACTTCAATTCATGCTGTCACTAAGATTTTTGACGCTTTTAAGACTACCTCTATTGATCAGTTACTGGTATGTGAAGGCATAGATCTGTGCAGTGACCTATCCACAGCTGATCTAATAAGATTAAAGACCTATGAATAAACTAAGGCACCTCAACTCAACCTCAGCCATGGTCAAAGACAGATTATGTTCTTTTTTGAAACAACAGGTCTGTATGCATATGGTTCGCTTATATATTTAATAGGTCCAAAGCAGTCCAGACTGCAGTATCTCTTGCCAGGGAGGGACTCCTTTCTAAGGCCTGTCAGTTCCTAACTTCTTCTGGCCTGGCCCCCAACAACGATACTACATGGAATCACCTGGTCTCAAAGCATCCGAAAGGCATCCCCCCAACTCCTCCCACAGCACCTCCCTCGGCTGCTCCTTACCTCCCACCGGACTTTGACATCATGGCCATTTTGCACTCTTTCCCAAAGGATACAGCATGTGGCCCCCTCTGCTGCCTCTATCAGGTGCTATATGCGAAGACCAGAGGTTCCCCTTCAGTTCCCCATTGGTGCAGTACTTAGAGATGTGGTCAACTTACTTATCTCTGGCAAGGTTCCTGTGCAGGTGGCTAGATTCCTCGCAGGGGGTAACCTGGTGGCCTTGGAAAAAAACAAACCCAACTCCCCCCCTGACATCCGGCCAATTGCCATTGGAGAAGCCATTAGGCATCTGGCTGGGATATGCCTATGCTTGATCACTAAGGAAAAAGCTCATGACTTCCTGGCTCCTCTTCAGCTTGGGGTAGCTTGTCCAGGAGGTGCTGAGAAGATAATCCATGGTCTGAGATGCTGCGTGGATGAGCATTGGCAGGATGAAGATTTTGCTGTCCTGAAAATAGACTTGCACAATGCTTTCAATCGGGTATCCAGACAGGCTGTCCTTGATACACTTCCCAGAACTACTTCAATGGTCCTCTTGGTGCTATGGTCAGCATCCTAGGTGTTCAACAAGGCGATCCTTTAGGTCCCCTTCTTTTTTGTCTAGTGCTGCAACAGGTTGTGTCAGCAATTGCGGAGGATGCTGACTGTGCATCCTTGTTATTTCATCAATGGTACATTGATGATGGTGTTGTTGCTGGCCCGACTGCAGCCATTGCTCATGTTCTCACCATTATCCAAGACCTTGGACCACCACTTGGCCTTTACATCAACACTGCCAAGTGTGAATTGTACAGTTTAGGCGACCTTAGTCCAGAGAAGTTGAAGCAATCCAATGTGCCCCACTTTGAGATCTTGGGGGCTCCCATAGGTGACCTAGTGTTTTGCGCAAAGTTTGTAGCCCAAAAGCGGTCTGAGGCTTGCAAGTTACTTAAGTAATTGGAAGCTGTGGGATCCATTGACCCCCAAGTAGCCTTGCTTCTTCTTAGACAATGTGGGAGCTTTTGTAGACTAGTGAAATACTCCACCCCCCCTAGTTAAGGAGGCCTTTGCCATGTATGATGATTGTGTACAGCGATGCTTCTCAGAATGTACTGCAGTGGATGCTTCTGCCTCCACCTGGCAGCAGGCACAACTAAGCTTAAAGAGGGGGGGCTTAGGGCTTCAGCGCCTATCTTGCCATTCCCCTGCAGCATACATAGCTTCATTTCAGTCTTCAGGCCTCTCCTCGTTGTCAGGTAAGTATCTGTCCTCTTCAGTTGACCTTAATAACAGTCTTGTGGACCCCCATGATTTCCTTAAACTTGACTTGGTACAAAATTCCCATCTCTCGCAGAAGGTCTTATCTTCCAAGCTTGAAGACCAACAGTTCAATAACCTTTTTCAAAGTGCAACCTTGACTGACAGGGCTCGTCTTTTGTCCATCTCTTCCCCTCATGCCCCTGCTTGGCTGTCAGTCACTCCCTCCCCTCGACTTAACCTCCACTTGGATACGGTAGAATTTCAAGTAGCACTGAAGTGGTGGTTGGGTATCCTGGTTGTCCAAGGCCAAAGTTGCCCTCACTGTCCTTCCTTTGCATTGGATGACTTTGGCCATCACGCCCTCAGTTGTAAGCATGGAGGGGATGTGGTATTGCGCCATAATAAGCTCCGGGACATTTTTCCAGACTTCTGCCAACGTGCTTGCCTGGGTCCACGTCTAGAGATGGGATGTGGGGCTGGGTTTACCAATACACAATCCTGCCCAGCAGATGTTCTTGTCCCTAACTGGGACCTTGGCAAACCTGCTGCCTTTGACTTGTCCGTCCCGTCCACGCTACATTCAAGTGTCTTGCTAGAAACAAGCGTGACGGCAGGTTCGGCAGCCCTTGCAGCTGAGAACAGAAAGCACAACAGCAATGACAGTAAGTGTGAAGAATTGGGTTGGGTCTGCATCCCACTTGTGGTCGAGACCTATGGGTGTTGGGGTGCTGCAGCAGTGGCGGCTTTTTCTAAGCTTGCTGGTCATCTTTCCACCAGGCTAAACCAACCCAAGTCCAGAACCATCTCTTTGAAATATACAGCTGCCTAGGCCCTAGGCCTAGCCTTAGTGAGAGCCAACTGCAGAGCCATCCTGTCCAGGGTAACTTGACTGTAAGGCCTGAAGTGCCTCTCTTTTAGGTTCAATTCCGAGGTTTTATGCATTTAGTAACAATATTAGTAATGTGATGTTATATTCATTAGTTCATGTATTCTATGTATATATATTATTCACAATGAAATCAAAAAATCTATTTTAAAAATAAAATTAAAAAAATTAAGATAATTCTTATAATTATTATAGACTAGTCTGATTGCCAGAGCAATCATTCAAGATCAACTTGACATTAGAAAGTAGTTAATGTCTTTGAGTATATCATTCTACTGCTGCATATACACAAGCAGGGTGTTTCTCGATCAAGGAAAATTAACTACAAGCAGTTAATTAACTGGTAATTGTTTTTAAAAGTTCTAACGAAATAACATTAATGGTTAATTTATATTTATGAAAGTCTCAAGACCCTATTCATTTCAATTTAACTTATTAATGTTAGTAAATGTAGGGTGAGTGAATAGTTAAAAGCTGCAAATTGTATTTAATTAACTACTTCTGTTTAGAAGTTATTCAAAATTGAAATCTTGATTTTTTATTTTCGTGATGTACTTGATTTAGGGGCCATTGTATCTTGATTTGGTGGTTTGAATTGATTAATAAATTCGGCAAGTTATTTTATTAACTTTGAAAGAAATGTTGGAGATTTCGGATGCCTCTAAAATGGTAGGTTTTTGATTAGGTGTTATAGGTAAGTATTAATTCGTTTAATATCTTTGATTTTTTTCAGTTAATTATGAAATTAATATTTAGTTTGTTTACATAAAAATTTAAGCTCACAGTATTAGAGCATTTAGCAACAATTATCTGTTAATTAACTGTTAGTGGCCAATTTACAAACGATTTTCCTTGATTGTGAAACACCCTGTATAATTATTTTTAGTTATAATAATAATTATTATTAATATTACTTCATGATGCACATACTATTGGAAACTGTTCAATAATTATTCTATTTAAAAAATACACAAGGATGCACTATATAAACTACATGCTACTTGTGGTGCCCAATACAGAGGCAGCTGGTAGTGCAATGGACACTCTCTGGAGAAGGAATAAGAGGGGCTGATTGTCATTTGTGATGATCGTCTGATGCCTCCTGATATCAGTGAGCAAACAAGCAAACTGAGAGCATCAGGGCCAAGGGCACCTGAGGTCTCAATTGCAATTGGGACAAATGGTGGGATCTGGACAGCAGAGCATATTTCTCCCTCTTTCTGGCTTCAGCAGCTGTGGCTACAGCTCTAGCTTCCCTTGTGGCATCAGATATGTATGATGGTGTGAAGGTGTCAACACATGTAAGACACTAGCCAGACTTACTGGGACAATAGAACAACCGTCAGGTCGCTTACCATCTGATCTGCATAGGCCAGCGGGCTCAAGGGTTGATGGTACATTAACTGCAGCTAGTGATACATGTATAATACAACACCACTAAACTGCAGCTATAACACTAATGTTACTATTAATACAATACTATAAGTCCAAAATAATGTCATTAAAGGCAGATGATGGCAGGTATGATCTCATTAAAATAGCTCCAGCATTGGCCCATACCAGAATAATGCTGAGACGACCATAGAGGGTGGCCAGAGCTCTTGGCCTTGTGGAATGTGTCCTGACAACCAGGCGTGGTTCCACAGTGGAAAACACCTCAATGACTTCAGATCCCCATGCACCATAAGTTTTCACCACTAAGGGAATGCACTGCCTTAGCATCATTTTTCAAGTGTTTCCTTTTACTCTGCAGCTCTAGCAGCCACACCAGATGACATGCCCGCTTCCCCAACTAAAGATGAATTTAGCGGAGATGTCACACTGATGTCAAATTTATACGCCATCTGAAGAATTATGATACGACTACATGTTATATAACTGCATGCATTTCTTTGTTGGAAATACGTACTGAAACTGTTCAACAACTTCAACTCCGAAATTATACATTGCTAAAGCATACGTTGGCATCTTAAACACCTCCTCATGATCAAACCGCGTCTTCCGTACCTGCGCAGCAGATATTTGTGACCCAGTTTGTCCAGCCTTATCAGTAGAGTCTAATATTCAAGCTGCTGCAGTTGGCATTCTGCTTATTGCCTGCATGTGTAGAGTTTGAAATATAGTATCTACTGCACATAGATGGAGGTGTTACTGGTTATCTGTTTAAGACACACAAAGTTATGAAAACTGTACTGATTTGGGCAAAATGAAAAGAGAATATGAACTGTGGAGAGAGATTGAAAAAGTAGCAAAATTTTCATTCTGATGATGCAAGAAACAAGCAGAGCAGAAGTGGCACCGTGACAAGAAGGCAAGAGATAGGGAGTGTGCAGAAAGAGAGACTGTCCTGTCAAGAAATTATGGCAATAATAATCCAAGTGTGTTTGGGGTAGAATTGGAAAGCAATGTGGTCCCCTGTCCTACCAGGTGAAATTGCCTGATGGTAGGATATGTATGGGAGCCCATATCATGTAGGGCTTCTTCTATTATAACTTGTCAATACAATAATAATTATAATTATGTATTAAACATTATGCTAAAACAGCTTTCATTACAACAACAAGCCTTTGATTACAAATGAAATTTATATAGAACTGTAATAGTCTTATGTACAAAAGAATTGCTTCGCAAGTTTTTACAAGTTGAAATAGTACTTCACGGTGTGTGTTAAACCTATATCAATGTTATTGTGTGTGTTCATCTGTGCAGAGATAATTTTTTACATTGCGGTTACATGAAATAAAGTTGGTAATGTAAGATTAAAATTTAATTTGTACATCACCAATTCTAAAAAAATCTTGTCACTGCTTGTTGCCCTATCTACATCACTGGCTGGCTAAACCAGCATGAAAGGGACTTCTTCCTCACCTGACCCTTGCAGAACACAGAACATACACTAAACAAAATGGGCAGGTTCCTCATTCCCAGGAACTCTGGAACCGACCGCACAACTTTCACACCATTGCCAAACAGGCGCCCTCCACAGTAGTCACAACTGCTGCACTGAGAATGTCTGGAAGGTTAGGGAAGGGTGACCACACCCATCAAGCAAACTGCCACAACTACATTTACCTCTGCAATATCAGTTGAACTGCTTTGGGCACTAAGGTGGAGTCTGTGGGATTGCAACACTTGGACACCAGCACACAACACATTTCTGAGAGTCTCTACATAATATTGAGAGGCAGTCAGGTTAGATATGGGTGGAGTTCAAGCCTCACCTGTGGGTGGGGTGAGGCAGTCTCATTCCAGAAGAGTGGGTGTAAGTAGTTGTTTGACAGTTCCAAATAGGTGAGGGAGAGAGACAGAAAGGTGGGAGGGAGGTGTGTAAGCTGGTTGGCACTTAGGTCCAGTTTCTTCAGTTTCCTAGGTCACAGAGGAACACAAGTCACAGCATTATTATAATAGAGGCCATACAAAGTTACCTCAGCTTGGAAATATCCTGGGACAATATCTGTATGCTGTTGTGGGAGACATCAAGCTGTGCTAAAGTCTCCAATTCAAACATGCTTTGATGATGAAGTACGTGATGGAAACGAAAAGATAGAAGTACACATCAGGTGATGTATTAACTGTGGGCAATGTGGCACCACCATACCCACTAGGCAGGGATGTAAGGAGGTTGAAAAAAGCACAGAATATCTCCAACCTCTTCAGCTTTTTTATGTCTTGGTGGGGGGGAGCCAAGCAATGGTACTCTCACCATCTGGTATTGACTTGATTGGATTGCATCTCATTCGTAGGCACACCAACATTGACAGCTGTAATATCTCTAATGGGTAAACCTGGTGCCAGTAGAGAGGAGGGTGAGAGTGTGCAGTGTACTGAGTGTAGGAGGATGAGGGTGTGCAGTGTACTAGGTGTAGGAGGATGAGGGTGTGCATTGTACTAGGTGTAGGAGGATGAGGGTGTGCAGTGTACTAGGTGTAGGAGGATGAGGGTGTGCAGTGTACTAGGTGTAGGAGGATGAGGGTGTGCAGTGTACTAGGTGTAGGAGGATGAGGGTGTGCAGTGTACTAGGTGTAGGAGGATGAGGGTGTGCAGTGTACTAGGTGTAGGAGGATGAGGGTGTGCAGTGTACTAGGTGTAGGAGGATGAGGGTGTGCAATGTACTATGCGTAGGAGAATGAGGGTGTGCAGTGTACTAGGTGTAGGAGGATGAGGGTGTGCAGTGTACTAGGTGTAGGAGGATGAGGGTGTGCAGTGTACTAGGTGTAGGAGGATGAGAGTATGCAGTGTACTAAGTGTAGGAGGATGAGGGTGTGCAGTGTACTAGGTGTAGGAGGATGAGGGTGTGCAGTGTACTAGGTGTAGGAGGATGAGGGTGTGCAGTGTACTAGGTGTAGGAGGATGAGGGTGTGCAGTGTACTAGGTGTAGGAGGATGAGGGTGTGCAGTGTCATTATCACTAATTAGAGTCTCTGGAATACCATACCTGGAAAATATATTTTTCATTGCCTCTACCACTGCACACGAAGCTGTTGAAGTTAGCTTGACAACTTCAAAATAACAAGAAAAATAGTCCACAACAACTAAATAGTTCATTCTGTTCAGTTCAAACAAATCAGCTCCCACCCTCTGCCAAGGATAATCAGGAGAGTCTAACGCAATCATTGGTTCTTTATAGTGTCTGGCTTGCTTAACACATGTGTGACATTGCTTTACCATGGTTTCAATATCTGTTGTTAGGCCAGGCCACCACACAGCTGACAATGCCCTGAGACAGCAACGCTCAATTCCCTGATGATCTTGGTGAATCTTCTCTAATGTATGCATCTTTAATTGCTTGGGAACAACTATTCTATCACCAAACAAAAGAAGTCCTTTGTTGACTGTCAGTTTTCCTTGATGTTGCCGATACGGTTTTACCTCTGGTTTCAGTTAGTGTTTATCAGGCCAGCCAGATGAACAATAACTAACCAACGTCATCACAGTGGTGTCTTGGCCTTGAGTGACTCTAAATTTATCAATCACTTCTTCACTACCAGGTAGGCTACCAACCTTTCTACGTCCTCTTGAAGGCATACAGCTGATTTATGAGGTGTAGACGTTGGAGCCCTCGATAATGTATCAGCCGTATACATCAGCTTCCCAGGAATATGGTGAATGGAAAAGTCAAATCTCATCAACCGAAGTCTAAACCTAAGTACTCTAGGTGGTAGGTTATCAAACAACTTGGTGCTCAACAGGGGCATTAAGGGTTTATGATCAGTTTCAATAGCAAATCGTCTGCCAAGGACATAGTCTGAAAATTTTTCACATGCCCATGTAATAGCTAGGGCTTCCTTTTCTATCTGGGCATAATGGGTTTTAGCTTCTAACAATGACCGTGATGCATAAGAAACAGGTTTCCAGTCATGGCCCATTTTTTGAAGAAGGACTGCACCCAACCCATAGGAAGATGCATCCGCTGAAATAAGAATTTCTGCATTTGGGTCATAAAACGCAAGGACCGTAGGCTGACATAGCTCAGCCTTAATAGAGGAGAACGATTCCTCTTGTGCAGGACCCCAAACCCAGGCCGACTTTACACTTAGTAACTCCCTAAGTGGTTGAGAAATTTGGGCAAGGTTTTGAGAGAATTTTCCAAGCTGGTTAACCATACCCATAAATCTCCTTAGTTCAGATATATTTGTTGGTGGTCTCATTGCCTGTATAGCTGCTGTTTTATCAGGATCAGCCCTGATTCCTTCTTGGTCCATAACATGACCTAAATACTTCACCTCATCGGCCCCAAAAACACATTTCTCTTTAATCAAACGTTAGCCCTGCATTCTGCATACGTCCAAAAACTGCATACAGTCGCTTGTCATGTTCTTCTTGATTTTGTCCATAAACCAAAACATCATCAGCTAAACATAACACCCCCTCAAGACCTTCTAGCATGTTGCACATTTGTTTGGGGCACTGGAGATGCCAAACGGCAATTTATTGAAACAGAATCGTCCAAAAGGAGTAATAAATGTAGTCAATTTGCGAGAAGCTTCAGAAAGTGGGATTTGCCAAAAGCCTGACATAGCATCTAGTTTGCTAAATACCTTAGCTCCTTTTAATTGGGCAACACGGGCGGTGGTTCAAAACGAATATTTACCATTTTCTACATCGCTGCCACCATGTTGTAATACGAGCACTGACTTAATTATCAAAACTGCGCATGCGCTAAATACATACATGCATAATAGATACGTACACATACAATAAACATATACTTCATGCCACACAAGCCATTTTACATCCAACATAACGTCGCTCCCTTTCGATGTTTTCGCTTGGTGAATTTCAGAAGAACTTAGTGCCTCCACCTTATAGCACAGAGGAGCTGCACATTTCAGGTCATAATTTTTCTTGTGTTTTTATTTTGCCCAAACATTAGCTCAAACGGAATGATTTTAGTTGATTTGTAATGTAGGCAAAAACACATGATCATTTCAAGGTATGTAAGTATCTAAACCCCCCTGAAAAAAAATAATAATGGTCTGGCAGAAAACTGACATTTATAATTTTTACTCCTGCCCTACGAACTGGAGAAATGTCCCAAAAACTACCAAAAACCAGAGCATAATCCCATACATTTCCATAGTAAGCCACACACCAATCTGCAGGACAACAAAGTATTTGTTTAACTTCATTGTGCACACTGCCAAACAAACATACATAGAAACAAGCAACAGCAAAATTCCAAAACAACCACATCATACTACAAATTTGGTTGCACACACAATTCACCTTCTTGGAAAAAAAGAAAAAATCCACAATGACCATTTGGGAGAGAAACCTAAACGCAGGAAAAATAACATCTGCTCTATACAATGTAACTGGTAACAACAGGAACACAACCACATAAGTTTCTAATTCCAGTTAGTCTTCAAGGTCTACTCAGTGGCCAAAGAATCTTGACTGTTGCATCTATTGGAAAGAAAAACATCCACACAACAAGAAAAAAAAGTTTGCAGCACATGCACACAATTAATACAATGAACACTAATACTAAGGGCCAACCTTTTAAACCCCTAACCACATGGTCTAATCACATGCTATACTACCAATCACATTGGACAGGAGTGAAATTTATGCTTTGTTCAAGTGCCAGAATTCTGGTGTTAGAAGTGTATATTTCCCTCCCATCCCCACTAAAAGCACCTTCCCAATACTATGATCAGGGTAAATACATCTCACAGTCTACTGCTAGATGAGCTTCATTTACACCATTTGTGGTGTCAGCTGATGGTGCCATGGGATGTGAAGCAACCTACTATCTTAAGCACCTCTGTGAGCACATTGCATGAAATGGGGAAAGTCTTATGGAGAGGTGATGGGATGGCTGCAGGTTAGTTTATCATTTGCCTTCATCAGAGCCACAATCTATGTCTCTGAGGCTCTCGCATTAAATGGAGGAGTGCATTGGATATGGCTAGGACTTCCCTATACAGTAGAATAAATAGTTAGTCCTTCTCTTATTCATATTTCATATGTATTATTTAGTTTATGTTTCATGTTTTATATACGATTATGTAATGTTTATATTATGCATTCATTGTACATGTATTTAATTATTATAGATTACACAATCTGTTGCCCCCCTCCACACCCCCCCCCCCCCCCACCCCAAGTTTACAAGTCAATGCATGGTAGCCCAGGGTGTTGGAAGAATGATGTCGACAGTGAGGACATGTGGTGCCTAAGATACTAATGTCTAGTCACACAGCTGCTTGAAATTCATAAGGCTCGAATGTAGATGTTAAGACCAGGAGAAGGAGCTGCATAGAGCCATGGTGCAGCATAGGGAGATAAAACTAACAAGAGGCAACCTCAGCCAGGCAATGATGAATTTGCATTATGGAAAACCTACATAAGAAACGCTTTGGGCAGCATGATATCCACAATCAGTGGCACTAATGCTAGATTGTATATATATATATGTACTCACTGCCACAACAAAGACATGGGCAGGCATAGATGCATCATATAACTTTATAAGGGATCCCTTTGCCCCCCCCCCCCCCCCCCCCCCCCCCCCCCCCCACCTGCCACTGATAATTGAATCCATTGCAATGAAGAAGTTAAACAGACATGTTTTTTTCATTGATGAAATTAAAAAATGGCCGATTGGATACCTAATGTAAAGGGCTGATGAATGGTTTGAAGGTTATTTTTTCCTGCTGGCAAGCACTGTCTACAGCTATAAATAGAGTAACGCATGGCAAACATCATTGTCCAAGTACCCCCAGTGCTTCGATAATGAGGCTCATGCACAGAGCACAACAATACTAAATGTGCACCAGCAAAAGGAGAATGGGAGCTCCCTTGTCATGAGCTGTGGGGCTGGTGAGTGGTGGGGTGGGGTGGAGAAGCTTTACATCATTTCTGTTCTATCTAATTTGTCAATGGTGATAGTGCACACCGAACAGAAATAGACTTCTGCTGGAGTGCACATGGGTAGTTATAAACTGCATGTGGTTGCATAATTCACATGTACTTGTGCACATTCATTCTGTAGCCATCACACATACACACACGTCTTTCAAGAGGAATGCATTTCAATTCCCATTCTGAAAATTATATTTTAATCTTCATTGTACTGTATTCCTCATTGAGAATGCAGATGAATGGTTCTATCATGATAGTAAAACGTTTGGAGAGGACACATACATATTCATGTAGATATAAAAACTACTTTTTCGATGAGTTTTGTACTAATAATCGACTACAAAATTCCTGAACTTAAATTGTAAGATTTATAATCATGGTTTGGACTAAGATTTATCTATTTCTGCTCAGACATTAAAATTGTGCTGCTGAGCAACTAGAAATTACATATTGTGATATATAAATGATTTTGAAGTTTTGGATAAAAAATCACTGGAAAAATAATTCTACACCTCTAAACAGTCACAGTCTTACATACAGTCTTATGTAGGTTTTACATAATGCACACATTTGCAATACAGTTGCCCAATTCAGAATCAGGTTGAGGACTTCATCATTTCACTCAGTTATAAAACTAGTTTTCAAGATTAAAGAAAAAAAATTTTAAAGCAGGCAAATTCTTTGCTCCAGGCCACTTCTTCACAACAGGCCACTCCCTCATAACAGGCAGGACAGGAGGGAGGAACAGTAGAAGGACACAGAGATAGACAATAATCATTAGTGCAAAGCACAGTATCCCATAGGGCACATCTGTCTCTGCTCCAATAGTGTTAGTAATGTAATAAATGACACCTCCTACTATACTTGTAAGAGTTAAAAGGTAGGCCAGTAATATTGTGCTTTGTGATTTAAACTCCTTAATTGTAACATTTCTGGTTGAGAAGGCAAAAATGACAGTGCAGATGATGAGTATTGCCTCATAGACAATACCTGCCACTATCCATTCCACTTCATAAGCACAAGAGCAAGATTCCTTCATGACAAGCACCAAACTGTCTCCCTCTGGGGTTAGTGTTGCATCAGTTCTTCTCACCAGGGGATCATATAAGGTCCAGACAAGGCACAACACAGCACTAAGACTAATGAGGACTATAATCACAATAATTAATGATCTGTCCCTTACCACAACCTTACAAACATTCCTGTGTTTTATTGCTGATCGAAAGATGTAGTAAAGCCTCCAAATTTTTGTAGTGACAGTTCCAAACACTAGGGTGAGTCCTGTAAACAATGTCCATGGAAACATGTTGCATAACACAGTCTTTGAATACATATCAATGTTAAAAGTCTCCATTATAGTGTACAGCAATGTACCACTAAAGATAACATAACATCCAACATAGGCAAAGTGGTTGAGCCTTGCACTGGAAGCCTTGATGGTTTTGTGATGGCTGTACACTGTGTTAAGGATGTGTACCCAGATAACCAAGGCAGCAGCAACTGCCTCCACTATGATGACAACCACAGCCAGGGGGGTGGACACTAAGATGAGCTTCTCTTCAAAGTTGGTAGATACGAAGACTGCAATGCTGGAATTCACTTCAAGAACACCATCAGTGAATGAAAAATTTCCTATTACTTCAGTCTGCTGATAAATGGTGCACATGATATTGATAATATAGCCCGTGCTTGAGTTGAACTGCACTACTCCCGACTCACCATTAAAAGAAAGCATATTCATTTGTTGCTGAACAATTTGTGTGTATGCATACTTCCCATAGGTGTAATCATGCAGGGAGAGCGCACTCTCCCTTAGCGGTTCGACTGAATTGTTAAGCGCCAAGGCAAAAGCCCACACCGCGTCAAATAGACTATAGCAATCATCACCATCTGAGTATTGGCACATATATTCAATTAATGTTTGATCTATATTTGAAACCTTGGTTGCATCACCCCAGAGATTGTCGCTTACAATACTGATACTTTTATTTTGGGTCATGACCAGCTGCTCACCACTGCATTCGTACTGCTCACCTTGGTACACAAAGGACACGTTGCTGTCATCGTTTGGTTCAAACAGAATCCACTGGTAGCCAGGGTAGGTCATGTTCTCGTAGTAGGCCAAGCAGAGTACACGTTGGAGGGTTTCGTCTCGAAGGAAGGACACAATGACCCGTACGTAGGAGTTTCTCAACTCGTCCAAGGGAAGGTACGTTAGCGAGGCGGGGGAGACAAAACTAAGGTTTGCTATTCCCATTACTTTGTCTTGGAACAGTACGAAGGAGTTGTAGTCGACCAACATGTCGGGATTGTACAGTACGGCTGCGCGAGTCCACTTGTTGTAGCTAAATAGAGCTACTACAGCGTCGACATCAACGGATGTTGGAGGGCGTATTCCGTAACTGTACGGGTACAGCATACGATTAGCGAGCTCTGGAGCGTTTCCCAAGTGCACGTTAAGCAGCGCTATTTCAGGTCGTCCTGTTAGAGAGGCGACAGCTTTGGTTGAATCGGAACACTCCGGTCCGACTATGCCCACGATCTGCTTATGATCAGCGTAGTAGAGGTTGTTGATCAGGTTAATGATCCCTACCCAGCTGATGTTACAGCCATCATCCGCTGCGATCAGTTCCAACCGGTAGTCCGCAAGAACGTCGCAGCGATTATTGATGTCTCTGACCGCTAGATACGCGCCCGGGATAATGTCGTTTGCATCTGATATGGAAGGTTCCAACGAAGTGTTGTTATTAGGATAGGAGAGTAGAGAAAGAAGGTAGAGGGTGTGATTTTTACGAGATAGTGCAGAGGCTTCCATTACAACCAGCCTGAGCACTATAACTATAAGAACAGCTTGCCACGCCGCCATCTGCAAATGTCATGAAATAATGTATAACTGACTGCTGTAGCATCCACAATTCCACAAAGCAGCGCTAGCGCATAGCACAGTCTAGTCTTTTAATAATGCGCCTGATTATCCCTTGCATCTAGTAGTGCTTATTTAAATGGAACGCCAAACTGATAAAAAATGGAACGCACGCAAAATTGCATGGACTAAATTACATAATCCTCGTTTATTATGTACCTATCGAATCGATCCTTTGCGGTCATCGGATCGGTAGCCCAGGAATCGTCTTCAGTTCCGGTCAGTCAAGCTAATCATAATATGCATGCTAATACCACCACAACTGAACCAGCAGCCGGATCCGGCTTTGTAGTGAGTTAGTGCATGAGTTACTGAATAATACGGATCAAGATCACGCTGCCGCCTAACAGTAAGCTACTTGATGAAGATGCGCTATATACATAAACGCAAAGCGCTAGATTGAGCTAGCTGTATACATGTATACATGTACTAGCTGTACATGCATATTTATACCCTTTGCGGGTGTTGTTTTCCTAATCAGTGACTGCATGACCAATAATTGATGCAGTTAACCTACAATGTCCTCATCTTTTGGCAAGGACATCACCTTCAATAGTTGCTGTTCAGGAGCTGTATGGACTAGTAAATGCCTTTGTATATGTATACATTGTATAACAATGCAGTAGCATTCTTAAGTTGGTGATCTTTGGTGATCTCTACCATTCCTTATTATGCCACTATATACGTCAAATCCAATAAACACTTTTAACAACGTATTCTGAATCATCAAATTGAATTGGATCTCTGCACAGACCCTCTCTATCATGAGGGGGGGGGGGGGGGGGGGGAATGAAATAATAAAGGACTCTAGATATCGAGCCCAAGGTGACTTTATCTCTTACATGATGACAACCACAGCTTTTGGGGGGTGTATTAATTACGCACAACCTCAATATTCATCCAATACATGTCTATTAATTCCTTACCTAATATACTCAAACAACCATTCCCTTTCATTACTACATGTAAAACCAATCTGACATCCTATTGTGTGCTGGGTATGGATTAGTTAAATATGTCCACTTATCTACATGTATATATGTTACCTTATGGTATCTAGATCTGTGTTATGCGCATACACCGTTTTAATTACTTCCTCATGTGTTTATTTACCTTGATATCCCCAACAAACAGCAATGTTTGTTTAACAATATAGACTTTACTACATCGTATACAATGTCCCACTATGTCCCATTGATTTGCAACAACTATTATTTGTGGCAAGAGAACAGAACATATATACTAACAATAAACATTATGTGATCAAAGTAGCAATTAAAAGGAATACTACTTCAAAATTCGGATTTCAGGGTGGTTTTTCATTATGTTATGGCACACAATACATATGGCTGCATCTGAGCTTAGAAGTACATTGCTCTATATAGACTTCAGACACAATTTGAACGTAATGCTTCATAACCATTCAAGTCAGAAATGCCAGCTTGTCAAGACCACTTCATGAAGGTTCAAGTTGGAACCTTTCTTCTCACCATTTAAAAGGCAACCACTAGGCTGTTTGCTTTCAATTCTAAAATACTTGCAGATCCACCTAAATATATGGCATCACTTGGAATACATATACAAGTCCATAGCCACTTCTCTTCAGTACAGCCTTGCTCCATACATGTAAAAATAAAATAGTACTTTTTGTAAACTCCTAAAGGTATGGTTATTCTAAGTATAGTT
The DNA here is from genome assembly GCA_949361645.1 of Spongilla lacustris. NCBI lineage: Eukaryota > Metazoa > Porifera > Demospongiae > Spongillida > Spongillidae > Spongilla > Spongilla lacustris. The sequence continues at coordinate 5,006,023 of OX442434.1, read as the reverse complement.
TGATCAACAGGGCAAGGTGTAATTGTGCAATTAGATCTGCATGCTCCATGCCATTAAAAATTCTTGCAGCCAATAGTTTAACATGAATGAGTTACTGATACCTTTCATCCTCAACTGCTATGCTTTTAAAAAGGCTTCACCAACAAACACTGAGCAAAAATGTAATACATACATGTAACCCCCCCCCCCCCCCCCCCCCCCCCCCATTTTTTGCAATGACAATTCCACCAGTTCTCTGAACTGAGACTGATGTGATAAGGCCGAATCTGTGAAATTTGCACACAGGCAGATATTTCTAGTGACTGCTGCAGATATCACCGACAAAGGCCACCACATTATAATTTCATCAAATAATCTAGAATCCATGCTCTATGTTGTTATTTCAGCTAGCATGGGCCATCACTGCTCTTGCATTTCACATAGAAGTAAAAGGACTCAATCATTCCGATTAACAATGGTCCCATGGAAGTGTGATAACCAAACACTCTTGAACACTGAATGGTGTAACACCTTGGCATATTAGCTGTTCACCACTGCATTCGTACTGCTCACCTTGATACACAAAGGACACGTTACTGTCATCGTTTGGCTCAAATAGAATCCACTGGTAGCCAGGGTAGGTAATGTTCTTGTAGTAGGCCAAGCAGAGTACACGGTGGAGGGTTTCATCTCGAAGGAAGGACACAATGTCCCGCGTACGTGTTTGCACTTAAGTCACATTTGGCTCATTTTTCATGGCCTGTACAAAAAAATTTAGTTGTAGACTTGGCCACCATAAACAGCTGGTGATGGCCTGCCACCACGAACCTCCAGACCTTTTCCATTGTCATGTACTCTATGCCGGTTTAATAAGCTATATTGTATATCTTGCTACTAGCTTGGCCACATAATTCTCCATTGTGCATCGTATCATTTTATTATTAGTTCATTGGGGGTCACACCGACTATAAGGATGGCTTGAAATATCCTGTTTGTGATCTGTGTTTTGATGTTTGTCAGCGCATTGTGTCTTCACACTGTGTCAATAACGTACCTTGTCATTTTGATAATACAGCATATAGACCTTTACTACATGCATGTGTTCTATCTGCTGTACAGTGACAGACCTTGGTTTATAGCATGTGACAAGAAGCACAGATGCCACTTCATAGCTGCTTGTTCCTATTACATTATGCATTTAAGCATAAGAATACTATGTGATGAACGAAGACTAGCTACTCACTTACATGCACAGATACAGCACGTACTGTACATGCATATACATATGTGAGTACAAGGACTGAATTGATCATGAGTAGCTCTTAATCCAAGGCATGAGGAGTGTCAGACTGTCTTTAAAACCTATTACATAGGCACACTATTCAGATTGCTAGCAAGGAGACCTACAGTACATATAAAATAACATATATACCCCGTATGAGTGATAGTGCACATGGTGGCACATCATTAGCTACAATGAATATTTTTTGTGCAAGCCATGAAAAGGGGCCCAAATGTGCTTACATTGACCTTACCTGTACAGCAATGGGTGCAAACGTGTAGCCTGAGCATCATTATTTTATTCTCTGAGTGGCAAGAATGTGTAAGATGTGATAAGCATAGGCCAGGATATAAAAGCATTCAGTGTTCCAGAATGTTTGGCTATGACACTTCCATGGGACAATTGTGATGTCATTGGGACATTTTCAATCACAGCAACTGAGTCCTTTTACTTCTATAATGAGATGTGAAATGTAAGAGCAGTGATGGCCAATGCTAGCTTAAATAATGACTTAGAGCATGGATTCTAGATTGTCTGAATACAGGCATGAAATTAGAATGTGGTGACCTTCGTCTACGACATCCTATGTGTACAGTAGGGGTTACTCTATCAGCCTGTGCAAATTTTTCAGATCCTTATTGTATCAGTTCAGTTTAACATTTATGCATAGTTTGGAGAACAATTTCATTGCAAAAAATGGGGGGGGGTTATTACGGTTATACATATGTGCCAGTGTCTGTTGGTGAGTCCTGTTTTTTAAATGCATGGCAGATGAGATTCAAGGGGTATTAGTAAATTGCTGCCCCATTACCACATTACATCCAACTGCTTAGTCTTGTTCTATTGGCTGCAAGAACTTTTGGAGCAGAATAAATTGAACAACTCACACCTTGCCCCATTGATCAAACTATAGAACAACCATACCTTTAGGAATTTACACAAAGGGTACTATTGTACTTTTATATGTATGGTAGCTATAGACTTGTATTATGTACTCCAAGTGATGCCATATGTTGAGGTTAATCTGCAAGTATTGTTGAATTGAAAGCAGAAATCCTTGTGGTGTGTGGTAGTAGCCTATTAAATGAAAAGTAGAAAGGTCCCAACTTGAACTATCATAAAGTGGTCTGAACAAGTTGACATTTTTGACCTGAATGATTATGAAGCATTATATTCAAATTGTGTCAGAAGTCTATAGAGCTGTGTACTTCTAAGCTCAGAAAAACTTTAATGGAGCCAGATGTGTTGTGTGCATTACATCTTTAGAAATCCAGGTTCATTGTTACCTTGACCACAGAATGTTTATTGCTAATATGTAATTCTCTTGCAACAAATAATAGTTCAGTGTTGCAAATCAATAGGACAAAGGACATTGTATAAGATGTAGTAAAGACTTTGTCTGTATTGTTAAACAAATATTGTTGTTTGTTAGGGATGTCAAGGTAAATAAACATGAGGAAGTATTTAAACGTGTATACAGATATATTTTTAACACAGATACGCTGAGCGCACAATGATGACCATCCCTACATTGTTGTATGATAGAGAGGGTCTTGTGCGGAGCTCCAATTTGATGGTTCAGAATTCTTTATTTCAATCGAAGTGTTGGATCACTAATTCATTATCTAGTTAAAGAAATAAAACCCGTTAATTAAGTTAAGGAGTTAAGTTATAGTCGTAAATACCACCTGGCTATATACATGTAAGTGCTAAGTCAATAACTGCCAATAATTGACTTAACTGACCCAAGTTAAGTTGATCTATCCCAACAAGTATACCAGAGAATGCTACTGCATTGTTATCAAGAGTTACGGCAGTAACTCTCATATTGCAATTGGATTTGTACCGTATCATGAATATCATTTTTTTAAACGCGACCCGCGTATAACTCACGAACCGAGAAACGGATAGAATAAAACTACGTGCTCTTTTTCCCGCTCGATTCGCGCCAATGATGTAACCACCGCCTCCCCATAAATTGAGCGGGACGCGATTTGCCAAAATCATTGGTGCGAATCGAGCGGGAAAACTTTGTTCAACTGTATCTCCGTAACGGATGGCATAAAAATGAACGAACAGAACAAATCGATAGGTATAGGACCTCTGTACCTCCAAAACGAATTTGAAGCGATTTGATTTACTCCTAAGAAAGTTATGTTGGGTTTGTTGCAATGCTGGCACGGAGCAAATGCAAGACACCAAAATGTATTTTACCATAGAGCAATGGTGTAGTATGAAGTCATGAAAATAGGAAGTCGATAGCCTTTACCGTGCGGACGATATAGCGATTCAAACGTTACAACACAATTATCTTATAATGTTATAAAACATAGGAAGCTTACGCGTAACCACCGCCTCCCATACATTGAGCGGGACGCTACAGCAGAAATACAACTACCGCCAAAAGGTGAGTTATGCATGGAGTATTATCGTTTGGCGCGCTTCTTTTAGTCTAGAGCAGCTGGAAAAGTGCTTTATACATTGTGTTGCTAGGTGATGACATGTACAGCTGGATTTTGTCATGTTGCATAACGGGTGTTGCTATAATATTATTGACAAGATATAAAAAAACATTCTCTCTGAGAAAGTTAGTGGTATATAGGATTTGAATGCAATGGTGGTGTAAAAAGGAAGGGAACAAGGGATTTAGTGGAGATACCATGATTATTCCTATATTTAGCACTGTATAGAACGTCATTACAATTATGTTGCTAAATATAGGAATAATCATTGTATCTCCACTGAATCCCTTGTTCCCTTCCTTTTTACACCACCATTGCCTTCAAATCCTATAACTTTCTCAGAGAGAATATTTTTTATATCTTGTTTCATTCTTTTTTTTTAATAAGTGACTACTAGTGTACAGGTGTACATGTAGTACAATGTAGATAGACGATCGTACGATAAAATCCAGCCTTTATTGTAATTCCCATTTTAATTTATTGCCTAGCAACACAATGTTTACAGTTATGTTACATTTGCAGCTGTTCCATTTGTTAGAAACTCGCACGCCAAGCTTTCCCTCTTAGAAGCTCGTTTCTCGTCTGAATTCAGTTCATAAAGTCGCATCTTAGAAGCTCGCACCGCAACAGAATTCTTTTCCTTCGACTCAGATTTGCTCTGTACATGAGGACTCTAACTCATAGCCTCGATTTAGGAGGTATTCCTCTCTTCGCTTAGTTTTCCTCTTTCGTAGCCATAAAGCAATTTGACAAAAACAACTTCGCTAGCTTAAAATGGTGAGCAAAACTATAAATATAAATGAAACTTCCACCTGTTCCAATCATATCACGATACATTTTGTGAAACATTGTCATGGAAACGGTTTTAATATAGGTAACTCTAGCTCTCTATATTACGTACGTATATCTTGGCGCGCGAGAACGGCTGCAAATTTCGTATATCGGTTACATGCTTTATTTATATATATGATATCTGAAGATGTATTTTCAGGAAATTCTACGATTTTTGGTGTAAGTGGCGCTATTTAAAACCTTTCCTATCTCGAGTTATACTCACCCATAAAGACGACGACGACGACGACGACGACTATGGACAAATTACGGTCTGGGAACGAGAACACGAGCTTTTTTGTTCTCTTAAAGTAAACGGTCTGGCGACTTGAACAAAATATGAAAATGATCGTCTTTCCATTGTGGATCGATAGCAATAAAGAGCTACGCTATCCGTTTCTCGGTTCGTGAGTTATACGCGGGACGCGGTTTTTTAACGATTTCATGATACGGCACAAATCCTATATGAGAGTTACTGCCGTAACTCTCGATATTAGATGCACATTTTCTGTTACAGTTATGTTTATTATGCTTTGCAATACAGTTCAAGCCACTTTTAATGTCACCCCTAGTATAGTACACACAAATAATGCATGACATGGGGTCGACATTATTATGTGGCTTCAACTTGTTTTACCAGTGTCAAAGTAAATTTCAGTATTGACTGCATGCTAGTAATGCTTCTGCACTAACTTTGCTAACAGCAGCATGTGCAGATCTAGTGGTAACCTTTTGTGCTATAACCATGGATGGGTCTGGCAAAAGGTATCATTTAACTCATCTAGCAATGTCCTATTGCTTAGAATAGCCTTTTCAAGGCCACCCTTATACTCATTATCATTGGGTTCATACAGGGAGTAGCTAAAATGATTAAGGAGATGGAAGCTGCTAAGGCACTGAACATTCGAAGAACAAAAGCAGGGGGATTGTTAAAAGATGTTCGTGCCATTAATGCAATAAAAATATACTCTAGCTGGGGTAAGGCATCATAATGCTGCCTCAGAACCCTATTTCTGATACCTCTTACAATCACACAAAACAGCATGGGTATGTACCAGTAGACCTCAATGGTATGTTTGTTAATCAGCTGATTGTCCAAGCTGATTCATTTGCCTAAAATAGGCGACAATGAGTGAGGTTGGGCCTCATGATACCCTCCACCTTGAGTGGATAATACATATATGTCTGAGAAGCAGGCATATATGGGGGACCTATCCTCAATAGCAATTGAATGAAATCACAAAGAAGGTAACCCCAGTAGTTTATAAGTTTGATGTTGTTTGCTTTGATCCATGCATATAGTCAAACCACAAAACATGATGTTGCTAGGCAGTGACATGTTCAGTGTTGCTACAGCTGGGCATGGGTATGCATAGCATTTTGGTGGGTACTTCTGCACAGCTGGTATAAATGACTGATCCTTTTTCTCTCTACCACTAATGGCTCCTCACCCAAACAAGTGTCTATCACATTTCTGAGTTACATAAATGTACATACAAGTACAGGTTCTGATGAATGCACTTGCCTGTATTAGAGGGCAGGTACACAATGTCATACTGGTACGTGGTTATATTAAGGCAACCCAATGTAAAAAAACAAGATATAGAAAAGAGAAAGTTGGTTGGAAATAGGATTTGAAGGCATTGGTGGTGTAGAAAGGAAGGGATCAACAATGATATGAATTTTTTAAGTCATATATTTAGTCGCAACTTAAAATGTAGTCTCCATTGCACTTTGGGTTATTTTCAGTGTGCTTTGGCTCTTCCGTAGATAGATGCCCCAGCTGACAGTCCCTGTGATGTCACTGGGAGGTCAAAGGCAGCCGGTTTAACAGGGCCTTGTTGGGTAGCCAAATATCTGCAGGGCATGAGGGTCAGGTGTGAGGTTGCTACCCATGTCCACCTTCACTCTCAAGTGGGCTCTATGGCAAGTCTCTGCCAACACATTATGCAGTTGGTTATGGCAGGTGACCACATCTCCTTTAATTTGTTACATGTTGTGGCATGGTGACCAAGGGGATTTAGTAAGCTGGCATTATAAATGAATGGTACCTTTAATTTATTACCAGTACGCGATTATTAAAAAAATAAGCTCATTTACTTAAATAAGAGCGAATGCCAGAGCCATCCTCCGAAGAGTATAGAACCGAACTGAACTTGTGTGACAAACGTTTAGTGCATGTGTATTTAAGTTTAGATTTTCTAGAATGATTATAATATAGTGATATGAACAAAGATAAAGGTATAAGTAAAGTTATATTAACCGGCTATAATTACTGGTATTTGATTAGAAAAATATTATATTGATATAGGAATAAAGATAAAATTAAAAGTATAAAATTTATATCATAATTATTTTTTGTATAGATCGGAGCGGATTTTAAGCGATTATCTGTCGAAGTGGGAATCTAGCGGGGTAATCAAGTTCTCATAATCTGCATCATGGGAGGATGAGAGGCGGGCCCAAACCCTTTTTTTGCCAAACTCCTCGGGTGATAAAAACACCTTCTTTGCAGGATTTGAACTCGAAACCTCGTGATTCAGAACCACTGATTTTAGCGTTGAGCCTAAGGCTAGTCATGAATATATTATGCTAAAACCGCATTTAACCAAATAAGGTAATGATACGCGCCTTATATAGTGCGCTTTTTCATATGCACATAACGGCCAGTAAAACTTGTACTAATGGGCATGTCGCTATAATGAGAGCTACACAACATTTGCTCTGAATTACGTCATAGTTTTCTCAAGGCAGTTAATTTTTTTTGGCGGTAACGACTAACATCTCGTATAGTAAGCAATTGCTGCACTCACCCCCTCCATATAAAACTCACGAAATTTACACCGCAACTCCTAAAAAACGATTGCCACTCGTTATTAAGGCAAATTGCGTAATTGCAAATCCACTATAGGCTACTCGATAGGTACATGATTATACACATTCAAAGTCTCCTTAGTATCTTTCGTGGTGACACAACATAGTCCATGTATATTCAATTCATCCTGATGCCGGTTCTAATGTGTGTATGTGTGTGTGTGTGTGTGTGTGTGTGTGTGTGTGTGTGTGTGTGTGTGTGTGTGTGTATGTGTGTGTGTGCATGTGTGTGTGTGTGTATGTGTGTATGCGTGTATGTAGGCCTATGTGTGTGTATGTGTGTGTGGATCCTCTATTACAAATCGTGTGTATGTGTGTGTGTGTGTGTGTGTGTGTGTGTGTGTGTTTGTGTGCATCATTCTTTAATTTGCAGCAACCACAGTCAAGTCAGTTCTTGTTGATCCCAGCTGTAAAGAATCAACCTCAATACAGGTATGAGTGTGTGTGTGTCTACGTCGTATCAGCAACAGCACTCACTCCCTCTCCTTTCTCTTACTTTCCCCGTTAAGCAGCATCATCTCTATGCCCTCCTGATGACACTCACATCACCACTGCATGGTGGTGTGCTATTACGGCAACAAAAGAAAGCTGTCAAGGTCATGGTACGATGGTCCAATGATGATTGGGCCAGGTTGATGTACATGTAATCATGAGTTGTGCACATGACAAAATTGAAATGTTCCAATTTGACCGCACAATCATTTTGCAATATATCACTTGCAGGCAGAACTCCTTTTAGTTCTGTTTATGGTGCAACATAGTACATTATTTGGACAATACTTACTTCAGTGAAAACCTGAACACAGGGGGAACCTATCTGGGAGGGAAGCCTTATCAAACAACTCAGTGAATTGCAGGTGCCCTAATATGCAATACCAATACGTACACCTTCTGAGTTAGCTTGGATTTTATAATTATTATGCAGATGTAGATACACTAGTAACTAGCAGACAAAGATATAAAACGGATCCACTTGGTCTGGAGATTAGGCATAGCACTTTGGGTTATTTTCAGTGTGTGCTTTCGATCGTCCGTAGATAGCTGCCCCAACTGACAATCCCTGTGATGTCACTGAGAGGTCAAAGGCAGCCGGCTTAACAGGGCCTAGTTGGGTAGCTGCAGGGTTTGAGGGTCAGGTGTGAGGTTGCTACCCATCTCCACCTTCATTCTCATATGGCAAGTCTCTGCCAACACATTATGCAGGTGGATATGGCAGGTGACCGCATCTCCTTTAATTTGTAACATGTTGTGGTATGGTGATGAAGGGGATTCAGTGAGCTGACATTAAAAGGCGGTGAATGGTACCTTTAATTTATTACCAGTAAGCGATTATTTAACAACTTCAACATTTGCTTATAAGAGCGAATGCCATTGCCGTTCTCTGAAGAGGAGTGACAAAGTTTATGAATGTAAAAGTATAATTACAATGATAATATTAATTTCTAGAATGGTTATTGTGATGTGAATAAAAAGTATAAAATCAATATCGTAATCATTGAACATAATTTATATAGATTCTAGTGGATTTAAAGCGATTATCAGTTTGTCGAAGTGGGAATCTAGCGGGGTAATCTAGTTCTCATAATCTGCATCATGGGAGGATGAGAGGCGGGCCCAAACCCTTATTTTACCAAACTCCTCGGGCGTAAAAACACCTAGTTTGCAGGATTCGAATTCGAAACCTCGTGAGTGTTTTAGCATAACATATTCATAACGAGTCGTTTGCCAAACGACTCGTTATGAATATGTTATGCTAAAACCGCATTTAAAACCAAATAAGGTAATGATGCGAGCCTTAGTGCCTTTTACAGTTATAATGTGTAATTCCAAGCCCTTGCGCAATCTGAATGTAACCTATAACACGAGCCCAGTACTGATGGGCATGTCGGTAATTAGAGCTATACATAGTGGCTGCACAGTGGCTGATTCACTAGTTGGTTGGGCGTGGCCCTACCTATACTAAGATTTGCAACGGGGAGCGCAGTCCAATCAGATTGAAGCGGGTTAATTAGCGGCTGATGTGAAAAATTCCTAGTACATGTAGACTTGCACAAAGTACATGCGGTGGTATTATTACCACGTACATGTAATGATATTCGCAACAATATTTCATACGTTTGGTGGATCATAGATAGTCTCTAAACTATCTATGGGTGGATGTGGGTTAGAAAGCAAACCACCTTGCAGCTGACAGACTAACATGTCGCACTAACCAGGCAAAACCATGTGTCACCAACCAGCACCAGTACAGCTTGTTGGTGACAAGTGGTTTTGTCTGGTTAGTGCGACCACCAAATGTTTCTAATGCCACAGGAATGAAAATAATGTTCAGGGTGTGGAGGTTTTTCTGCTCCTCACTCCAGTGAGCTGCACAAAGCTTTTCAGTATGTGTGTTGTTGTATAGTTGAAGATGGGACTGTGTGATCCAGGGAGGATGCATTGCTTTTCTAACTGAGGAGAAAGAGCAGCTTGGGATGCCATGTTATACATCACATCACGAATAGCGTTGTGTCGACTGATGCATACACCATTCGTATTGCAAACTGTGACATGGTGTCAAGATTTGTCTTGATATTAAAAGGGCATTTAGAATCCTCTTGGTTTACATCGATCAGCTCCAATCCACCACAGCCTGATCCACTCAGTGTGAGATAGAGATAGAACCCCAAGTTGTTATTGGGGACAACTGACATTGTTATTATTATTATTTTACAGAATTAATGATAACTGAATATACATACAGGATAACAGATTATGATATGGCTGGAACTCTCTTATGATGATGATGATGACTCGATGATGATGATGATGATGATTATTATTATTATTTTTATTATGGTTAAAAACAAGGTACAGATCAGAATACGTAATACATTTTAAAAAGAAAATCAAGTTCTAAAGGCTGCCTGGCAATCATTGCACAGGCATGTTGCCTCTGCAATGTGATGGCCAATCTTTGGTACAGCTGATTGATGACACATGATTTTGCCTGGCCAGTGGGACCTTAAATTCTGTCCGTTCTGATTCTGAAACAAGGTTTGGGAGAGGACACGATGATGGAAAGGTGGAATGCCAACCTAGATAAAGAGAGATAAGCTTCCTTACCCCAATTGCAGAAGGTCTTGACAGCCAGCGGAATGCATGCCTACCCTACATTTGGCACAATTAGTTAGTATCTTGCGGATCTCTGCAGCCGCCAGACATTCAGCTAGAATCCATCAATATGGCTGGGCAGAGTGGCGATGTTACCGTGACATCAAATGCTGCAGCTTTGTACCTGTCCCACCCAGCAGTGAGCACATCTGCAAGTCTGGAGTAGCTGTGATCTCTGGTAAGAGATGACCCTTCTCTATGCTCACACTCAAATGAGCTCGTTGACAGAAGTGATTGTGCCTCACCACCACATCTCCCCCATGCCTACAGGTTACAGCGTGGTGACCCAAGGGATCAAGGGCAACATCTGTGCAAAGGGGCACACAGTCCCATGCACCAACACCTACACCTAGCCACCACCTCACTGCAGTCTGGAACTCATTGCATTCCTTGTCTAGGCCTAAGCCCATAGAGGGGACCACTGACTGTCATGAAGCTGCATGAGGGGCTGAAGCGGACAGAAGTCGGGCTTTGTTTGCTGGGGAAGATGCTTCCAACAAAGATTTGAACTGATTTTCATCAATTCTGCTGGACAGCTCTCTCTGAGCAGTGTGAGAAGCAAGTGCAGACTCAGTCGTGATTGTGTGGCGTAAGGAAACCTTGGAGTTATAAGCTATGACTGCCTGCTGAAGATGGCGATTGTTGGAAAGGCCCAGGCCTGATGAGGAAAGTGAGGCAATGAAGGCAGCAGCAGCATGGCAAGAAAGAGAACAAAGGCCTAAGCCCCCAAACCTCAAACCTAGAGGAGCCTGTTTCCAGGCACTTTCTGATACTTCAATGGCTGAGCAGAGCACAAAACGCTGCCTCACATCTTCGTCGAAGGACACAAGGGCATCCAAAGCCACACTAGAAGGAGTGACCCTAGTCAGGTGAACCATCTTGCAAAAATCTCCACACATGCACAGCAATGTGAAGGCCACCTGGAGATCAACTACCGCCACATCTTCCAGACTTGAGAGCAATTTCTTGGATTCAGCACGCTTGTTAGCAATAAATCTGGAACAGTGTAAGTAGTCACCAACAGGGGCACCAAGAATGTCTAGGTTTGGTAGAAGTGAGCACTTCACCGCTGGTGGGAATTTACTGCTGAAGAGCTCACATTTGGCAAAGTTGATATGCAGGCCCAGAGAAGGTCCCATCTCTTTGATGATGTGCAATGGCCTGCAACACAGCTGAACAGTTTCCAGCTAAGGCACCATCATCGAGATACAATGCGAATTAGTTTCTGCCAAACAATTGCAAAAAGTAACGGTCCCAGAGAATCCCCCTGTTGAACCCCTGACTCTGAACTGCTTTGTCCTAGGGGTGCCATAACAAAGGATGTCAGCTGGGTGAGTATGAGCCTTATCCTTACCTAACCCACTGCCCGCTTCCAAGCGAACTGACAAGGATACCTTGTGAAAAGCCTCATAGACTGCATTGCGCAGCACCCCCCCCCCCCCCCCCCCCCCCCCCCCCCACCCAAGCTTGCAAGTGACACTATTGTGACACAGTGGGTCCAGCATGCTCTCTTGGCATAGTGGGCAAGTCTGAGGGATGTCATTCCCAGAGTTTGGATTTAGATCCAACCACAATTTTGCTGTGGTGTTGAGCTCACAGGGATTGAGGGGAAACCCCATAACTTTGAAAGAGACAACTGAAAGCCAGGCAGAGGCATGAGGGGAGGACACTGAGAGAAGTTGTGCAGAGCTCAACTCCATGTCCTTAGAGCAGGACATGGAGTTGTAAAGGCTAGCTTAGACAGATGTCGCTGTGAAGGTGGGTTGGATAGAATGGACCAAAACAGCTTCAGAAGATTGAACACAGTTTTTTTGAATAAAATAATTGCGCCGGTGAGAGGGGGGTGGAATGGAGTGGCTGTGTCAGAACTGCACAACGAAGAGATAAAGGCAGCCAATGCATGGAGAGAGGAGGGCGCAACCCTAGGCCACCTCTACGTGGGCTCAGTTGTGCTTGTTTCCAAGCATCTACAGATATGTCCAGGTCTGTGCATTTGATAAAACAGTTAGCAACAGCGAGGTCAAAGTCCTTCAAGGCTACAACCGCCTATGTGGGAATAGTGCCTCTAGCTAGGTGTATTAATTTGCAAAAGGAGGCACAATGATGGAGAAGAGTGAGGGCAATATGAGACCTGAAGAACCAATATCTTCTTGGTGAGATAACAGTGCTGATGGACTGGAACATTTTCTGGCAATGAGGCTAGAGCAAAATGCTGTGTCCCCGATTGGCACTCCAAGGAGTTCGAAGTTAGGAACATTGGACGAAGGAATAGAGGTGGGAAATAATGTGTCACTGGGGCTAAGTAACTCAATCTCTTCAAATTCACATGGAAGCCTAGAGAGGGACCATCTGATTGTATGATGGCTAGAGCTCTAGAAACAGATGCTCCATCATCAGACATTCAGCTGCAGATCAGTGCAAGATTTGTTGTTGTGGGTGGACAAAATCAGCTTTCGCAGAGCTACAGAGAAGAGAAGAGGACCGAGTGGGTCTCCTTGTTGAACTCCTAACTGTGATGGCAGTAAGCCCATTGAGTGCCATAATGATGGGTGATGACTATAACACCAAGAAGACCATGGCAGGAGCTCACAAAAATGTTCAGAGCACTCCTCGAGGAAGGTCTGCCTGGACACCAGATTGAAGGCGTTGGTCATATCAACCTTAAGCAGTGGCCATCTACACATTGTCTGACTTTATGAATTATTTTCACAGCTCCCCCTGGGCATACAAACACTATACTGAAAGCGCTGAAAGAAATTAGCTGCCTTGTCATGTGACAAGAGGCATATTGTTATTATTATTCACAATACAAGTAAGATAGATAAATGCAACCTACTATTGCTAATTTTCAGGGACAAAACATCTGGAGAGGATGGCTGTGGCGTTGGCTCTAACCAAGTTGAGGCTCAGCCTGCCATATAAGACAGCTAGGACCTCAGCCTGAGCTGGTCGCAAGGCGAGAGGCCAGAAGTGAAAGTGACTCCATTGCTTCTGTCCCACAAAGCACCATATTCAACCACCATGGGAACGCAAACCCACCCTAGCTCCTTGCATTTGGCATCATTTGTGTCATGCTTTCTTTGCTCGGTAGCTCTGGCAGCCTGACTTGCTGCTAGTCCTGCTTCAAGTAAAACATTGGAGTTAAGCGGTGACATCACAGACAACTCGAAAGTTGCTGGCTTACCCAAAGACCAGTTGGGTACTCGGATGTCTGCAGGGCGAGTGTGGCTATGGTCTTTGGAAAGGTTACTTCCTGCCTCCACCTTAACACTAATAATAAATGGTGAATAATAATAATAATAATAATAATAATCACCTCCGTCTTGGGAACATTAAGTTCCTTTGATGGTTTAGATGACTTTTAGTTCTGTGTGTGAGTGATCGAGTGTGTTAGTGTGCCAGTACATTGTATATGTTAGGTTGTGTTGTTGTTAGCCATATTATAACACTTTATCGAAAAAAAAACGACCCCAAGTGCAGGGCCTTGGGGTGGGTTTGCATTCCACTGGCCGTCGAGACCTATGGGTGCTGGGGAACAGAAGCCAGGGACTCCTTCTCTCGTCTAGCAGCTCGGCTGGCCTTACAGCTACATTGCAGCAAGTCCAAAGCCTTGGTCAGCATTTACCAACGACTCAATCTCACTTTGGTTCGCTGCGCAGCCAGGGCCTTACTTTCACGTGTCGGCACCCAGACCCCAGAGGGTTAACAACTTTAGTTTAGGACTCCCTCGTGATTTCACTTTGTTTATGTTATTGGTACATATGTGTATTTGTAATTGTAATTTTATAATAATTATAAAATATAAATAATAATAATAATAATAATAATAATAATAATAATAATAATAATAATAATAATCTACAGTTTGGAGTGGCCTGCAGGGCAGGGGCTGAGAAGATTGTCCATAGTTTACGAAATTGCATTGAAGAGCATTGGATGCAGGATGAGGATTTTGTCATATTTAAAGTGGACATGACAAATGCATTCAACCTAGTTTCTAGACAGGCAGTCCTTGATGAATGCTCAGCTTTTTTCCCTGAAATCCTGCCCTGGGTGTCTTGGTGTTATGGCTCTCACCCAGAATTGTGGCATCCCATGGGCCATTTAAGTTCACAATCTGGAGTTCAACAAGGGGACCCGCTAGGGCCCATGCTGTTTGCTCTTGTTCTCCAGAAGCTCATTTCTACCATTGATGCGGATGATGAATGTTTACAACTTCTGCTTCAGGCATGGTACCTAGATGATGGTGTGCTTGCAGGTAAAAGGTCTGCAGTCCTACGTGCTTTGCATCTTATTGAAGAACTGGGACCTCATATTGGCATTGTCATCAATTTCTCTAAATGTGAAGTTTTCAGTCCCCAAGGCAACCATTTGTTTCCACCAGCTGTGAAGTCATCTCTTTTGCCTAACTTAGAGATCCTTGGGGTACCGATAGGTGACTATTTGCATTGCTCTCACTTCATTGCTGAGAAATGTTCCAAGGCTAAGGTGCTGCTCACTGCCCTAGTAGAGGTGGCTGACGCTGACCTTCATGTTGCAGCTTCTGTTCTTCGCATTTGTGGTAGTTATTGTAAATTAGTGCATTTAGCCAGAACCACTCCGCCTAGCCTCTCATGTGAGTCCCTGAAGTTCTTTGATGAGGAGGTAAGACGTTGTTTCTCTATTTGCATAGCAGCTGACATCGCAGACGATCACTGGAAGCAAGCGCAACTTAGCCTTAGCTTTGGAGGACTTGGCTTTCGTTCTTTATCCTACCACTCATGTGCTGCCTTCATCTCATCATTGTCTTCTTCAGGTTTTGGTAGTGCTAGTAATCGCCACTTGTTGAGCGCTATTTCGAAGTTCAACAGCCTTGTGTCCCCTGCAGAGGTCATCACAGTGGAGTCTGTTTTGTCCTCTCCTCTGTCCCAGCATGCCTTGTGCAAGAAGTTGGATGATCATCTTTTTCAGTCTATCTTGATGACTTCCTCTCCTGCCAATAAGGCACGACTTCTCTCTGCCTCTGCTCCTCATGCCAGTTCTTGGCTTTCAGTTGTCCCCTCGGTGGGTTTGGGCTTGCATCTTGATCCAGCCGAGTACCAAATTGCAGTGTTGTGGTGGCTAGGTATGAACTCTTCTATTCAATCAGTGTGCCCATTCTGCCCCGATATCACTTTGGATCCTCTCGGACATCATGCGGTATCATGCAGACATGGTGGGGACGTTGTCATCAGACACAATCGCCTGCGAAACATCTTTGCAGAGTTTTGTCGTCGTGCTCACCTATCTGTAAGAGTGGAGGTTGGTCAAGGCCTTTCAAGAGTCCAGAGTAACTCCCGTCCAGCTGATGTGCTAGTCGATGCATGGGAAAGGGCGAAGCCAGCAGCCTTCGATGTTACTGTTACCTCCCCACTCACTCCTGCCACTTTGCATGACGCGTGTAATTCAGCAGGTGTTGCAGCTCACAAAGCAGAGTGCCGAAAGCACTCTTCCAATGACCCGAAGTGTCAGGAGCTAGGGTGGGTATGCGTTCCTCTGGCAGTGGAATCGTATGGGAACTGGGGTAAAGAGGCCCAGAACACCTTCGCTAGACTAGCTTCCATCCTCTCAATCTCCCTGCACTGCCCCAAGGCAAAGGTCCTGACAGAGATTTATGGGCGGTTGAATACTTCATTAGTGAGGTCAGTAGCTAGGGCAATCCTGTCTAGAAGATGCGTTCCAGGTTAAAGAGTGTAGCTTTAGAGTGGAACTGTACATACAGTACATACATAGTTTACATGTAGTCTAATGATATGTAATAACTAATACTGCTGCTGTATTTGCCGTATGATGCTTTTATTTTAATAATAATAATAATAATAATAATAATCATAATTGCTGTGAAGTGGTGGTTAGGAATGGATGTTTCGTTTGGTTCTTGCTGTCCTCACTGTCCTGACCACAGGCTGGACCCGCTTGGTCACCATGCACTGACGTGCAAACATGGGGGGGATGTAGTCTTACGTCATAACAGCCTCCGGGATGTTTTTGTGGAGTTTTGCTACAGGGCCTGTCTAGGAGGTCAGGTAGAAGTGGGAAGTGGTCAAGGTCATGACAGGCTTAACTCTCGTCCTGCAGATGTCTTGGTTAAAAACTGGCACCTTGGCAAACCTGCTGCATTTGACCTCACCATCACTTCTCCGCTTAATCCAACCACTTTGACGGAAGCGGGAGTGAAATGTGGGTCATCCGCTCAGGTTGCCGAGGTTAGGAAGCATGCTGCTAATGATGAGAAGTGTAAGGAGCTGGGTTGGGTATGTATTCCACTAGCTGTGGAGGCATATGGATGCTGGGGCATGGAAGCCCAGGAAACTTTTAAACGTCTGGCGGCTCGTTTAGCGATTCAAATGGGATGCGGCAGGTCGCAGGCTACCACCACAGTGTACCAGAGGCTGAGCCTTTCGCTCGTGAGAGCTAATGCAAGGGCATTGCTCTCCCGTGCAAGGGTTCATTTGGAGGAGGGGGATTGAGATGGGAGTGTGGATTTGTAGTTATAGGTGACTTTACTATAATTAAGGTGCATTTATTCAGACCAGCATCATATGTATTAATTGTGTATGCACTTTAAATAATAATAATAATAATAAATTAGTGACAATATTAATAATAATTCTGTATGAGCATTTATTCCATTCGTGTATTGTCTTGTTTCATGTATTTCAATTATTATTATTAATAAAAATAAATAAATAAATAATAATAATAATAATAATAATAATTGTCTCTACGACGGGTACGTGTAGGCTGGCCACCTCACGCTACTTGCCATCTTTGGCCGAAGCCACAATGTACGTGCTGGGTGCGCTTTTATTGGAAGACGTCCTTCCGGATGTCTGGACTTTTCGATCTGGTGACGGGGCTGAGGGGTTGACTTCTGGAGTGGCCACGAAAAGAGAGGAATCCCCTCTGCGGATTAGGGCCACGCAAGAGGAACAGGACCCCAAGGCTGTCTCGGAAGACCACGTGGATCTTTTTACACAAAACCACAGACGTCGGACGGGACTTGACCAGGCGCATTGTCCAGGCATCTGATGGTGCTGTGGGAGGGTGAAGGACACCTTCCTTTTGAGTGCATTGTGTAACGTATAACTGGAATCAGTGGAATGTAAGCCTTCAATAAAAATAATAAAAATAATAATAATAATAATAATAATAATAATAGTTCTGTGTGCGAGTGATCGAGTGTGTTAGTGTGCCAGTACATTGTATATGTTAGGTTGTGTTGTTGTTAGCCATATATGTTAGTTTATATTATAAATATATGGGACAAAAAAAAAAAAAATTAATAATAATAATAATAATAATAATAATAATAATAATAATAATAATAATAATAATAATTAATTCGTTTCTACCACCATCAGAGGCTATTAACTTAGAGGCACTTCTGTTGACTTCAGTCACCCAAAAGAGCCTTTCCTCCAAGCTGGATGACCACCTCTTCAAGGTTCTACTTGACATGTCCTCCATTGCTGACAAGGCTCGCTTGCTGTCTGTTTCCTCCCCTCATGCAGGTTCATGGCTGTCTGTTACTCCGTCAGAAGGTCTTGGACTCCATCTTGACCCTTCCCAATTTCAGGTTGCCATCAAGTGGTGGCTTGGCCTGGACCTTTCTTATGGTTCATGCTGCCCACTGTGCCCTGAGATTGCCTTGGACCCACTTGGCCATCATGCTGTTACCTGCAAAAGGGGTGGTGATGTGGTTTCCCGCCACAACAAACTGCGTGATGTCCTTGCAGAGTCCTGCCGGCGAGCTCATCTGGGTGTCCAGGTGGAAATGGGTAATAATCTCACCAATCACAGCCACACCCGTCCAGCTGACCTTTTAGTTCCAAACTGGGTCTTGGGCAAGGCAGCAGCTTTTGACCTGTCTGTCACATCTCCGCTTAATCCTACAACTCTTTTGGAAGCGAGTGTGACAACAGGAGTAGCTGCACTGACCACTGAGCTGAGAAAGCACTCCTCCAATGACACCAAATGTAAGGAACTTGATTGGGTCTGTGTACCATTGGTGGTGGAGTCGTATGGAGCCTGGGGAAAAGAGGCTTTGGAGTCCATCTCTCAGCTAGCCTCTCGACTAGCCACTTGCTCGTCCAAGACAAAGTCTGTGGTTCTTACCGAACTCTACGGGCGGCTGAACCTTCACCTGGTACGAGCTAATGCCATTGCTATCCTTTCCCGTAGCATCAGTCAAAGTGATGTAGGGTAGATATATAGTTAGCATTTTGTGTACATTGTGTTTAGTCTAGTTGTATATGTTTATATATCAGTGTATTTGTGCATGTCCAATAATAAAAATGACTTTTAGTAATAATAATAATAATAATTTTGTATATTATAATTGAACGCTCGTTCTTTGGAGCGATCACATCCTTGCCCGATCGGTTCGTGTAGGCTGGCCACCTCGCGGCACCTGGCAGCTTTGGCTGAAACCCTAGCCCTGATCATGTCTCGTGGTGCGCTCTTATTTGGAGACGGACACCTGGATGGAAGGACAATGTGGACGGGTGACAAGGCGGAAAAGTTGACTTCGGGAGTGGTTCGAAAAGGGAGGGATTCTCTCCGCGGATTAGGACCACGTAAGAGGGACATTACTTGGAAGCTGCCTCGGAGGACCATGTGGATCTTTTGTTTCTCAAACCACGGAAGTCTGACGAGGCTGGACCTTGGAGCATTGTCTGGGAGCGCACACGAGGACTGCATTTGCTGGGTTTTGCGTAGATTGTGTACATGTATATAAGCCTTCCGTAATGTGTAGTAGTAAGTTTGCTGTACATATGAACTGCTTATATTAATAATTAAGCAAAGTAAAATAATAATAATAATAATAATAATAATCCATGAGCTATACGGGAGGTTGAGCATGAATCTTGTCAGGGCCAATGCCACCGCGATCCTGTCCAGGTCCATACCTCCTCCTGAGCTTCAGTAGGCTAGCAACTTGTTTTGTGCATATCATGTGTCTGTGTCATGTTTGTACTGTATCAATTCAAATTATATAAAATTGTAATAAATGATTTTAATTATCACAATAATAATAATAATAATAATGGCGTAGAATGCCTTGCTGTAGCTGCAACGGCAAGAGAGCGCTCTGTAAGGGTTGCACCTGTGCTAAAGGCAAGAAAGTCTGCATCGACTGCTACCCAGGAAGGAAAGGTAAGTGTGCTAACGCTTCGATTACGCCCACAGCATCACAGACATCGTCGCAGCCGCTGCTCCCTATCCCATCGCCTTCATGCTCATCGGCTCAGGCGTCACAACCCTCGTTACAAGTAATTCCTCTCCTATCAACGAGGCCTTCCCCGACCGTAGATGATCTGCCTCCTCCAGGCTCTCCATTATTAGATTCACAGCAGCTGTCCGCAAATCCACCGCTGTCATCTGCACATTCACAACAGCTCTCCGCATTGCAGCCGCCGCCTTCATCTTCTTCCTCTTCCTCTCCATTGCAATATCTACCGTTTCCAGGCCCATATCAACCACCCTCGACATCAAGGCAAGCGTTTTCTGAACTTCCATGTCAAGTTGCTTCCCCTGAGCCCTCAGTCCCGTCCCTGCCCCTTCGGACAAATGCTCCATCACCACGGTCGGCGCGTCTTCCAGGGCCGCCTCTACTCACCGCCCACAGGAAACAGTGTATAGTTGCAGGATGCCAGGAGCACATTGCACCCACCATGTGGCGAAGTCACATGAATCTCCACTCTCAAGGGGTTTTCCCTGGTGAAGTACCTACCTGGTGGCTAGAGGAACAAGACCTCTCTGTCTGCACCCATTGTCTCCAGCTTGTAGCAGTGACCCGCTTTGCATCTCATCTGGAGAAGTGCCCCACAAATGTCTCAGGTGGTCGTGGTTTCCTTCACAGTTCCCTTGCTGACTCCAGTCCTTCTGAAAACCAGTGTATTTCCTCAGTTCCAAGTTTGCACGTTGATGCAACCAGCTCACCCACTACTAGCTCGGTAACAGACCAACTCCCATCACTTCTTGAAGTATGTGAGCTCCGGTGCCCTACTTTGCGTTTTATTCCCGCCAAAGCAAAGTCAAGTTTTGCGCGTGTCCTTTCCAACTGTCTGAGAGTTGTAGCCTCAGAAAACACCATTGAGTCGTGGACAAAATTGCTCATGCTTCCGAAGTGTGTCTTACCTTCCACCAAACGCGGGGGGCGCCATACTAAGCCTGTACCCATAGAGTCATTATGTGATCTCTGGTCTCAAGGTCTTTTCAGCCATCTGTGGAATATGGCAAAGGCTCGTTCTGCCTCCACCAAGAGATTGCAACAATCCAAGGTTACTTCTGGTGCTAGGAATGTGTCATCTGCCGTACAACTTGCTCAAGAGGGTTTGTATGGTAAGGCATGCCAGGCTCTTGTTTCTTCTGGAGTCGCTCCCAATAATGACGTTACTTGGCAGTTGTTAGTCAGCAAACACCCGAGCAGTGCTTGTCCCACAGTTCCTATTGTGCCTGAAATTGATCTCCCCATCCCCCGGGATCTTAACATCCTAGCCATACTTAGGTCTTTTCCTAAGCTCACAGCAGCAGGGCCATCAGGTCTTCGTATCCAACATCTAATCGATGCAGCAGAAGTACACCTACAAACACCTATGCTTCAATCACTTAGAGCAGTCATCAACATGCTGGCACTGGGTAAAGCTCATAAAGAGGTTTCTGTTTACCTGGCTGGAGCCAACCTCACAGCTCTGAATAAGTCATCACCAGGAGATATCCGCCCTATTGCAGTTGGTGAGTCTCTTCGTAGATTGACGGCAAAATGTCTATGTGTGGCAATAAAGACAAAGGCTGCAGATTTCTTTAGTCCTTATCAGTATGGTGTTGCGTGCTCCTTTGGAGCTGAGAAAATTGCACACAGTGTAAGATCTTGTGTTGAGAAGCATTGGATGGACGAGGATTTTGGAGTCCTCAAAGTTGATATGAGGAATGCTTTTAACCTAGCTTCTCGTCAAATTCTCATATCCGAGTGTGAAAAGCATTTTCCGGAGTTGCTTCCATGGGTAAGTTGGTGCTACAGTAAGCACCCATTGTTGTGGCATTCTATGGGATCTCTCACATCAGAGTCTGGAGTCCAGCAAGGCGATCCTCTGGGTCCACTCCTTTTTTCCCTTGTTCTGAACATCCTAGTGCTTAAAATAGCTAAGGACATTGATTGCTCGAGCCTTTTGCTCCATGCATGGTACTTAGATGATGGGGTCCTAGCTGGTCCAAGGTCTGCTTTGCTGAGGGTTATATCACTGCTCCAACAGGATGGACCCTCTTTAGGGCTTTTCATCAATGTTGGAAAGTGTGAGATCTACAGTCGTAACCACCTTGAGGGATTTCCTGAGCAGATTGTTAAGTCAAACAAAGCATGTTTTGTAATTCTAGGAATCCCTATTGGTGATGCAGAGTTCTGTGCCTTGTTTATTTCTTCAAAGCGTGTTGAATCCAAATTCCTTCTAGATAAACTTGAGGAAGTTGGTGCAATTGACCCTCATGTGGCATTTATTCTAATTCGCCTTTGTGGTGGTTTTTGTCGCCTAAATCACATTGCTCGCGCTACCCCCCCATCCTTTTCGTTTAAGGCTTTGCAATTGTTTGATGAGGATGTTCGCCGGTGTTTCTCATCATCCACAGGCATTGATGCATCGGACGCTGCCTGGCAACAGGCCCAACTCAGCTTGAGCAGGGGTGGCCTGGGTTTAAGGTCCCTTGCCCATCATGCAAGTGCTGCCTTCATTTCTTCTTTGTCTTCCTCAGGATTAGCCCCAAACTCTTCCCAACATTTGTCTGATGCAGTGGGCATGTTTAATCAGTTAGTCCCTGCTGAGGACAGCATTAAGTTTGAGGACTTCCTGTCATCTGCTATCTCTCAGGGCAAGTTATCAGAGAAGCTCGATAACCAACTTCTCAGTTCCCTCATGGAAGCTTCTACAGTTGCAAACAAGGCTCGTTTGCTGTCCGTCTCATCACCTCATGCAGCCTCCTGGTTATCAATGCCACCATGTGAGCGCCAGGGGCTCCACCTTGAACCATCACAATTTCAAGTTGCTGTCAAGTGGTGGCTAGGTTTAGACACTTCCAGTGATGCCCAATGTGCACTGTGTCCTGAAAAAAGCCTCGATCCTCTTGGCCATCATGCCACAACATACAAGCGTGGTGGGGATGTTGTCTATCGCCATAACAGGCTTCGGGACATTGTGGTCGAGTCCTGCCGCCGTGCCCATCTTAGTGTCCATTTAGAAGTAGGCCATAACCTTACTCCCGACCACAGCAACACACGCCCAGCAGACATCCTCATCCCTCACTGGTGCATGGGCAAGCCTGTGGCTCTGGACCTATCCGTTACTTCTCCGCTTAACCCACTTACCCTTCTGGAAGCGGGAGTGACAGCTGGCGCAGCAGCTAAGGCTACCGAGGAGAGAAAGCTTAAAGCCAACACGGGCAAGTGTGCTGATTTGGGTTGGGTATGTGTCCCGGTTGTTGCGGAGTCTTATGGGGCATGGGGTTTGATGGCTAGGGATTTCTTTTCTACACTTGGGTCCCGTTTGGCTACATCATTGGGAAAGTCAAAGTCAGTGGTAATCCATGAGCTATACGGGAGGTTGAGCATGAATCTTGTCAGGGCCAATGCCACCGCGATCCTGTCCAGGTCCATACCTCCTCCTGAGCTTCAGTAGGCTAGCAACTTGTTTTGTGCATATCATGTGTCTGTGTCATGTTTGTACTGTATCAATTCAATTATATTAATAAAAAATAATAATAATAATAATAATAATAATAATAATAATAATAATAAAATAATAATAATCTCTACGGGTGGCTGAACCTTCACCTGGTACGAGCTAATGCAATTGCCATCCTTTCCCATAGAACAGTCAAAGTGATGTAGAGTAGATATACTTAGCATTTTGAGTACATTGTGTGTAGTCTGTATTTGTAATAAACTCTGTATGTAATAATAATTGAAAGACAAGGCGGCTGAGTTTTCCAGCCCCTGAAACTGGGTGTGGCGTGTCGGGCAGGTGCAGAGAAGATTGCTCATGGTGTCAGGAGACGCATTGAGGAGCACTGGATGGATGAAGGTTTCGTTTTCTTCAAAGTTGATATGCAAAATGCTTTCAATGTTGTCTCCAGACAGGCAGTATTGGATGAATGCTCTAAATTCTTCCCAGAGCTCATACCATGGGCATCTTGGTGCTATGGGTCCCACCCCCTGCTTTGGCACCCACTTGGCCAGATCACTTCTGAATTTGGTATGCAGCAGTGTGACCCCCTGGGTCCTTTGCTGTTTGCATTAGTGCTTCACAAGCTGGTAGCAAGCGTGGAAGCTGATGATGAATGTTTTGACCTCCTCCTTCAAGCCTGGTACCTAGATGATGGAGCCCTGGCTGGTAGCCGCCCAGCTGTGCTGCGAGCTCTGCCTTTGATTGAGGAGATGGGCCCAGCCCTGGGCCTTCATGTAAACTTGGCCAAGTGCGAGTTATTCAGTAGAAAGCGCAACACCTCATTTCCACCTGATGTGAGGTGTTCACTCTTGCCCAACTTGGATATCCTCAGTGCACCAATCGGTGATTACTTGCACTGTTCTAAGTTTATTGCTGGTAAGTCCAGGAAGTTGCTGTCTGGGCTGGTGGATGTGGCTGCAATCGATCTCCAGGTAGCAGTTACCTTGTTGCGCATGTGTGGTAGCTTCTGCAGGATGGTCCACATAGCAAGGGTCACACCACCCAGCCTAGCCTCAGATGCTCTGAGGTCCTTTGATGAGGAGGTCCAACAGTGCTTTGCACTATGCACAGCCATTGAAGTTCCCAATGGAGCATGGTATCAGGCACAGCTCGGACTGAAATTTGGTGGTCTAGGCCTTTGCTCTGCCTCAATTCATGCTGCTGCTGCCTTCATTGCATCCCTAGCATCCTCCGGCTTTGGCAGTGCTGACTATATCCATCTTCAGCAGGCAGTAGTGGCATTTAACTCCCAGGTCTCACTTCCCAATGCCATCTCACTTATATCCGTTCTGGCCTCTCCCACTCCTACCCAGAAGGTTTTGTCTGGAATGATCGAGGACCAACTTTTCTCCACCTTGTTGGAGTCTTCCTCTCATGCCAACAGAGCTCGTCTCCTGTCAGTGGCAGCCCCTCATTCTTCCTCTTGGCTATCAGTGGTCCCTTCACCTGGTTTGGGCTTGCACCTCGAGTCCAATGAGTACCAGATGGCCATAAAGTGGTGGCTGGGACTGGACACTTCAGGTCGATCTATGATACGGCCCTCGATCCTCTTGGTCATCATGCTGTGACTTGCAGACATGGTGGAGATGTTGTGATACGCCACAATCGCTTGCGGGATGATATCTTTGACCTCTGCCGTCATGCCCACCTGAGTGTTAGATTGGAGAAAGGCAATGGCCTCACTAGAGACCTTGATCACACCAGACCTGCTGACATTCTCATTGCCGGATGGGACAGAGGAAAACCTGCTGGACTGGACATCACCATCACATCACCCCTCTGCCCAACCATCTTAGGTGAGTCATGTCACCAAGCTAGTGCAGCAGTTCTTGCAGCAGAGACCCGTAAACTACACTCCAATGGACCCAAGTGCCAGGAGTTAGGTTGGTCCTGCATTCCATTGGCAGTGGAGACATATGAATATTGGGGCACAGAAGCCCAGGATACCATCTCCAGGCTGGCATCTCACTTGGCCATTCACCAGTCATCCCCCAAGTCATCAGTGGTGGCTGAGATTTATGGGCGATTGAATATGACCCTGGTCCGGTCCATCACCAGAGCCATCCTGGCCAGGGAGCTCCCACCAACCTAACTGTTTATGTTTGTGTTTGGAGTAATGTACTTGTATAATAATTATGTAATATTGTTGCGTTTGAATAATCTGTATATACATGTAAAAATATATATATAATTATACTTAAAATAAAAATAAGAAATAAAAATAATCACAATAAAAATATATTTCTACCGCACATAATTTATTTATTTATTTATTTATTCATTTTTTATGATAGCAAGTACATTGATTTTTAAATAATACATAATATGAGGAATACAATGCAAGAAACTAAGTACTAAGCTACATGTACACTGAACTAATATCTACTACACCTGTGGTTCGTCCCAGTAGAGCCCTTGCATTCTGGCGCATCAGGGTAATGCCCAGGCGGCAATAAATTGAGGCTAACACCTCAGGCCAGAAACGACTCGTCCTGATGGCTAATTTCTTGGCAACCCTTGAGAGAGCTTCTTGTGCCTCGCTTCCCCAACCACCAAATACCTCCACGACCAATGGGACACATACCCAACCTCTCGCTGTACAGGGAATGTCATTTTTGGCATGTTTGTCCTGCTCTCCCAGTTCAGCAGTATAACCTGAGGTCATGCTCGCTCCCAATAAAAAGTTTGAGTTGAGCGGATTGATGACCTTCAGATCAAATGCTGCTGAACATGAGAGAGACCAGTTAGGCACCAACACATCAGCCGGTCGCGTTCTGTCCTTTGTTGAGGTGAGCCCACAACCTCTTTCAATTTCAGGAGCAAGACAAGCCTTACGACAGAAATCTGCAAAGCCGTCACAAAGGCGGTTGTGCCTTGTGACTACATCCCCACCTGAACGACATATCAGGGCATGGTGCACATGAATGTCCAGGGCTTGGGAGCAGTGTGGGCAGGCATCTGCATCTGTGGAAAGTGGAAGCCCAAGCCACCATTTCACTAAGACTTGGACTTCATTGGGCAGCAGGTCTAACCTCAATTTTGGAGATGGTTGTGCCCTCAGCCATGCATGCACTTGGGGAGCAGAGATGGCTAGTAGTCTGGCCTTGTCTACTGTTTATGCTCCATCAAGCAAAGAAAGGAAGCCAGCTTTCTCTATGGCTGAGGATAACTTGTGCTGATGATGGGAAGCATCTTGTACACTTGCTACAGAGAGCTGCTCACAACATGCTACCCTCCCATTGAACACCGTGATGGCATCACAGAGGTGCTGCATAGTCAGTTCTGATGGATGGATTGGTGTTAGTGAGGTAGACAAGGAGGCGATGTAGGCTGCTTGTGCATGGGTGGTCAGAGAGCGCAATCCTAGCCCTCCGTACTTGAGGCCAAGTTGGGCTTGACTGCAAGCCTGTGGGGTTAGCTCAATCTCCAGTGAGCACTCTAAGCAGTGAAGCACATCATCATCGAACCTGGCAAATGCTTCCAATGAAGCAGCAGTGGGAGGGATGGAACGAGCTAGATGTGCCAGCCTGCAGAATGAAGCACATACCCTGAGAAGAGCAATTGCAGACTGAGGGTCACAAAGCTTAGGCAGAAGGGATAATAATTGGTTGGCTTCCTTCCGCTTCTTTTCAATGAAGGCAGTGCAGAAATCCGGGCTGCCAATGGGAGCACCAAGAATCTCAAAGTCCAGTGTTGAGCAACATGGGATTTCAGGATGGAACATTGAGAGATCCTGCTTGCTAAGTATCTGGCATTTCTTGAAGTTGATCTGTAGACCATTTAAGGTACTGTCGCCCTGTATAATTTCCATTGCCCTTGACAGTGCTGCCCTTGGTCCTGACAGGACTCCATCATCCAAATACCAGAAGTTGGATTGTAGAGGTTTGCATAATGGATCTTGTGATATCTTGATGATGGTGTCGTTAAGGACAAGTGCAAACAACAGTGGACCCAAGGGGTCACCTTGCTGAACACCTGATGCCGATATAAGTTGGCCCATTGGATGCCAGAGATATTGGTGTTGAGAGTAGCACCAGGAGACCCATGGGAGGAGCTCAGGGAAGTGGATAGCACATTGCTTTAGGACAGCATCTCTTGACACTAAATTAAATGCAATTGGTATTTGCTTCCTTCCTCTACCACTTCTTTTTGATGATGGCAGGACACACCTAGGTAGCATTAACAGCCTGGACCACGATTCAATTGAGTTGTCTTGAGTGATCCGTCTCAATGTATCAGCCAGTGCACATCCAAATTGTTGGCGAGCACGGTGCGGAATATGTCTTAATGTGGCACCTGACAGAAAAAGATTTCCTCCAGAGATGGAAAAGTGGCTGGGATCACTGTGCTGAGTGTGACACCTGTCGATCGGTTTGGTTCTGCAGAATTAGCTAAACATGACTTTAAATGGGAGGCGGATCGGGAGCATGCTACAATCAGGCAGCAGGATTTGCAAACAAAGCATCTGTTTTCCTTCAACCAAAAAAATGATGTATAATAATTATATTATTATAATAAAATAATCACAATAAAAATAATGTAAAGTAATATTTAATGTTGCCATTTGTTGGGAAGGTATTTTAGTATTAAGGAATTCAAGTCAGTAAATTAAGTAATGACCGTGCCCACATGCAGTAGTTTACAGCCATTCAACTTGAATCGTGGACAGTAGTATCGTTCCCCGGTTGTGCTTTATTGATTGTCATGGCTAATGTTGGCCTTACTGGGAATTGCATCCTCTAATTCCAGCTGAAAGGGAAGTCCCCATCATTGCATGACAATTCGATACGTAGTATCAGGGCATCCTTATTTTGATGTTCTCCAGATGAAGCAATTTTGCAATGTAAGAGGTGATTACCCTGGTTGTCTTCCAGTTTGCTGGAGAGTACACAACCAGTGGTGCTAATGCTAAATTGCATGTGTATGTCCTCCCTGCCACAATAAATATATGGGCGTAGCGCTGCTAGTTAGGGACACACACACACACACACACACACTCACACACACACACACACACACACACACACACACACACACACACATGCACACACACATGCACACACGCACACATGCACACACACACACACACACACACACACACATGCATGGATCTGCTGCCACAGATAATCAAATCCAATGCAATGAAGAAGTTTCTAAGACATGTTCTTTCTCATTGATGGAATCTGATTGGACACTTCGCGCATGCTAATGTAGAGGGCAGATGAATGGTCCGAAAGTCAAGTTTAATGATAATAATCGACTACAAAATTCCTGAACTGAAATTTAAAGATTTAATAATTATGGTTTCGACTAAGAACGTAGTGTGATAATTTTGAAGTTGTGTGGATTAAAAATCACTAGAAAATTCATTCATGCACCCATACAAATATTTTTTTATCTTTCTTACATAATGCACACATACAGCTTACATATATCATGTGCACATTTTCATGACAGGTGTCCAATTCAGAAGCAGGTTTCGGACTACATCATAAAATTGAATTTCCACTCAGTTATAACACTACTTTTCCAGATGTAAGAAAGATAACAGGAAAATTCCACTTCTTCACAGCAGGCCACTCCTTCATAACAGGCAGGACAGGAGGGAGGAACAGTAGAAGGACACAGAGATAGACAATGAACATTAGTGCAAAGCACAGTATCCCATAGGGTACATCTGTCTCCTCACCAATAGTTTTGGTGATGTAATATATTACACCTCCTACTATACTTGTAAGAGTTAAAAGGTAGGCCAGTAGTATTGTGCTCTGTGATTGAAACTCCTTAATTGTAACATTTCTAGTTGAGAAGGCAAAAATGACAGTGCAGATGATGAGTATTGCCTCATAGACAATACCTACCACTATCCACTCCACTTCATAAGTACAAGAGCAAGATTCCTTCATGACAAGCACTAAGCTGCCTCCCTCTGGGGTTAATGTTGCATCAGTTCTTCTCACCAGGGGATCATATAAGGTCCAGACAAGGCACAACACAGCACTGAGACTAGTGAGGACTATAATCATAATAATTAATGATTTGTCCCTTACCACAACCTTACAACCCTTCTTGTGTTTTATTGCTGATCGGAAGATGTAGTAGAGCCTCCAAATTTTTGTGGTGACAGTTCCAAACACTAGGGTGAGTCCTGTAAACAAGGTCCATGGAAACATGTTGCATAACACAGTCTTTGAATACATATCAATGTTAAACGTCTCCATTATAGTGTACAGCAATGTACCACTAAGGATAACATAACATCCAACATAGGCAAAGTGGTTGAGCCTTGCACTGGAAGCCTTGATGGTTTTGCGATGGCTGTACATTGTGTTAAGGATGTGTACCCAGATAACCAAGACAGCAGCAACTGCCTCCACTATGATGACAACCACAGCCAGGGGGGTGGACACTAAGATTAGCTTCTCTTCAAAGTTGGTAGATATGAAGACTGCAATGCTGGAATTCACTTCAAGAACACCATCAGGGAATGTAAAATATCCTATTGGAGTACTGTAGTCACTCTGGTAAATGGTGCACATGATATTGATAATATAGCCCGTGCTTGAGTTGAACTGCACTACTCCCGACTCACCATTAAAAGAAAGCATATTCATTTGTTGCTGAACAATTTGTGTGTATGCATATTTCCCATAGGTGTAATCATGCAGGGAGAGCGCACTCTCCCTTAGCGGTTCGACTGAATTGTTAAGCGCCAAGGCAAAAGCCCACACCGCGTCAAATAGACTATAGCAATCATCATAATCTGAGTATTGGCACATATATTCAATTAATGTTTGATCTATATTTGAAACCTTGGTCGCATCACCCCAGAGATTGTCGCTTACAATACTGATTCTTTTATTTTGGGTCATGACCAGCTGCTCACCACTGCATTCGTACTGCTCACCTTGGTACACAAAGGACACGTTGCTGTCATCGTTTGGTTCTAACAGAATCCACTGGTAGCCAGGGTAGGTTATGTTCTTGTAGTAGGCCAAGCAGAGTACACGTTTGAGGGTTTCGGCTCGAAGGAAGGACACAATGACCCGTACGTAGGAGTTTCTCAACTCGTCCAAGGGAAGGTACGTTAGCGAGGCGGGGGAGACAAAACTGAGGTTTGCTATTCCCATTATTTTGTTTTGGAACAGTACGAAGGAATTGTAGTAGACCAACATATCGGGACTGTACAGTACGGCTGCGCGAGTCCACTTGTTGTAGCTAAATAGAGCTACTATCGCATCGACATCAACGGACGTTGGAGGGCGTATTCCATAACTGTATGGGTACAGCGTACGATTAGCGAGCTCTGGAGCGTTTCCCAAGTGCACGTTAAGCAGCGCTATTTCAGGACGTCCCGTTAGAGAGGCGACAGCTTTGGTTGAATCGGAACACCGAGGTCCGACTATGCCCACGATCTGCTTATGATCAGTGTAGTAGAGATTGTTGATCAGGTTAATGATCCCTATCCAGCTGATGTTACAGCCATCATCCGCTACAATCAGTTCCAACCGATAGTCCGCAAGAACATCGCTGCGATTATTGATGTCGCTTACCGCTAGATACGCGCCCGGGATGATGTCGTTTGCATCTGATATGGAAGGTTCCAACGAAGTGTTGTTATTAGGATAGGAGAGTAGCGAAAGAAGGTAGAGGGTATGGTTTTTACCAGATAGTGCAGAGGCTTCAAATATTAGCAGTCGGAGAACTAGTAGAACAGCTTGCCACGCCGCCATATATCTGCAATAAATAGTACCAACAGTGACTGGGAATACCCCAGCACCCAGTGATGTGAATTATTCATTGGCGCGTTGCGGATGGCAATTACGCGTGTTGAGGCATTTTGTATCTGAAAGGAACATTTTTTTTTTTCTAGCGCAAGCTACGGACATGCTAATGATTTTTTTAGAGAACTAGTCATTTTCGTTTCTATCTAGTTAGCTTAAAATCTTACTTGTCCCATACTTAGTAGTGCGAACTGTTCTTCAGTTGTAACATGCATGCATAATTCCCATCCGCCGCTATAGAATCTTTCCTACCAGTGGGTAACATTTGAATGCATTACCTATAATTTCACACTGACTCAGGCGGATCCGAAATCTAATTTGTCTCGTCCCCAGGCGCTATTTATACGGTAACATTAATATAAAATAGGGCATGGGGACGAGGATACATGTCTGCACTAGTGCCATGCTGCGCAGGACTTGAATGGATAAAAGGTAGTATAGGGGGAGCGTTATCATCGTTTAGCAATGCTTATTTTAGTCCGGAGTACAATTTTCAGTGCTTGTTTCCACGTAGCCGGTCTGCAATCATAATCATATGGAGAAATTGCCCATACATAGGCGGACATTTAGCTCTTTTTTTTCAAATTGATTTTTAAACACATGTACTAAGTACGATTAATCGGTCTGATTGTGAATCTGTAATTTATAGATTTATATCATGAGCCATTCTTGTACAAAAATCAAGACAAAAATTTAATTTCTACCGCACTAATTTATTCGTAAAGTAGACATAATGGCGCTAGCTCACGAGACGCATAATACACAAAGCCGGGCTCTGATCATAACGTATTGCGATTTGCGAATAAGTAAAAGTAATTGTACATTGGCCTGACCCTTCGATATATAGCTCCCGTAAACACAGATTGAACACGCACCGCAGGATGACCGAAAGCCATAGGGATGATGTCGGCTTCGTCCAAAGTGGCCGGCCGGTCCGCAATTACTAGTAGTTCACGACGGGAGTCCAAACATGTCATCATATATGCTCCGCCATGCATATTTACCCATTCTTACAATATTGGTGCAGCGTCCATTGTGCACGTCACGCCACCAGCCCTTTTTATGCCACCTTTCTCTATGCGGCAATTCATTATTGCCATGAAGCCTCGATCGCGATCATCGCGCGGGCAGCATATCGTAAAAGCAGAGATAATGAAAAGCGATACTTCCTATGATATATGCTACTACATTTATAGTTTCTCTTAGCCCCTTCCGTAGTCAATCAATGTGATATGGGTGGGCGGACCGGCAGCGTGGGCGTTTCTCTAGAGCTGAACACATTGGCAAGCTCGAACCCGTATCTTAAACGTTTATTTCATGTCAAGATATCGAACTTCTTATAGGTTAATACATTTACCGTAGTGATCAGGTCGACGGGTCATGCTGCCCTTCCCCATCACTGAGTTACGTTTACAAATTGACAATTTTTTAAAAATAATTGATCACTTTCGCATATACCACAAAGACCCTGCTGCTCTTCTTCCTCATCGGATGGCTATCACAGCTACAAGCAAGTCTAGTGTCATATGATGAGCACCAAACAAAACAAAAAAAAAAAAGATAAGTGCCTAAGTAGCATCATAGATACTTTATGGTAGCACATCTCCATGGAAACAGTTGCAAACAGACATTTAAACAAATGAACAGCTCCTGATATTGAAACCTAGAGAAAAAAAGTGATGGTTATGCATCAGAACAAATGCCCCTACCATAAAACCAAAGCCCTCAGCATCATGCACAAAGCACACTCCATCCCCTCCCATTAGGTCCAATGCAAAGCTCAACCAAGGCATCAGGACTAGTGCTTGCCCAACAGGCCCCTGTCATTACCCCCCCCCCCCCCCCCCCCCCCCACACACACACACATTCTGCACACAGTGTGTGGTTTGTATGACTTATACATGTAACTTCTCTGTATGGTTTCTACAGTGCTTGGGTGAATTAAAACTATACTGACCTAAGGTCATTTACAAATAGAAAGGAGTACAGTGTAGGTGGTACGAAGGTGAAGAGGAAAGACACATGAACACTTAACCTTCATTACTCACGATAAGTCTAAGTAGGTACCATGCAGCCCCGGATCAAGCATAGCTTTGGGGGTGGGGGCCAGCTGCCCCCCCCCCCCCCCCCCCCCCCCACTCCCCCATGGCACCCCTCTGGCAGCAATTGCCGCCCCCCCCCCCCCCCCCCCAGCCACATGCTTCCGTTCATGATTACATATACCCGCGAGTAGATTACGTGTTGCGTCATACGTAAAAAAAAGTCCGAATACTTGCTGACAAATGTCACCAAAGCAGTGGAGCAGAACAGGGCATGTACAAATGTGCCCCTTCGACTGCATCCCCTCCTCCCCCCCACCCCCCACCCAGTTTTCGTGCGCCCTCTGGTAAAACCAAATTCATGTAGGTCCAGGGTAGTCTTACATGTACATAAGTACATGCCAGTAGTTAGATAGATGTATGTACACATGTACATGTTAGTCTTAGGCCTAATGTAGATATGGTAGTCTTAGGTAGGTACATATAAGTCCAGGATAGAAAGGCCTACATAGGTACATGTACATTTATGTTTATTTTAAGTCTAACATCAGATAAGGTTGTGGGTTCCTTTCATGTTTAATTATATTCATAGCACAGAAGGGCAAGTTTGAAGGGAATACATGTAGACAAAAGACACAAGTAATTTTCAGAACTCAGGTAGGTACATGTAAGTAAGTCTATGTAGGTCCATGTAGGGTAGGCCTATGTAGGTCCATGTAGAGGTTCATGTTCATGTAGGGGTTCATGCAGGGTAGGCCTATGTAAGTCCATGTAGGGGTTCATGCAGGGTAGGTCTATGTAAGTCCATGTAGGTGTTCATGCAGGGTAGGCCAATGTAGGTCCATGTAGGGGGTCATACAGGGTAGGCCTATGTACATGTGTAGGTCCATGTAGGGGTTCATGCAGGGTAGGCCTATGTAGGTCCATGTAGGGTTCATGGAGGGTAGGCCTACATGTATGTAGGTCCATGTAGGGTTCATGCAGGGTAGGCCTATGTAGGTCGATCCATGTAGGGTTCATGCAGGGTAGGCCTATGTAAGTCCATGTAGGGGTTCATGCAAGGTAGGTCTATGTAAGTCCATGTAGGTGTTCATGCAGGGTAGGCCAATGTAGGTCCATGTAGGGGGTCATACAGGGTAGGCCTATGTACATGTGTAGGTCCATGTAGGGGTTCATGCAGGGTAGGCCTATGTAGGTCCATGTAGGGTTCATGGAGGGTAGGCCTACATGTATGTAGGTCCATGTAGGGTTCATGCAGGGTAGGCCTATGTAGGTCGATCCATGTAGGGTTCATGCAGGGTAGGCCTATGTAAGTCCATGTAGGAGGTAGGTCTACATGTAGCTTCAGGGCAGGCAAGGTAGCAGCACTACATGGGCCACTAACCATCAGATAAGGTTGTGGGTTCCCCTTTCAAGTTTATTATATTCACAGCACAAACCATGGGCAGATCTTAGGATTAAGAGTACAGTAGCGGCTCGCACATTGCGACAATTTGCATATCCCACATTGCGAAAATATGCCCCATTCATAGTGATGTTAGGCTAGGTGTTTGTGTTCCTAGCGATCCCTACGACCCACCGCTAATGAGATTCACGCGGTGATGGAATCTCATTAGAAGGTGGTTTATGTCAACTGTACCCCTCCCAGCAGTTATTAACCCGGATACTGCATGAAAATGCGCCTTACCTTCACGTACACGTACGTACCCTTTGGCTCGAAAGAAAACAAAATTACCTGCGCGCCCTTATACATAAAGACTGGCTCTAGATGAGCAGCTGACGACAGATTGGCAGGTTGCAACACCTTGGCT
Organism: Spongilla lacustris; assembly: GCA_949361645.1. Lineage (NCBI taxonomy): Eukaryota > Metazoa > Porifera > Demospongiae > Spongillida > Spongillidae > Spongilla > Spongilla lacustris. The sequence goes on along the minus strand of OX442434.1, from coordinate 4,971,071 downwards.
GTTAGTGTGAGACAACACAAGTGGCATGATTCAGATACATCAACCAGAACATAAACCCACCTACATATGCATGCACATCTTGTGAATGCGATGTGGCCTGCGTACAATATGAATGAAGGAATTACAGCGCAATACAAACTGTGCCAACAGCACCTCACCAAGCATCATGTTCTACAAGCTTCTCAGATGCACCTGATGATGCATGTGCACCTGGACAAACAAAACAACCTTGGTTGAACAGCTGACCCCTCAGGTTGAGTAGCACAATAACTCATCTTTGTTTTCACAATGAGTACACCATTTTCTGCTGTGTGCGGATGAAAAGCACGACACAAGAAAAAGGTACAGTGTGTGGAGTGATGGTCTTCTTTATGCTCACACCATCATGCATTTGCAATACGAGATTTGGTATTACAAATGTGTATGGTACCATACAAAATTGTAGCTGCAGCATTACATGTCAAAAATGGGACACCTGAAAATGCTTTATATTTAGGACAGCTTTGCCAACCATTATACAGAGCACAGATCAATTGCGTTCAGGTCACTGGCTCATTGAGGCAGATGGACGTTGCGGACAAATGTCTATGGAGTACGATCAGGTTAGGCTGGCTGCCACGGGGATCTAAGCTACATGTAATGCTGCTTCTTTGTATGTGTAGGAACCATACACACTTGTGCATAGCTCTACGTGCACATCAACTAATCTAAAGCAGTACAGTACATGTATACACACGTTTAACCATATTGTACGCATGCATGACATTCAAATGTAAGATCATAAGTCGCAAGGGCTGCTTCATACTTACCCCCATACTGGCTGTAACGAGGCCCTTACCCCCTTGGCTTCATAGTGTCTCATCTAACCGCGCGTAGGCAAAGCCACGAACACGTACGTTGCTGTGCATCAGTGTTTAAATCTTCACCGGAACTAAATGTAATCGGCATAACCAGTCACGTAGCTCCGAGGTCATATTGACGATAGGCCTATGGCGACCACGTGCACTACAGTGTGAGATCAATCATTCACTTACCTCATAGTTTCACACGTATGCTTACAAAGTGAGGCTACTTGTACGCAGTGTGATGTAGATACTGCCTGTGTACTTTCTGCCGCTATAGATTCCAATTAAAGGTGCTCATTCATTAGAATCGTGACGCACGTTCTAATGAATGAGCACCTTTATAGCGGCAGAAAGTACACAGGCAGTATCTACAAGTAGCCTCACTTTGTAAGCATACGTGTGAAACTATGAGGTAAGTGAATGATTGATCTCACACTGTAGTGCACGTGGTCGCCATAGGCCTATCGTCAATATGACCTCGGAGCTACGTGACTGGTTATGCCGATTACATTTAGTTCCGGTGAAGATTTAAACACTGATGCACAGCAACGTACGTGTTCGTGGCTTTGCCTACGCGCGGTTAGATGAGACACTATGAAGCCAAGGGGGTAAGGGCCTCGTTACAGCCAGTATGGGGGTAAGTATGAAGCAGCCCTCGCGACTTATGATCTTACATTTGAATGTCATGCATGCGTACAATATGGTTAAACGTGTGTATACATGTACTGTACTGCTTTAGATTAGTTGATGTGCACGTAGAGCTATGCACAAGTGTGTATGGTTCCTACACATACAAAGAAGCAGCATTACATGTAGCTTAGATCCCCGTGGCAGCCAGCCTAACCTGATCGTACTCCATAGACATTTGTCCGCAACGTCCATCTGCCTCAATGAGCCAGTGACCTGAACGCAATTGATCTGTGCTCTGTATGAATGGTTGGCAAAGCTGTCCTAAATATAAAGCATTTTCAGGTGTCCCATTTTTGACATGTAATGCTGCAGCTACAATTTTGTATGGTACCATACACATTTTGTAATACCAAATCTCGTATTGCAAATGCATGATGGTGTGAGCATAAAGAAGACCATCACTCCACACACTGTACCTTTTTCTTGTGTCGTGCTTTTCATCCGCACACAGCAGAAAATGGTGTACTCATTGTGAAAACAAAGATGAGTTATTGTGCTACTCAACCTGAGGGGTCAGCTGTTCAACCAAGGTTGTTTTGTTTGTCCAGGTGCACATGCATCATCAGGTGCATCTGAGAAGCTTGTAGAACATGATGCTTGGTGAGGTGCTGTTGGCACAGTTTGTATTGCGCTGTAATTCCTTCATTCATATTGTACGCAGGCCACATCGCATTCACAAGATGTGCATGCATATGTAGGTGGGTTTATGTTCTGGTTGATGTATCTGAATCATGCCACTTGTGTTGTCTCACACTAACAGCCAAGGTGTTGCAACCTGCCAATCTGTCGTCAGCTGCTCATCTAGAGCCAGTCTTTATGTATAAGGGCGCGCAGGTAATTTTGTTTTCTTTCGAGCCAAAGGGTACGTACGTGTACGTGAAGGTAAGGCGCATTTTCATGCAGTATCCGGGTTAATAACTGCTGGGAGGGGTACAGTTGACATAAACCACCTTCTAATGAGATTCCATCACCGCGTGAATCTCATTAGCGGTGGGTCGTAGGGATCGCTAGGAACACAAACACCTAGCCTAACATCACTATGAATGGGGCATATTTTCGCAATGTGGGATATGCAAATTGTCGCAATGTGCGAGCCGCTACTGTAGGTACATGTATGACAAAAGCCTTCAGTATTCTGGTACATGAACATGTAGGAGCGTGTATGGGCTGGGTTTTTTTAAGTATGATGTATAGGCTGATGTATAGGGTAAGGTGTATAGGCTGGTGTATGGTGTATAGGCTGGTGTATGGTGTATAGGCTGGTGTATGGTGTATAGGCTGGTGTATGGTGTATAGGCTAGTGTATGGTGTATAGGCTGGTGTATGGTGTATAGGCTGGTGTATGGTGTATAGGCTGGTGTATGGTGTATAGGCTGGTGTATGGTGTATAGGCTGGTGTATGGTGTATAGGCTGGTGTATGGTGTATAGGCTGGTGTATGGTGTATAGGCTGGTGTATGGTGTATAGGCTGGTGTATGGTGTATAGGCTGGTGTATGGTGTATAGGCTGGTGTATGGTGTATAGGCTGGTGTATGGTGTATAGGCTGGTGTATGGTGTATAGGCTGGTGTATGGTGTATAGGCTGGTGTATGGTGTATAGGCTGGTGTATGGTGTATAGGCTGGTGTATGGTGTATAGGCTGGTGTATGGTGTATAGGCTGGTGTATGGTGTATAGGCTGGTGTATGGTGTATAGGCTGGTGTATGGTGCATAGGCTGGTGTATGGTGCATAGGCTGGTGTATGGTGTATAGGCTGGTGTATGGTGTATAGGCTGGTGTATGGTGTATAGGCTGGTGTATGGTGTATAGGCTAGTGTATGGTGTATAGGCTGGTGTATGGTGCATAGGCTGGTGTATGGCATATAGGCTGGTGTATGGCATATAGGCTGGTGTATGGCATATAGGCTGGTGTATGGCATATAGGCTGGTGTATACTGTAAGCTGGTGTATGGGAACACACCAGCACACACCAGCACAGCAGCACACACCTACCTCCAAAGCCGCAGTAGCCTGCCTCCTTGTAGTCTTTGCAGATGTCAGGTGGATATAGTCCCAACGAACAGTACAGGGGACCTTTCCTAGGGGAGGGAAAATGGCACCTACATGTAGAATGCTGTCTGCACATTATCCCGCAATGGATCCCCTATGAAAAAATCTTGGCATGACATGTTCCAAATTCATGCGTGATATGTTTTTGCAAGTGTTCCAGTTTTTCTAGAGCACTGTTGAACATGCTTATGTCATTAAATTGCAGGCATATCACTCTTCTAACTTGTACAGGATGAAGAGTTTCTAAAAAGCGATTCCCCGACGAGGCATACCCGTTAATATGCTAAGGGGCGTGCTGCTTTATAACTTCTTGGGGGAACGCGTTTTAGAAACTTGTCAACCTGTACAAGTTAGAAGAGTGATATGCCTGCAATTTAATGACATACATATAAGCATGTTTAACAGTGCTCTAGAAAAACTGGAACACATGCGATAACATATCACGCATGAATTTGGAACATGTCATGGCATGTCATGCCAAGATTATTTTGTAGGGGAAGGTGTGCCCTTTATGGTGTGCTCCTTTTAAAGTGTGCCCATTAAGGTGTGCTCCTTTTAAAGTGTGCCCATTAAGGTGAGCTCCTTTTAAAGTGTGCCCATTAAGGTGTGCTCCTTTTAAAGTGTGCCCTTTAAGGTGTGCTCCTTTTAAAGTGTGCCCTTTAAGGTGTGCTCCTTTTAAAGTGTGCCCTTTAAGGTGTGCTCCTTTTAAAGTGTGCCCTTTAAGGTGTGCTCCTTTTAAAGTGTGCCCTTTAAGGTGTGCTCCTTTTGAAGTGTGTGACATTTTCTGTACAGTTCATGTTCATGCATCGTGTGCTTGCTACCATACATTGCAAACACACACACACACACACACACACACACACACACACACACACACACACACACAAATACACAGACACACACATCACAACACTCATGGAATCGTACAATTGTATGCCACAATATTTGGCCTCATCACATCTGCTACCACCTCCCTTGACCACACCCACCTGCTGGCTGCACTCCCTTGTGAGGTCTCCCTCCCCTTGTGGCCTCGAAGTACTCGGTGTAATTGTGTCCTCTGTATATGCTGTCCTCCATACTATATATGGAAAACAAACAATATTAATTAATCATCATACAACAGACTATGAGTTTTGCAGCATAGTAGGAGGACATGAATCACCATGGCAACTAGACACTGTAGATATACAAATAAAAATTTATTCTGGAGAATAATGCTGATATTGGTGTCTTTACAGGGTTAAAACTGGTGTCACTAAAGGGCTAATATCACTGTATCTGACTGGCCTATAAAGGTTTACAGCAAGTGGTGACCAGTGCCCAGACCTGGTTCAAATTCTGTGCCTTCTCCATGATTCCCCGCTGGTCCCTGTTCTGTTCTGTCTCCATCTCCAAGGTGAGGGTGGCCTCCATGTCATGCCTCCCTCTCAGACTGGTATGTGTGGGTCACCTTGCTGAGTTTGTCCTTATCTTTGTCACTGAACACTCTGAGCCTCCTCTGATGAAGGAAAGTGGAAGGAGAGGATCATGGAAGGAGGGAAGAGGCGAGGGAGGGAGAGAGGGAGGGAGGAGGGAGGGAGGGAGGGAGGGAGGGGGGAGGGAGGGAGGGAGGGAGGGAGGGAGGGAGGGAGGGAGGGAGGGAGGGAGGGAGGGAGGGAGGGAGGGAGGGAGGGAGGGAGGGAGGGAGGGAGGGAGGGAGGGAGGGAGTGGGTAAATAGGCCAACCCTGCAAAGCTAAGCTTACCATTGGTGAGCATTGATAGCTGGAATTTGAGCTGTGTACTGTGGAAAACAAGGCAGAATGTCATCAAAACTAGCCAATTACTTTCATGTGCATTAGCACAAGGTAAAGGTTGGCATACACAGGGCGACTACCTGTTGATTTGTCGCATGCAGCTCAAATGAATATAGGGTAAAAGTTCGTAATTGTTTAGTTTACTGATGGGTTGCGGAACATTTGTCCATATTCATTTGAGTTGCATGCGATAAATCGACTAGACGCCCGGGCCGTGTATGCCGACCTTAACACAACAACACACAGGAACTGATTCTTAGCATACATATACATGTACATACTGACATACATGCACAGAGAGAGGGGGAGAGAGGATTCATAGCCACTCACACAACAACACGCAAACACAGTCATGCATACACACTCACACACATGCTCACACACACAATCACATACACATTCACACGCACTCACAACATGCTCACACACACAATCACACAAACACACACACTGGCAGCTGTGGGGTATCTGCCATAGGATTGGTGCTTGCTATATGGGGTACTTGCCATACGACCAGTTAACTCCATAGCTTCTTGCCATAGGGACCACTCCAACTCCATACACTGTAGCTATTAGGTGCACGTGTCTGCCATAGATTTGAGTTCATAGCTGTTAACTGTGTGATTTTCCATGCATCGCTTATTGCCATAGAGTCTACTCTATTCGACCATACATGGGGTATTCCGTAGCTGCCTGCCGTAGCTGTCTGCAATAGAGTCCGTGCACTCCCGTACCTCCGTTAGCGTAGCAGTTAGCTGTGACCTGTAGGCTTCAGTTCTGCCATAGAATCCAGTCCATAGCTGAACAAGCAACATTAGTTTCATAGCTTATTGGTCCACACCGCACTAGTACGGTATTTGTTTGCTAGCTGTCGGCTATTCCGTAGCGTTGTCTGCCATATGTCACTATAGGGTCCACTCCATACTGTACTCAGTGTACTGTAGCTGTTAGCTGTGAGGTACTCCATATACCGTAATACCCAGTATTCCATAGCCATAGGGTCCACAGGCAGACTTCCAGGTCTGTCCCATCCTCATGGGATTGATCTTCGATATCGTCGTCTTCGTATACTGTTCGAAATCATCCGAACCAAAAGCGATGAGCAGGCCCAGTAAATAGCGGTTAATAAGTTATTTTTAAATCGCATGCATGTTAAGTTGTTGTGTACATTGTAGTGGTGGGTGGGGTAGTAGTTATAGACGTCAATACGTACATGTACATATTATCATTAACTACATGTACTTACAAAACAGCTCGGTCTGGGCACGGCTAACTGACGAAAGAGTAGCACGTGATATTATGCGTTTTGAATGTGGGGTGTATCTCACTAACCATTCAAGGGAAGAGCGATTTGAAGGCCCTAAGCTCTGAAAAAATTATGATAAATACGGGGATTGATTACTCTCATGTAATCCGCGAGCAGGTAAGGAAAATTTCATTTGGTTTGGAAACTATTGATGCCTGAATAGGGAAATGAGATAATGGATATTGGAAACCTTGCATAATTAATGTGGAAGTGCGGATATAGGTACCTAAGTTGCGAAAAACTACACAAAATATGTCAACTAGTCCCCACATTGCAAATCCGAGAGCAGGTAGTCAATATAATTTTTTTTTCTGCAGTTAGCTGCAGTTTTCTGAATGCGTCCATACATTTTCTATGGACATTGAATTACGCAATGACCGAATACCGCGTAATCCTTTTGACCGCCAATTTCTCGATATGTTCCATGAGTACAGTTGTAAATGCTGCCCCTTTGTATTAAGAAAGCTGATGCTAATTTGTGATGACATCCTAGTGCTACAAATTGGGATTCCTATGAAGGAAAACATAGGAATTCAAATCAATAAATTTAGTAATGGCGATACAAAATAATACTATACTGTATACACACAAGCACTCGAGCGTTTTATTTTTTTATTTTTATACGCTATCACATTGGGCCCTGCTGGATGCGTGATTTAATAGCGTATTAGCATGTTGGTGCTCGTTGTGCATGCATGGGAAAGATAGCAGACCTGTTCTTGTCCCAACTGAGCTGCATGGATATTATTTATTATGGCTCAACCTGATACCACTCAGCTATAGGCAAATATGCTAAATTCAATTCACAGGAGGCTGCGTCTTTCATTTTGTTTATACGATAAACTTTAAAGCACCAGAGCTCTATTACACTCAGAGTGATTAAGCTAGCTAGGCAAGGCTTTTTCGGCAATAATTGAATTCAATCGTTTTAATGAACCGCTTGACTTCTAATACCGACTAATCCTCACAGGTAGCTGTTTTGACAGCCATCATTTCAATAACGACAGTGAACTGTTTTAGGATTGCTTTCATTGCAGGATGAAGCTACAATTGCGCATGCGAGTGCGTTGTATCTGGTTGTATATTCTTGTGTGCATTTGCCGGTGTCACAGGCATACGGGTCCCCCCCCCCCCCCCCCCATTGTGGGTCCGGGGGGACCCATATGCCTTGGCAACTGGGTCCCCCCCCCCCCCCCCCCCCCCCCCGGACCCAGTTGCCTAGGCCG